>CM044904.1:88462928-88870738 GCA_024500145.1 Gentiana dahurica var. dahurica
ACAACTCGTTACCAGAGAAAAACACGAATTTGAACTCGTTAATATGAAGAAAACATGAATTCGAACTCGTTACCAAAGATAAAACACAAATTTCTACTCGTTATAAAGGGAAAACACAAATTTCCGGCGATGTCCACTCGTTATCAGAGAAAAAACCTTTTTTTCTTCAAGGACAACTCGTTACCAGAGAAAAACACGAATTTGAACTCGTTAATATGAAGAAAACATGAATTCGAACTCGTTACCAAAGATAAAACACAAATTTCTACTCGTTATAAAGGGAAAACACAAATTTCCGGCGATGTCCAATCGTTATCAGAGAAAAAACCTTTTTTTCTTCAAGGACAACTCGTTACCAGAGAAAAACACGAATTTGAACTCGTTAATATGAAGAAAACATGAATTCGAACTCGTTACCAAAGATAAACACAAATTTCTACTCGTTATAAAGGGAAAACACAAATTTCCGGCGATGTCCACTCGTTATCAGAGAAAAAACCTTTTTTTCTTCAAGGACAACTCGTTACCAGAGAAAAACACGAATTTGAACTCGTTAATATGAAGAAAACATGAATTCGAACTCGTTACCAAAGATAAAACACAAATTTCTACTCGTTATAAAGGGAAAACACAAATTTCCGGCGATGTCCACTCGTTATCAGAGAAAAAACCTTTTCTTCTTCAAGGACAACTCGTTACCATAGAAAAACACGAATTTGAACTCGTTAATGTGAAGAAAACATGAATTCGAACTCGTTACCAAAGATAAAACACAAATTTCTACTCGTTATAAAGGGAAAACACAAATTTCCGGCGATGTCCACTCGTTATCAGAGAAAAAACCTTTTTTCTTCATGGACAACTCGTTACCAGAGAAAAACACGAATTTGAACTCGTTAATATGAAGAAAACATGAATTCGAACTCGTTACCAAAGATAAAACACAAATTTCTACTCGTTATAAAGGGAAAACACAAATTTCCGGCGATGTCCACTCGTTATCGGAGAAAAAACCTTTTTTTCTTCAAGGACAACTCGTTACCAGAGAAAAACACGAATTTGAACTCGTTAATATGAAGAAAACATGAATTCGAACTCGTTACCAAAGATAAACACAAATTTCTACTCGTTATAAAGGGAAAACACAAATTTCCGGCGATGTCCACTCGTTATCAGAGAAATAACCTTTTTTTCTTCAAGGACAACTCGTTACCAGAGGTAAACATGAATTTGAACTCGTTAATATGAAGAAAACATGAATTCGAACTCGTTACCAAAGATAAAACACAAATTTCTACTCGTTATAAAGGGTAAACACAAATTTCCGGCGATGTCCACTCGTTATCAGAGAAAAAAACCTTTTTTTCTTCAAGGACAACTCGTTACCAGAGAAAAACACGAATTTGAACTCGTTTATATGAAAAAAACATGAATTCGAACTCGTTACCAAAGATAAAACACAAATTTCTACTCGTTATAAAGGGAAATCACAAATTTCCGGCAATGTCCACTCGTTATCAGAGAAAAAAACCTTTTTTTCTTCAAGGACAACTCGTTACCAGAGAAAAACACGAATTTGAACTCGTTAATATGAAGAAAACATGAATTCGAACTCGTTATTGTCACGGAATTTATTAACACAAAACAAGTAATAATCCGGTTAACCTCAAGTATAAGGATCGTAGTATAGAGGCTATGCCGGGTCGATCTTACGGGGAACTGGCGATTGTGAATTCTAGTTTTTTTATTCCTAACTAACCTAGGTCACGATTACTAAACTAAACAGCGGATAGAACTAAACAAAACCGGGAATAAAACTCAACTAAAACGTAAAACTGGACAGAAGATACGATCTAAAGCCAGGAAGGATCTGTTGCGAACCAATTTAAACTAAACTAAATCTAAGGTGGAAAGGGAAGAACTAACTAAACTCAAGTAATTCAAATTCAAGGGTTTTTACTCAATAATTTATGAAGGAACAAGCAATTGATCCACCTATCCTATCAATATTCAGTTTCAATTCAGATTATTTCGTGATTACTAATCAAGTTGTGATTCACGTATTCAAAGGTATGAACCCTAATTTCTCAGGCAAGTTCGTCTATCAATCTCTATCTTTCGATCTAAGGATTAACGCTCTCAAATCAAGGTGTGAAATCTCTCAATTTCTAACCTAGAGATCTAACCTAATAACTCTCGTTAATTAGATCAAATATCTATCCTTTATCGTGGTGATCTAAAGTCTAACTTGATTTTCATCAATTAAACAATCAATAACGCAAGCATCTTTCGATATGAATTTGCAACAACAATGTAAAACATGATAAAGGAACAACTCGTAATAGATACTCACAAAATAACCACGAAAAGAAACTGAATTGTTGAATCGGACGGCTTCACAACGCTTGTTCAATGGAGGCCTAGCCTCTTAGCATCCTCTTGAAGATCGAATTATTGAAGTAAAGAACATAAAAAGTGTTTAGAACAACTAGAAAACTAAGAACAATGAAATCTCAGCCGCCCCTAGGGTTTTTAGGGTTTTTAATATCGTATATTATGAGGAAAAACGCGCTGCCATTTATAGAAGATTAAGTCGGTTTCAGCATGTCGGCCGACGGACGCTCGTCCAGAAAGGGTGAACGCCCGTCCATCTTGTGTAATTTTCTTCGAGTCGGGCCGAGTCCTGATCAGACGCCCGTCTGCCAACGTCCACTCCTGCGTCCAAACTTCCTGAATCAACTTCCCAATCCTGGACGCTCGTCCAACCCAGTAAACGCTCGTCCACCATGAACGCCAGTTCAGCTCCCCGGACGCCAGTTCAGGATCGAATTTAATCTTGGATTTCTTGATCTTTATCTCTTTTTCTTGTCTCATTCCTTCATTATCTCTTTTATCTTCAATTACCTCGAACTTAATCAACTCTTGAGCATCTTTTGAGCCTTAAACAAGTATCTATAACACATAAAAACATCGCAAAATGTAATAACGCTCAAATGATCATAAAATCATAATTAAAACACTTAAATCAACCTATTTTGCGATTATCTCTTTTAAAATACCATTTGCTCAATATTTCCATTAAACACTTGTTTCTTATACAAATTCATACAAATATGAGGAAATTTATCATAAAATATAGCGTTATAAATCGTATAAAATCACCCTTAACAGTTACCAAAGATAAAACACAAATTTCTACTCGTTATAAAGGGAAAACACAAATTTCCGGCGATGTCAACTCGTTATCAGGGAAAAAAACCTTTTTTCCTTCAAGGACAACTCGTTACCAGAGAAAAACACGAATTTGAACTCGTTAATATGAAGAAAACATGAATTCGAACTCGTTACCAAAGATAAAACACAAATTTCTACTCGTTATAAAGGGAAAACACAAATTTCCGGCGATGTCCACTCGTTATCAGAGAAAAAACCTTTTTTTCTTCATGGACAACTCGTTACCAGAGAAAAACGCGAATTTGAACTCGTTAATATGAAGAAAACATGAATTCGAACTTGTTACCAAAGTTAAAACACAAATTTCTACTCGTTATAAAGGGAAAACACAAATTTCTGGCGATGTGAACTCGTTATCCGGGAAAAAAACATTTTTTCTTCAAGGACAACTCGTTACCAGAGAAAAACACAAATTTGAACTCGTTAATAAGAAGAAAACATGAATTCGAACTCGTTACCAAAGAAAAAACACAAATTTCTACTCGTTATAAAGGGAAAACACAAATTTCCGACGATGTCAACTCGTTATCAGGGAAAAAACCTTTTTTTCTTCAAGGACAACTCGTTACCAGAGAAAAACACGAATTTGAACTCGTTAATATGAAGAAAACATGAATTCGAACTCGTTACCAAAGATAAAACACAAATTTCTACTCGTTATAACGGGAAAACACAAATTTCCGGCGATGTCCACTCGTTATCAGAGAAAAAACCATTTTTCTTCAAGGACAACTCGTTACCAGAGAAAAACACGAATTTGAACTCGTTAATATGAAGAAAACATGAATTCGAACTCGTTACCAAAGATAAAACACAAATTTCTACTCGTTATAAAGGGAAAACACAAATTTCCGGAGATGTCCACTCGTTATCAGAGAAATAACCTTTTTTTCTTCAAGGACTACTCGTTACCAGAGAAAAACACGAATTTGAACTCGTTAAATGAATAAAACATGAATTCGAACTCGTTACCAAAGATAAAACACAAATTTCTACTCGTTATAAAGGGTAAACACAAATTTCCGGGCAATGTCCACTCGTTATCAGAGAAAAAAACCTTTTTTCTTCATGGACAACTCGTTACCAGAGAAAAACACAAATTTGAACTCGTTAATATGAAAAAACATGAATTCGAACTCGTTACCAAAGATAAAACACAAATTTCTACTCGTTATAAAGGGAAAACACAAATTTCCGGCGATGTCCACTCGTTATCAGAGAAAAAACCTTTTTTCTTCAAGGACAACTCGTTACCAGAGAAAAACATGAATTTGAACTCGTTAATATGAAGAAAATATGAATTCGAACTCGTTACCAAAGAGAAAACATAAATTTCTACTCGTTATAAAGGGAAAACACAAATTTCCGGCGATGTCCACTCGTTATCAGAGAAAAAACCTTTTTTTCTTCAAGGACAACTCGTTACCTGTTGGGGAGATTTTGCATCATTAAAACAAAAGAAAATTTATAAACCTATACTACCATGCAAAACTACCTCCTAACCGGCCGAATACCGGGTAGTTGCTAGTAAAGTTGGATAAGTACGGGTATCGATCCTCAGGGAAAAGGGATGTTGAATCTAATCTATTTAATCCTCTCAATTGTTCACGAGAATCCCACCGTGTCGTCGGCATCGGAAAGAGCTTTCTAAAATGGGGTCTACACGTGTAACGGACACCGGAGCTGAAGGTAATGGGCAAAATACTATACGGGTGCACCAAACCTCCAAATGGGGTCTTGCACAAATCCACCGAAATCCCCGAGGTATGCACTGGTCCACGAAAAATCCCCGAGAAGCGCACCATGTCGTCCGTATCAGAAAGAACTTTTTGGAATGGGGTCCTGCACGTGAAATGGACACCAGAGCCGAAGGTTATGGCCAAAATACTAGTTCGGGTCCACCAGACCACAAAATGGGGTCCAACACAAATCCACCAAAATCCCCGATGTTTGCACTGATCCACAGAAAATATCCAAGAAGCACACCATGTCGTCAACATCGGAAAGAGCTTTTAGAAATGGGGTCATGCACGTGAAACGGACACCGGAGCCTAAAGGTTATGGCCATAATAGGTGCACCAAACCAACAAATTGGGTCCTGCACAAATCCACCGAAATCCCCGAGGTATGTCTTGATCCACCGAAAATCCTAAGGAAGCACACCATGTCGTCCGCATCGGAAAGAGCTTTCCGAAATAGGTCCCTGCACGTAAAACGGACACCGGAGCCGAAGGTTATAGCAAAAATACTAGCACGGGTCCACCAAACCACCAAATAGGGTCCTGCACAAATCAACCGAAATCCCTGAGGTATGCACTGATCCACCGAAAATCCCCGAGGAGCGCACCATGTCGTCCGCATCGGAAAGGCCTTTCCGAAATAGAGTCTTGCACGTGAAACAGACATCGGAGCCGAAGGTTATGGCCAAAATACAAGCACGGGTCCACCAAATGGGGTCCTGCACAAATCCACCGAAATCCCCGACATATGCACTGATCCACCGAAAATCCCCGAGAAGCACACCCTGTCGTACGCATCGGAAAGAGCTTTCCGAAATGGGGTCCTGTACGTGAAACGGACACCATAGCCAAAGGTTATGGCCAAAATACTAGCACGGGTCCCCAAACCACCACATGGGGTCTGCACAAATCCACGAAATCCCGGAGGTATGCACTTATCCACCGAAAATCCCCGAGAAGTACACCATGTCGTCAGCATCGGAAAGAGCTTTCCGAAATAGGGTCCAGCACGTGAAACGGACACAGGAGCCGAAAGTTATGGCCAAAATACTAGCACGGGTCTACCAAACCAACAAATGGGGTCCTGCACAAATCCACCAAAATCCCCGAGGTATGTACTGATTCACCGAAAATCCCTAGGAAGCACACCATGTCATCCGCATCAGAAAGAGCTTTCCGAAATGGGGTCCTGCACGTGAAAAGGACACCGGAGCCGAAGGTTATGGCCAAAATACTATCACGGGTCCACCAAGCCACCAAATGTGGTCCTGCACAAATCCACCGAAATCCCCGAGGTATGCACTGATCCACCGAAAATCCCCGAGAATCGCACCATGTTGTCTGCATCGGAAAGTGCTTTCCGAAATGGGGTCTTGCACGTGAAACGGACACCGGAGCCGAAAGTTATGGCCAAAATACTAGTACGGGTCTACCAAACCAACAAATGGGGTCCTGCACAAATCCATCGAAAATCCTCGAGGTATTCAGTTAGCCACCGAAAATCCCCGAGAAGCACACCATGTCGTCAGCATCGTAAAGAGCTTTCCGAAATGGGGTCCAGCATGTGAAACGGACACCGGAGCCGAAGGTTATGGCCAAAATACGAGCATGGGTCTACCAAACCAACAAATGGGGTCCTTAAAAAATCCACCGAAATCCCCGAGGTTGGCAGGTCCACTGAAAATCCCCGAGAAGCCCACCATGTCGTCGGCATCGGAAAGAGCTTTACGAAATGGGGTCCTACATGTGAAACGGACACCGAAGCTGAAGGTTATGCTCAAAATACTATACGGGCGCACCAAACCACCAAATGGGGTCCTGCACAAATCCACCAAAATCCCCGAGGTAGGCACTGGTCCACCGAAAATCCTCGAGAAGTGCACCATGTCATCCGCATCGGAAAGAACTTTCCGGAATGGGGTCCTGCACGTGAAACGGACACCAGAGCCGAAGGTTATGGCCAAAATACTAGCACGGGTCCACCAAACCACCAAATGGGGTCCGGTACAAATCCACCGAAATCCCCGATGTATGCACTGATCCACCAAAAATCCCCAAGAAGCACACCATGTCATCAACATCGGAAAGAGCTTTCCGAAATGGGGTCCTGCCTGTGAAACGGACACCGGAGCCTAAATGTTGTGGGCAAAATACTATACGGGTGCACCAAACCAACAAATGGGGTCCTGCACAAATTCACCAAAATCCCTGAGTTATGCACTGAAATCCCTGAGGTATGCACTGATCCACCGAAAATTCCCGTGAAGCACACCATGTCGTCCGTATCGGAAAGAGCTTTCTGAAATGGGGCCCTGCACGTGAAACGGACACCAGAGCCGAAGGTTATGGCCAAAATACTAGCGCGGGTCCACCAAACCACCAAATGGGGTCCTGCACAAATCCACCGAAATCTCCGACGTATGCACTGATCCACCGAAAATCCTCGAGAAGCACACCCTGTCGTCAGCATTGGAAAGAGCTTTCTGAAATAGAATGCTGCACATGAAACGGACACCGGAGACGAAGGTTATGGCCAAAATACTAGCACGGGTCTACCAAACCAGCAAATGGGGTCCTTCACAAATCCACCGAAATCCCCGATGTTCGCAGTTCCACTGAAAATCCCCAAGAAGGCCACCATGTCGTCGGCATTGGAAAGAGATTTCTGAAATGGGGTCTTGCACGTGAATTGGACACCGGAGCTGAAGGTTATCGGCAAAATACTATACGGGTGCACCAAACCAACAAATGGGGTCCTGCACAAATCCACCAAAATCCCCGAGGTATGCACTTCAACCGAAATCCCCGAGGTATGCACTTATCCACATAAAATCCCCGAGAAGCACACCATGTCGTCAGCATCGGAAAGTGCATTCCGAAATGGGGTCCAGCATGTGAAACAGACACCGGAGCCGAAGGTTATGGCCAAAATACTAGCACGGGTCTACCAAACCAACAAATGGGGTCCTGCACAAATCCACCGAAATCCCCGAGGTTGGTAGGTCCACTGAAAATCCCCGAGAAGCCCAACATGTCGTCGGCATCGGAAAGAGCTTTCTGAAATGGGGTCCTACACGTGAAACGGACACCGAAGCTGAAGGTTATGCTCAAAATACAATACGGGTGCACCAAACCACCAAATGGGGTCTTTCAGAAATCCACCAAAATCCCCGAGGTATGCACTGGTCCACCGAAAATCCCCGAGAAGCGCACCATGTCATCCGCATCGGAAAGAGCTTTCCGGAATGGGGTCCTGCACGTGAAACGGACACCAGAGCCGAAGGTTATGGCCAAAATACTAACACGGGTCCAGCAAACCGCCAAATGGGGTCTGGCACAAATCCACCGAAATCCCCGATGTATGCACTGATCCACCGAAAATCCCCAAGAAGCACACCATGTCATCAACATCGGAAAGAGCTTTCCGAAATGGGGTCTTGCATGTGAAACGGACACCGGAGCCTAAATGTTATGGCCAAAATACTATACGGGTGCACCAAACCAACAAATGGGGTCCTACACAAATTCACCGAAATCCTCGAGTTATGCACTGATCCACCAAAAATCCCCGAGAAGCACACCATGTAATGCGCATCGGAAAGAGCTTTCCGAAATGGGGTCCGCACATGAAACGGACACCGGAGCCGAAGGTTATGGCCAAAATACTACCATATGTCCACCAAACCACCAAATGGGGTCGTGCACAAATCCACCGAAATCCCCGAGGTTTGCACTGATCCACCGAAAATCCCCGAGAAGCACACCATGTTGTCCGCATCGGAAAGAGCTTTCTGAAATGGGGTCCTTCACATGAAACAGACACCGGAGCCGAAGGTTATGGCCAAAATACTAGACGGGTCCACCAAACCACTAAATGGGGTCCTGCACAAATCCACCGAAATCCCCGACGTATGCACTGATCCACCGAAAATCCCCGAGAAGCACACCCTGTCGTCAGCATCGAAAAGGGCTTTCTGAAATAGGGTCCTACACATGAATCGGTCACCGGATCCGAAGGTTATGGCCAAAATACTAGCACGGGTCTACCAAACCAACAAATGGAGTCCTGCACAAATCCACCGAAATTCCCGAGTTTGGTAGTCCACTGAAAATCCCTGAGAAGCCCACCATGTCGTCGGCATCAGAAAGAGCTTTCTGAAATGAGGTCCTGCATGTGAAACGGACACCGAAGCTGAAGGCTATGCTCAAAATACTATACGGGTGCACCAAACCACCAAATGGGGTCTTGCACCAAAATCCCCGAGGTATGCACTGGTCCACCGAAAATCCCCGAGAAGCACACCATGTCATCCGCATCGGAAAGAGCTTTCCGGAATGGGGTCCTGCACGTGAAACAGACACCAGAGCCGAAGGTTATGGCCAAAATACTAACACGGGTCCAGCAAACCCCCAAATGGGGTCTGGTACAAATCCACCGAAATCCCCGATGTATGCACCGATCCACCAAAAATCCCCAAGAAGCACACCATGTCATCAACATCGGAAAGAGCTTTCCGAAATAGGGTCCTGCATGTGAAACGTACACCGGAGCTTAAATGTTATGGCCAAAATACTATACGGGTGCACAATACCTACAAATGGGGTCCTACACAAATTCACCGAAATCCCTGAGGTATGCACTGATCCACCAAAATCCCCGAGAAGCACACCATGTCGTTTGTATCGGAAAGAGCTTTCCGAAATGGGGTCCTGCACGTGAAACGGACACCAGAACCGAATGTTATGGCCAAAATACTAGCACAGGTCCACCAAACCACCAAATGGGGTCCTGCACAAATCCACCGAAATCCCTGAGGTTTGTACTGATCCACCGAAAATCCCCGAGAAGCGTACCATGTCGTCCACATCTCAAAGAGCTTTCCGAAATGGGGTCCTTCACGTGAAACAGACACCGGAGCCAAAGGTTATGGCCAAAATACTAGACGGGTCCATCAAACCACCAAATGGGGTCCTGCACAAATCCACCAAAATCCCCAACGTATGCACTGATCCACCGAAAATCCCCAAGAAGCACACCATGTCATTAGCATCGGAAAGAGCTTTCTGAAATAGGGTCCTACACGTGAAACGGACACCGGAGCCGAAGGTTATGGCCAAAATACTAGCACGGGTCTACCAAACCAACAAATGGGGTCCTGTAAAAATCCACCGAAATCCCCGATGTTGGCAGTTCCACTGAAAATCCCCAAGAAGCCCACCATGTCGTCGGCATCTGAAAGAGATTTCTGAAATGGGGTCCTGCACATGAAACGGACACCGGAGCTGAAGGTTATGGGCAAAATACTATACGGGTGCACCAAACCACCAAATGGGGTCCTGCACAAATCCACCGAAATCCCCGAGGTATGCATTGATCCCCCAAAAATCCCCAAGAAGCACACCATGTCGTCATCAACGGAAAGAGCATTCCGAAATGGTGTCCTGCACGTGAAACGGACACCGGAGGCGAAGGTTATGGCCAAAATACAAGCACGGGTCTACCAAACCAACAAATTGGGTCTTGTACAAATCCACCGAAATCCCCGAGGTTGGCAGGTCCACTGAAAATCCACGAGAAGCCCACCATGTCGTCGGCATCGGAAAGAGCTTTCTAAAATGGGGTCTACACGTGAAACGGACACCGGAGCTGAAGGTAATGGGCAAAATACTATACGGGTGCACCAAACCTCCAAATGGGGTCTTGCACAAATCCACCGAAATCCCCGAGGTATGCACTGGTCCACTAAAAATCCCCGAGAAGCACACCATGTCATCCGCATCAGAAAGAACTTTTTGGAATGGGGTCCTGCACGTGAAATGGACACCAGAGCCAAAGGTTATGGCCAAATTACTAGTACGGGTCCACCAAACCACAAAATGGGGTCCAGCACAAATCCACCGAAATCCCCGATGTTTGCACTGATCCACAGAAAATATCCAAGAAGCACACCATGTCGTCAACATCGGAAAGAGCTTTCAGAAATGGGGTCATGCATGTGAAACGGACACCGGAGCCTAAAGGTTATGGCCAAAATAGGTGCACCAAACCAACAAATTGGGTCCTGCACAAATCCACCGAAATCCCCGAGGTATGTACTGATCCACCGGAAATCCCAAGGAAGCACACCATGTCGTCCGCATCGGAAAGATCTTTCTGAAATAGGGTCCTGCACCTGAAACGGACACCGGAGCCAAAGGTTGTGGCCAAAATACTAGCACGGGTCCACCAAACCACCAAATAGGGTCCTACACAAATCCACCGAAATCCCTGAGGTATGCACTGATCCACCGAAAATCCCCGAGAAGCACACCATGTCGTCCGCATCGGAAAGGCCTTTCCGAAATAAGGTCTTGCACGTGAAACAGACATCGGAGCCGAAGGTTATGGACAAAATACAAGCACGGGTCCACCAAACCACCAAATGAGGTCCTGCACAAATCCACCGAAATCCCCGACGAATGCACTGATCCACCGAAAATCCCCGAGAAGCACACCTTGTCGTCCGCATTGGAAAGAGCTTTCCGAAATGGGGTCCTGTACGTGACGCGAAGACCGGAGCCAAAGGTTATGGCCAAAATACTAGCACGGGTCCCCAAACCACCACATGGGGTCCTGCACAAATCCACCGAAATCCCTGAGGTAAGCACTTATCCACCGAAAATCCCCGAGAAGTACACCATGTCGTCAGCATCGGAAAGAGCTTTCCGAAATAGGGTCCAGCACGTGAAACGGACACAGGAGCCGAAAGTTATGGCCAAAATACTAGCACGGATCTACCAAACCAACAAATGGGGTCCTGTACAAATCCACCGAAATCCCCGAGGTATGTACTGATTCACCGAAAATCCCTAGGAAGCACACCATGTCATCCGCATCGGAAAGAGCTTTCCGAAATAGGGTCCTGCACGTGAAACGGACACCGGAGCCGAAGGTTATGGCCAAAATACTAGCATGGGTCCACAAAACCACCAAATGAGGTCCTGCACAAATCCACCGAAATCCCCGAGGTATGCACTGATCCACCAAAAATCCCCGAGAATCGCACCATGTCGTCCGCATCGGAAAGTGCTTTCCGAAATGGGGTCTTGCACGTGAAACGGACACCGGAGCCGAAAGTTATGGCCAAAATACTAGTACGGGTCTACCAAACCAACAAATGGGGTCCTGCACAAATCCACCGAAAATCCCCGAGGTATGCACTTAGCCACCGAAAATCCCCGAGAAGCACACCATGTCGTCAGCATCGTAAAGAACTTTCCGAAATGGGTTCCAGCACGTGAAACGGACACCGGAGCCGAAGGTTATGGCCAAAATACTAGCATGGGTCTACCAAACCAACAAATGGGGTCCTTAAAAAACCCACCGAAATCCCCGAGGTTGGCAGGTCTACTGAAAATCCCCGAGAAGCCCACCATGTCGTCGGCATCGGAAAGAGCTTTCTGAAATGGGGTCCTGCACGTGAAACGGACACCGAAGCTGAAGGTTATGCTCAAAATACTATACGGGCGCACCAAACCACAAAATATGGTCCTGCACAACTCCACCAAAAACCCCGAGGTATGCATTGGTCCACCGAAAATCCCCGAGAAGCGCACCATGTCATCCGCATCGGAAAGAACTTTCCGGAATGGGGTCCTGCACGTGAAACGGACACCAGAGCCGAAGGTTATGGCCAAAATACTAGCGCGGGTCCACCAAACAACCAAATGGGGTCCGGCACAAATCCACCGAAATCCCCGATGTATGCACTGATCCACCAAAAATCCCCAAGAAGCACACCATGTCATCAACATCGGAAAGAGCTTTCCGAAATGGGGTCCTGCATGTGAAACGGACACCGGAGCCTAAATGTTATGGGCAAAATACTATACGGGTGCACCAAACCAACAAATGGGGTCCTGCACAAATTCACCGAAATCCCAGAGGTATGCACTGATCCACCGAAAATTCCCGTGAAGCACACCATGTTGTCCGCATAGGAAAGAGCTTTCCGAAATGGGGTCCTGCACGTGAAACGGACACCAGAGCCGAAGGTTATGGCCAAAACACTAGCACGGGTCCTCCAAACCACCAAATGGGGTCCTGCACAAATCCACCGAAATCCGCGACGTATGCACTGATCCACCGAAAATCCTCGAGAAGCACACCCTGTCGTCAGCATCGGAAAGAGCTTTCTGAAATAGAATCCTGCACATGAAATGGACACCGGAGCCGAAGGTTATGGCCAAAATACTAGCACGGGTCTACCAAACCAGCAAATGGGGTCCTGCATAAATCCACCGAAATCCCCGATGTTCGCAGTTCCACTGAAAATCCCCAAGAAGCCCACCATGTCGTCGGCATTGGAAAGAGATTTCTGAAATGGGGTCTTGCACGTGAATTGGTCACCGGAGCTGAAGGTTATGGGCAAAATACTATACGGGTGCACCAAACCACCAAATGGGGTCCTGCACAAACCCACCGAAATCCCCGAGGTATGCACTTCCACCGAAATCCCCGAGGTATGCACTTATCCACATAAAATCCCCGAGAAGCACACCATGTCGTCAGCATCGGAAAGTGCTTTCCGAAATGGGGTCTAGCACGTGAAACAGACACCGGAGCCGAAGGTTATGGCCAAAATACTAGCACGGGTCTACCAAACCAACAAATGGGGTCCTGCACAAATCCACCGAAATCCCCGAGGTTGACAGGTCCACTGAAAATCCCCGAGAAGCCCAACATGTCGTCGGCATCGGAAAGAGCTTTCTGAAATGGGGTCCTGCAAGTGAAACGGACACCGAAGATGAAGGTTATGCTCAAAATACTATACGGGTGCACCAAACCACCAAATGGGGTCTTTCTGAAATCCACCAAAATCCCCGAGGTATACACTGGTCCACCGAAAATCCCCGAGAAGCGCACCATGTCATCCACATCGGAAAGAGCTGTCCGGAATGGGGTCCTGCACGTGAAACGGACACTAGACACGAAGGTTATGGCCAAAATACTAACACGGGTCCAGCAAACCGCCAAATGGTGTCTGGCACAAATCCACCGAAATCCCCGATGTATGCACTTATCCACCGAAAATCCCCAAGAAGCACACCATGTCATCAACATCGGAAAGAGCTTTCCGAAATGGGGTCTTGCATGTGAAACGGACACCGGAGCCTATATGTTATGGCCAAAATACTATACGGGTGCACCAAACCAACAAATAGGGTCCTACACAAATTCACCGAAATCCTCGAGGTATGCACTCTTCCACCAAAATCCCCGAGAAGCACACCATGTCGTCTGCATCGGAAAGAGCTTTCCGAAATGGGGTCCTGCACGTGAAACGGACACCGGAGCCGAAGGTTATGGCCAAAATACTACCACGGGTCCACCAAACCACCAAATGGGGTCGTGCACAAATCCACCGAAATCCCCGAGGTTTGAACTGATCCACCGAAAATACCCGAAAAGCGCACCATGTTGTCCGCATCGGAAAGAGTTTTCCGGAATAGGGTCCTTCACATGAAACAGACACCGGAGCCGAAGGTTATGGCCAAAATACTAGACGGGTCCACCAAACCACAAAATAGGGTCCTGCACAAGTCCACCGAAATCCCCGACGTATGCACTGATCCACCGAAAATCCCCGAGAAGCACACCCTGTCATCAGCATCGAAAAGGGCTTTCTGAAATAGGGTCCTACACAAGAATCGGTCACCGGATCCGAAGGTTATGGCCAAAATACTAGCACGGGTCTACCAAACCAACAAATGAGGTCCTACACAAATCCACCGAAATCCTCGAGGTTGTCAGTCCACTGAAAATCCCTGAGAAGCCCACCATGTCGTCGGCATCGGAAAGAGCTTTCTGAAATGGGGTCCTGCATGTGAAACGGACACCGAAGCTGAAGGTTATGCTCAAAATACTATACGGGTGCACCAAACCACCAAATGGGGTCTTGCAGAAATCCACCAAAATCCCCGAGGTATGCACTGGTCCACTGAAAATCCCCGAGAAGCACACCATGTCATCCGCATCGGAAAGAGCTTTCCGGAATGGGGTCCTGCACGTGAAACGGACACCAGAGCCGAAGGTTATGGCCAAAATACTAACACGGGTCCAGCAAACCACCAAATGGGGTCTGGCACAAATCCACCGAAATCCCCGATGTATGCACTGATCCACCAAAAATCCCCAAGAAGCACACCATGTCATCAACATCGGAAAGAGCTTTCCGAAATAGAGTCCTGCATGTGAAACGTATACCGGAGCCTAAATGTTATGGCGAAAATACTATACGGGTGCACCAAACCTACAAATGGGGTCCTACACAAATTCACCGAAATCCCTGAGGTATGCACTGATCCACCGAAAATCCCCGAGAAGCACACCTTGTCGTTTGCATCGGAAAGAGCTTTCCGAAATGGGGTCCTGCACGTGAAACAGACACCGGAACCGAAGGTTATAGCCAAAATACTAGCACAGGTCCACCAAACCACCAAATGGGGTCCTGCACAAATCCACCGAAATCCCCGAGGTTTGCACTGATCCACCGAAAATCCCCGAGAAGCGCACCATGTCGTCCGCATCTCAAAGAGCTTTCCGAAATAGGGTCCTTCACGTGAAACAGACACCGGAGCCGAAGGTTATGGCCAAAATACTAGACGGATCCACCAAACCACCAAATGGGGTCCTGCACAAATCCACCGAAATCCCCGACGTATGCACTGATCCACCGAAAATCACCAAGAAGCACACCCTGTCATTAGCATCGCAAAGAGCTTTCTGAAATAGGGTCCTACACATGAAACGGACACCGGAGCCGAAGGTTATGGCCAAAATACTAGCACGGGTCTACAAAACCAACAAATGGGGTCCTGTAAAAATCCACCGAAATCCCCGATGTTGGCAGTTCCACTGAAAATCCCCAAGAAGCCCACCATGTCGTCGGCATCGGAAAGAGATTTCTGAAATGGGGTCCTGCACATGAAACGGACACAGGAGCTGAAGGTTATGGGCAAAATACTATACGGGTGCACTAAACCACCAAATGGGGTCCTGCACAAATCCACCGAAATCCCCGAGTTATGCACTTCCACCAAAAATCCCCGAGAAGTGCACCATGTCGTCCGTATCGGAAAGAGCTTTCCGTAATGGGGTCTTGCACGTGAAACGGACACCAGAGCCGAAGGTTATAGCCAAAATACTAGCACGGGTCCACCAAACCACCAAATGGGGTCTGGCACAAATCCACCGAAATCCCTGATGTATGCACTGATCCACCGAAAATCCCCAAGAAGCACACCATGTCATCAACATCGGAAAGAGCTTTCTGAAATAGGGGTCCTGCACGTGAAACGGACACCGGAGCCTAAAGGTTATGGCCAAAATACTATACGGGTGCCCTAAACCAACAAATGGGGTCCTGCACAAATCCACCGAAATCCCCGAGGTATGCCCTGATCAACCGAAAATCCCCAAGAATCACACCATGTCATCCACACCAGAAATGGCTTTCCAAAATGGGGTCCTGCACGTGAAACGGACACCGGAGCCGAAGGTTATGGCCAAAATACTAGCACGGGTCCACTAAACCGCCAAATGATGTCCTACACAAATCCACCAAAATCCCCGAGGCATGCATTGATCCACCGAAAATACCAGAGAAGAACACCATGTCGTCAGCATCAGAAAGAGCTTTCCGAAATGGGGTCCTGCACGTGAAACGGACACCCGAGCCGAAGGTAATGGCCAAAATACTATACGGGTGCACCAAACCACCAAATGGGGTCCTACACAAGTGCACCGAAATCCCCGACGTATGTGTTGATCCACCGAAAATCCCCGATAAGAGCACCATGTCGTCCGCATCGGAAAGAGCTTTCCGAAATAGGTTCCTGCATGTGAAACGGACACCGGAGCCTATGGTTATGGCCAAAATACTAGCACGGGTCCAACAAACCACCAAATGGGGTCCTGCACAAATCCACCAAATCCCCGAGGTATGCAATGATCCACCGAAAATCCCCGAGAATCACACCATTTCGTCAGCATCGGAAAAAGCTTTCCGAAATGGGATCCTGCACGTGAAACGGATACCGGAGCCAAAGGTTATGGCCAAAATACTAGCACGGGTCCTGTTAAGGGTCAAATTGTATGATTTTTATAGATATATTTTATATCAATTTCCCCCGTATATGTATTATTTTCATAGAAGTAGGGCTTATAATCGAAATATTTAGTAAATGATGTTTTTAAGAAGTTAATTGCAAAACGTAACGAATTATGTGCTTAAATGATGATCTTATGTTATTTTGGAAATACGTTACGCTTTGGTATGTTTTCCTATTGTTGTAGATACTCATTGATGATGGAAGAGAGGATTTTAGAGAGCCAAATTCGTGCTTGGAAAGGATCAATCAAAGTTATGGAAGATTGAAAGATATAAGGAAAGAAATCAAGCAAGATAAATGTCGGAAAATCAGGATTCCGGGTAGTGCTGAACTTCCAACGCAGTTCTTGATATGATAACAACCGATTTGACTCTGGACCTCAAGAGAAGAGTTGTAGGGCTTGAAGAGAGGATTCTACAGGATTTTGAATCACTCCATTAAGACTTACGAGGCCCGAGATATGAGCGTTACAAGTTCAGAAGCTGTTGCAGGAGAGCTGGACGGGCGTCCGGCCGCGGTTACTGTAGCAACCGCCTTACTTTTCCCTATAAATACAGCGCGTTTTCAACCCTAAAACATATATTTTCGACTCCTATTGATCCCCAATCATAAGAGAGCAACCGGTCGCCCCAGCCCCTTTTGGGAGGCTGGTGGTTAGATTAGGTTTTATTTCTTTCGCTTTTCTTTTTTCTTGTTCGAGCATGATGACAGCCATGGACAGCTTTGTGAAGCTTCTTTTTCAGCAGCACTTTTATTTCTTTTCATGGATGATTTTGTAAGTTTTAGTTCAATTGTTTCTTTCCTATGATTATTTGTATCGTGCAATTTATATCGGAAGATTATTGCTTGTTGATGCTACCGTATGACGGAAGTCGGTGTAGTTTAGATCACCGTAGGAAAGTTTGGCTTTTTAATCTATACATAACGGAAGTTCGTAGATTAATTATCTAGGTTTACGAGAGAACCACAATTTGAATTAATTCGTTGCAAAATTATCCTAGGGAGATATTGAGTATCATTATCACCGGAAAGATGAGATTTTTCATGTGTTTATTTGGTGAGTTAACTTGTTCTTTTTCATGCTTTGAGATGCCGTATGTTAATCGAATTTAGATAACGGAAGTTAATAAATTCGTTAGATTGCCATGATAGAGATTAACAATTATTATTCCAACAAACGGAAGTTGAGGGATAAGGTTGTTAGATTAGGATTTAATCCGTATCTTTGCTTCGTATAGATGTTAGTTAAGACCGGAAGGCAAACTAATGAATGGCGTGATAAATCGGAAGAGGAAACGCTTCTTTAGATAAGATAATAATCCAAGATAACTTGTGAACGAATATGTGTTAATCTTATTTCTTTCGGTGAGGTGATGGTTGTTGGGAAGAGGTTGATCATGGTTTGTTTATGGTTGTTCAGTAGATAGATTTACCGCTTTCGTAGATGTAGTTTTATTTATGTTTTTATCGCTTTTATCCTTCCTGGCTTTGGATTAACAATCCTCTGTCCGGTTTATTTTCCGTTTTAGTTTAGGTTTAGGTTAATAAAGAAGGATTAATTAGATTAGATTCAATATCCCTTTTCCCCGAGGATCGATACCGTACTTATCCAACTTTACTAGCAACTACCCGGTATTCGGCCGGTTAGGAGGTAGTTTTGCATGGTAGTATAGGTTTTATAAATTTTCTTTTGTTTTAATGATGCAAAATCCTCCCAACAAAAGTGGCGCCGTTGCCGGGGAATAGGTGTCATGTTGAATCGATCTTGTTATTTCTCGATTTTGTTACGTTTATTTTTCGTTTTAATAAAAGTAGCGTTTACCAAATCGAGAGTTTTTATTTTGCCGTGTTTCGATGACCATAAGGTTAAGAATGTGCAAAAGTTTTTACTCGATTTGTTTAAACGTGAAGTATGTGTTTATGTGTTTTCTGATCTAACCTCTTTGTGCTTTAATTGAAAGTGGCTGATGTGATCTGTGTTAATATGTGTTTTAAGTTTTTAGGGTTTGTCTGTGTTTTCCTGCTCTCTACTGTGTATTCGTTGTATGGACGAGCGTTCAAGTTAGTGAACGCCCGTCCAGTTCTTTAGCTGCAGGTAAACGAGCGTTTGAAAGTATTGGACGCTCGTCCGTTCAAATATTTTCAATCCTGTTCTGATTTAGAGGACCAGATGAGCATCTATACTTTCTGAACGCCCGGCCGGTCGGTTTTCAAGGCAGACGAGCGTTTGTTTTGATGAACGCTCGTCCGGGGCTGAATTGCAGGTGAACGCCCGTCTGTTTTGCTGAACGCCAGTTCATGGTCCAGGTTTTTCTTGATCTCATTCTTAATGCTTTTATTTGATGTGGATTTTTCATTCGAGCTTCTGTGGCTAATTGATTTTTACATAGATGCCCTGAACTTATATGTTTTTACCTTTCCATCTATGAATCCATGTTAGATAATTGATCAATTCCTTATATATGATTCATCTAGGCATGTTATAGTGACTGTCGGTTCTCGTAAGCTATAACTGTTCTTATGGTTAATTAGTAGCTAATGTCGGTTCCCGTATGCTACGTATCTTGTGATGAATCTTGTTAGACCTTAAGACTTACGTGCTTCCTGTGTTTTTATAGTTCATATGGGTAGCTACTGTCGGTTTTCCGTATGCTACGTCCTTTCTCCATATGAGTTATACCTGTTTAGATAGATGACTGTTGGTTTCCATAAGTCTATCACTTTCGATAGGTCTTAAGGCGCGTCGGCACTAGTGACAGCACTGTCGTTTATCGTAACCTGTCATTATGTGGTAGACGTTTATATATATGTCGTGTTGCATATAGTGGGCTAGTTTTCTTTCTTTTATTTTATTTTCTTTTTTGCATATCATTTAAATGCATTTCATTTAGTTGCATTTCATATAGTTGCATTGTTTTTCTATTTTTCCTTTTATTTTTCTTAAGTGTGGTCACTGTCGGTTTTCGTAATACCACCTAGTTTATTTTCCTTTTTGAGTGTAGTTAACTGTCGGTTTCCGTAATACTACCTCGTCTTTATTTTATTTTTAGGATTTTTCACGTAGATTGCATTGTAATGCATTTTCATATAGTTGCACCTAGCCCTACTATTTTGTAATATTCCATGTATATGTCCATCTTTATATGAGCTTAATCTAAAAATTCTCTAGACTTCCTTTCCTGTGCTTTATATGTTATCTTCCCCCTATCCTCGAGGTATTTCATGTTTGTCAAGTGTGCAGGGTATTTGCATTAGCTATTGTGAGTTTTCAGATGATATCAGTTTTCCGGTGGATGGTCCACAGTCTACTGAGTTCGTCGGGAATTTTTGGATTTGGTTCGAAACACTTCCAGAATAGCTCCCTTTCGGCATACAATCAGCTAAGTTTTCTTTTTCTTTTTCATTCTGCACAACTTGAGGACAAGTTGCAATTTAAGTGTGGGGGAGGGGATGGTTTATGTGTATCTACTTTCATTTGCTCATATTAGTTATAATTTTCTATGAAAAGTGCAAAATTTTCAAAATTTTGTTTCGTCCCGAGTAACATTTCAATTGCATGCTAGTTTTATAATCTGGCACCCTTTAGTTGTTATCAGTAGTCATATCATGTTCTGAGAATAGGTTTAGTAAGTCGATACTCACTTGAACTTCATTTCACGAACCTATTAGATGAAGAGCCAAATATAGAATAGTTTCCGGTTAGTTAAAGGAAAGTTAATTCTCGATGTAGATAACACTTATTTAGCATTAATGAAAGTTAAGAACTTGTGCTATACTCACAGTTAGAATCTCAGTACCTTAGTGTTCTCGAGAACTTTGAGAGTCTTGAATGTGTTAGAAATATATTTGACCGAGAGTTTCCAAAGAGTTTGAAAAATATAAAAATATATATATCTATAAATAGAAATAAATGAATAGAATTTCTTTGCGGGAATTTTGTTTGTAACTATCACCTCGAGTCCATTTGGATACTGCCCCAAATGGGGAGTGTGGTTTACCTTGGACAGTATGGGTTCGAGTGATCTCAGGGTGACTGCCTCTAATGTAGGAGAGTGTGTTATACTTTTGAGACGCGACGATAGGAAATATAAAATATAAAATATACGCTTTTTGGAACACTAAGTCAAGTTGATCTAAACCCAGTAGAGACCCGAGAGGTATTTTCTTGGCACTAAGTAAAGGAGTTTAATTGTGAGTTGGTTACTATGTTCTTGGTAATTAGTTTTTGTTAGGTAAGTGCTGTAGATAGAATGAAGTTTTCGTTTAGTTGACCGGATAACTGTTAGTGCTTGATGTATTATATCAAGAGAGGATCGGTGGAAGTTTAGTAGGTTCAGCACACACATCACCGAGTGAGGTCGATTTGCTGAATACTAGCTTGTCATGATTTTGACTATATCTCGTGTCAGGTTATGTGGATTCTTGATGGTATGTTCTTGTTTTGTTTTGCTCGGGACGAGCAAAAGTTTAAGTGTGGGGGTGTTGTTCAGGGTCAAATTGTATGATTTTTATAGATATATTTTATATCAATTTCCCCCGTACATGTATTATTTTCATAGAAGTAGGGCTTTATATCGAAATATTTAGTAAATGATGTTTTTAAGAAGTTAATTGCAAAACGTAACGAATTATGTGCTTAAATGATGATCTTATGTTATTTTGGAAATACGTTACGCTTTGGTATGTTTTCCTATTGTTGTAGATACTCATTGATGATGGAAGAGAGGATTTTAGAGAGCCAAATTCGTGCTTGGAAAGGATCAATCAAAGTTATGGAAGATTGAAAGATATAAGGAAAGAAATCAAGCAAGATAAATGTCGGAAAATCAGGATTCCGGGTAGTGCTGAACTTCCAACGCAGTTCTTGATATGATAACAACCGATTTGACTCTGGACCTAAAGAGAAGAGTTGTAGGGCTTGAAGAGAGGATTCTACAGGATTTTGAATCACTCGATTAAGACTTACGAGGCCCGAGATATGAGCGTTACAAGTTCAGAAGCTGTTCCAGGGCAGCTAGACGAGCGTCCATAATACCGGACGGGCGTCCGCCACCGACTGAGCCGAAACCGCCTTACTTTTCCCTATAAATACAGCGCGTTTTCAACCCTAAAACATATATTTTCGACTCCTATTGATCCCCAATCATAAGAGAGCAACCCTAGGTCGCCTCAGCCCCTTTTGGGAGGCTGGGGTGGCAAGTTAGATTAGGTTTTATTTCGTTCGCTTTTCTTTTCTTGTTCGAGCATGATGAAAGGCAGCCATGGACAGCTTTGTGAAGCTTCTTTTCAGCAGCACTTTTATTTCTTTTCATGGATGATTTTGTAAGTTTTAGTTCAATTGTTTCTTTTCCTATGATTATTTGTATCGTGCAATTTATATCGGAAGATTATTGCTTGTTGATGCTACCGTATGACGGAAGTCGGTGTAGTTTAGATCACCGTAGGAAAGTTTGGCTTTTTAATCTATACATAACGGAAGTTCGTAGATTAATTATCTAGGTTTACGAGAGAACCACAATTTGAATTAATTCGTTGCAAAATTATCCTAGGGAGATATTGAGTATCATTATCACCGGAAAGATGAGATTTTTCATGTGTTTATTTGGTGAGTTAACTTGTTCTTTTTCATGCTTTGAGATGCCGTATGTTAATCGAATTTAGATAACGGAAGTTAATAAATTCGTTAGATTGCCATGATAGAGATTAACAATTATTATTCCAACAAACGGAAGTTGAGGGATAAGGTTGTTAGATTAGGATTTAATCCGTATCTTTGCTTCGTATAGATGTTAGTTAAGACCGGAAGGCAAACTAATGAATGGCGTGATAAATCGGAAGAGGAAACGCTTTTTTAGATAAGATAATAATCCAAGATAACTTGTGAACGAATATGTGTTAATCTTATTTCTTTCGGTGAGGTGATGGTTGTTGGGAAGAGGTTGATCATGGTTTGTTTATGGTTGTTCAGTAGATAGATTTACCGCTTTCGTAGATGTAGTTTTATTTATGTTTTTATCGCTTTTATCCTTCCTGGCTTTGGATTAACAATCCTCTGTCCAGTTTATTTTCCGTTTTAGTTTAGGTTTAGGTTAATAAAGAAGGATTAATTAGATTAGATTCAATATCCCTTTTCCCTGAGGATCGATACCCGTACTTATCCAACTTTACTAGCAACTACCCGGTATTCGGCCGGTTAGGAGGTAGTTTTGCATGGTAGTATAGGTTTATAAATTTTCTTTTGTTTTAATGATGCAAAATCTCCCCAACAAGCAGCTCCAATAGGTGATTCAGTGGGCTGTGGTTGCAGTTTACTGAACATCATCTGAAGGGTGTGCAGCTGTTCTTCTGAGAAACCGTGCTTCTGTTCAGCAACATTATAGGCCCTGTTCAGCTCCTTTCCTCTACCCTCAGTCTTGCCTGGTTGATTTTTGAGAAGATGAGGTGGTTTCCCATGTAGAAGCCAGCATTTTTCCTTAATATGACCCTTCTTTTTGCAGTGATCACATAAGAGATTGGCCCAATTTTCACTCCTCTTGCTTCTATTGTACGCTGCATTGGCAGCTTCTGTTTCAGAAATGATGCGGCCTGATTCAGTGACTTTAAAGCCTGAGAAAGCTCCTCCTGGAGTGGGCAGTATGCCACCAGCTATAGGCATCACTCCTCTCCTACACTCCTCCTTTCTTAGAATGCTGAATGCATCATCAATGGATGGAAATGGAGATATGGCAAGGATTCTTTCCCTAGCTGCTTCATAAGTGATGTCTAGACCTCCTAGGAAGTCTAGAAGCCTATCCCTTTCTACTTCTTTGTTATGAATGCCTGCATCCTCGGTACACTTCCATTTCTTGATTGTGAGTTGATCATATTCTTCCCACAGATTAGTTAGAGTATTAAAATACTCATTTATAGGCTGCCCAGATTGAACCGTATTCCTCAGCTTGAGTTTCAACCCATAAACTTGTACATAGTTGCCTTCATTAGAGTATAAAGACTCCAGTTTTTTCCAGATGCTGTGAGCTGATTTTGCATATAAGAAGTTTGAGCTTATTTTTTCCATCATTGAATTTATAAGCCATGATCTTACCACTGCATCTTCAGTCTCCCAAGTATCGAACTCCTTTGAGTTGGTGTCTGTGGGAGCTATGAGAGATCCTGTGAGGTATCCCTTCTTTCCTCTGCCCAAGACATAAGTGTAAACAGACTGGGACCATGAAACATAATTCGGTCCAGTCAGTTTTTTAGAGGTGATTTGGAGTGATGGATTATCAACTCCATTAAATAAAAGAGAAGTAGAAGAAGATTGAGCCTCTGTCATGCTGTTTGAACAAGGCAGGAGGAAAAAACAGAGCTGAAAGATCGAAGTCCTGAAAAAATATCAGGGCTCTGCTACCATAAAGTAATTAAAGAGAAGAAGAATAAGAGAAAAATGAACTCTTTCTTATTATCTTTCAGCCATAACTGGTCTGAATAAATAGAGGATACAAAAGACTCTTGAGTTTTAAAGTAGAGCATGCTTATCTAGGAAAGAGAAAAAGTAACTAGTAATAAATACTATGTTCCCTTTGTAGAGTGGGCTAACTAAAGTAACATTAATGAAGGACTAACCGGCCTAAGTAACAACAAATATAACACTTATGATATATAAACAACATTATGCACTTTATACAAATATTTAAACTTCAATAGTACTCCATACTTTAACACCAAGGTTGCAGAAATGTGTCCCTTGGTCACTAATCATTGCCCTCGGAGTCCCAAACCTACTAAAAATTTCGACATCCAAGTATTTGCTATAAACAAATTGCAGTCAGTATCTTGTGTGAGATAGTGGAGTGTCCACAAGGCATTGACAAACAAGCCATTTAATGAGGCCGGATTTATTACGAGTCATTATGTAGAAGACTTGTTTTGATCTTGATATGACAGGAGTTCATATACTGTTTGATAATTTAGTCATTTAATGTACTGAAATTCTTTCCCCTGTTCTCATTTGGATTGCATATATTAATCACTCTCTTCAAGTTTAGAGCATCCTTTTTCAAGCATGGGTCGTATTAGTGGCATTGCGTAACATAGAGCACATACCACAAACTCGTGCTTTTGAAGTATGATGCTTTTGGTACCTATATGTCCACTGCTCTCAAAACTAGACGAATTTATAGCTTTCACTACTTCTGCTTAATGTATTTGTAATACTAACTTGCTTTATCTTTATGCTCATACCTCATCCTGTTTTTACTTTGAGCGTCTTTAAAGGCACCACGCCTAATCCACCGTTTTGCACAGTCGTGTCTAGAGTTGCGAAGCGACTTTTTGCTGGTCGATTGTCACTATTGACCGTGCAGGTTGATTGTCTCTGGTGTGGTGCCATGCTAAAAACACTGTAGTGCAACTAAAGGTGCCCTTCAGATTTCCCTATTCAATTCTTTTTTATTTCAACTTTGTGCCTTTTTCCTTCCTTTTTGTTGGTTCTTGGCTTTAGAGATAAGCCTTTTACCGTGAAAGATCTGGTGAAAAATTAATCAAAATCGTCTGCATGTGGTTATTTTACTACTCTTGGAGTGACACTACGAGCATATTGCATAGGCCAATCTCATTGTCCTCTGTTTCATTTTCGAGTTTATTTATTTATTTATTTTTTGCTATTGTTGACTTTGGTTGTAGGACCTGAAACAGATCAAGATAAGGGACAAGATAAGGATGCTGGCAATCTACCTTCTTTTCATGCACCACAGAAGTCAGTGATTCCAGTGAGATCAACGACAACTGGATCTTCTCGAGAAGATTCAGATGAAGACGAAGTTGATGGAGGAACTGAGACAAGCCAAAACACATACCCATCTGATGCAAAACGCATGAGAAGGTAATGATGCATCTCAATGATCACTTCTGAGTTTTTATCTTTCATCAATTAAGAGAGTTGACTGGGAAAGAATTCAATGATCATGGTTGTGTCATGTGTGTCCCGTCTAGGGGTGTAATCGGTTCAATTTGAGTTGATACTCATCACGGTTTGAGCTTGATTTGAGTAAAATAACTCGGGCTCAAAGCTTAACTCAAACTTAGATCGAGATGTAAAAGGCAAGATCGAACCCTACTCGTTTACCACTTACAATTACTTGCACTCATTATCTTTTTAGAATTTGTTTTATTTCTATCAAATAGAGCAAGCTTGAACTTGACTCGATCTATATTTTATGATTTCTAAAAAATGTTGTGTAATAATAAATCCTGTATATGTAATGAATTAAACAATTATCAAATAAAGTTCGATTAGCTTGTGTGCTACTCGATCACTAGATTATAAAGCTCAAGATTGGCTCAATTAATTATTATAGCAGTTTGACTTGAGCTTGAACTTGAAAGATGCTGAATCGAGTTGAACACTTTTGTGAGATGAGTAGTAGTAGCTGACAAGTAGCCCAACTCACTTACAACCCTAGTCCCTTCCATACTTTTTTTCCCATTCATGGGCAAGTCTTATCTTGCATTTCTCATGTAATCATATGAATCATTTTGTTTGTATCGTTTAAATTGTCAGGATGATTTCGAATAGAGAATCATCTAGACGCTCTAGAAGAAGAAAACATGCACATTTATCCGAGCTTGAAACACAGGTATGTTATAATTCTCTGATGGGGATATAAACATGTTTGGTCCCTTTTGTTCACGAGTTTTGCATTTAAATCCCTAATGTTTCATTTCAACACTTCTACCCTTCATTTATTCATTTTTTTTTTCATTTTCAATCAATTTTTGATACATGTCAAGGTTTACCTCAATGCCTCTGAGGGGTAATAGTGCCAAGATAAAAACATTGAGGATAGAAATGCAAAAGGGACCAAAAATGTTTTTATCCGTTTTTTTATTTCATACATTATTTTACAACACATGTAATACGATGTACTTCCTTTTCCATGTTTCTCAACTAAAAGTGGAAAATTCGTCTTTATTAAAACGGCTTTCTGATATAAGTCAAAAGTATAATGAAGCAGCTGTTGACAACAGGGTTTTGAAAGCTGATGTTGAGACTTTGAGAGCAAAGGTAACTGGCTTTTCTCCATTAGAGTTCCTTAGCCAAAATGTTACTTGCTTTTTTGATCATCTGTTTAAGCGCAAACCTTCTCCATACGCACACCGTTGAATTACTATCTCTCCCAAAAGATTAACTTATTGGAGGAGTTAAGTAATTTACATATGTAAGCACTATACACTTCAACACCCTCCCTAAAGTGTCGGCCTTTAACAAAGGATCTGCACCAGTATAGTGCGCACATCAAGGCTAATAAAGAAAGGGGAATTTTGCTATAGACTCCCTGTTGAGGAGTTACGACTTGCTCCAATCACATTGCAGCATGTGTCCCACCTTCTACTAAAAATGTCAGATGATGGATTTAATTTAAGTTTAGGTAGGACACCTTTAGTGGCACCACAATGTTTTTAGCGTGTCACCACACCGAAAACAATCAACCAGCCAAAGTTGATTCTAGATCTGAGAATCATCTTTCACACGGTCGATTGTCAAAAATCGATTGTGGTGTAGTGACAAAAACGGTAGATTTGATGTGGTGCCATTAAGTACGCCCTTTCAAAAAAGCAAGACATGTGTTGCAATATGTTTAGAGCAAGTGATAACTCCTCAATAATGAGTCATCTCTCTCGAAAGCTTTACATTTCCTTGAGAGATGGTAATTCAACAAGCTATTTTACGAACAACGGTTATACGTTTTCTCGAGAAGTTCTACTCTACGGTGTCTGAAGTTTTGTTTATGTTTAATGACTGTTCTTTTTTCTCTTTTGCCTGCAGGTTAAAATGGCAGAAGAGTTAACCGGCTTAAGCCCATTTTTCCAGGCAATGTCTGAAATGCCTACAACATTTAAACCACCATTTGCGGCTTGCCCTTCAAACACATCAGCAAATGCTGCAATACCTGCCATCAATCCGTCTACTCATAATCCGAGTATCAACACAGATGTTCATTGCGTAAACGGGGTGCATCAGAGTTTAGCAACTGCAGCAACAGTAACAGATGTTGGGAAAAAGGTAGGAAGAACAAATTCAATGCAAAGGGTTGCTAGCTTGGAGCATCTACAAAAGCGTATTCGTGGGGAATTAGGTTCGTGTGGGGAAGCATTTGAAGGTACCGTGCAAAACGTACTGTGATTATCACAATCAAATCTTTTGATAGTCGTTTGTATCATGGCTTATAATAGACTTTAATAAAAGGTCGGATGTGTATTCGTGTGGTGTCGGTGGCTATCCAATCCCCATAGCGGTGTTACCTCATTCACATTCTTAGTTTATGTTTTTTTGTACAAAAAAAAGGTGACTTTGTAGTCCCATATTGCTTAAAGTTTTATATTCTTGGGATTGCTGAAGATGACTGGCTATCGTGTACCCACCATCTTAAACAATAATTAAAAAAAAAAAACACATCCTCTTCTTATTCATCTTCACATTCTTCAGTCCCAAAAAAAACATCATAATTTGTAACTTAATTCTCCCTCTCTATATATATTTTGGGACAATCTTCAAAATGGTTATTAAATAAAAGCACATCAAATTTTTCTGGGAAAAGAAAAGAAGAAGAAGGGATCAACCAAAAAAAACAATGCCGAACCCACGGTGTCATTTCTGGAGGCCACTCTAGAATATTTAACATAGAAGCAGAAGTCCCACCAAAAAGAAGCAGATTGATTATTAGGATTAGTAATGGTAAATGGTAAAAACAAATAGTAGATATATTACTAGTAGTATCTTTTTAATTTCAAGAAGAATTACTTGATTAATAGAACGTGATCGAAAATTCAAGTTGTGTCCCCTGTTCCATCAGTTCATCCTTGATTCTAAGGGCTGAACTCTCAGCTTCCGAAGATAACCAACCGACAATCCTCTTCAAGGTTGAACTCTCTCCGAAACAGGACGGTAACTCTTTTAGTTTTATGCTATGAATCTCAAGTTGCTGTAGACGAGGGAAGGACTCAGTGGAGGCATTCCATTCCTCCAAAGAGTTAGCATCAAGATGAAAGAATTTCAGTTTTTGGAATACCAAATCTTCCGTCTCCAATGTTGGCTCCACAAAGGAACAGTCTCTTAGTTTCAAGACCTCAAGAACATGTAGCTCTGCTGCAATTGCTGATATATCCGTCAGGTGTAGCCGAAACCGCTCTAATGCTAGTTTCTTGAGAGTTGAAGGGAAGTTGATCATGTATAGTCTGTGCTCAAAGCTTCTTAGCCGCAATGACTCCAATTCCCTATAAAAGTCAAATGTTTTTATTGATCCTTCATCATAAACTGGAGTTCCTTTTAAAATACAATGCAGCTTCCGAACGATGGGCAGCCTTTGGAGAAGCCTTTTGACATCTTTTCCGGTATTTAAATTTGGACATGAAAAGCTTACCACCTTATCCAATATTTGATCACTAGATAGATATGCCTCATCATGCTTGTCGTCGTCGTCATCTGGAAATTTAAGCTTAAAATTGTTTACTTTGACATACGCAAGACTTTTCATTCTCCAAAAAGTCTCTGGCAAATGTATTTCAATATAGGGATTGCTTAATCTCAAATTTAAAGATGTTATATTCCAGAGATTGGATATCCACGATGGGATAGAATTTCGTTTCAACTGCATCAAAACAATATCAATATATCTCAGATGCATCAGAGAGCTAAGTTCATTTATATCATATTCTTTCCGATCGAGACCCGAATCCAACACTTGAAGAAATCTGAACTTCCTTAGATGGATTTTACTAACTCCACCATAACGCCTTTCACTAAAATAGCATAGGGTGCGTGCATTAGAAAGTGAGGATCCAGCAGCAACAGTAACATCGTGTTCCCTCTGCATGGAAACACGATAAGGGTTTTTTATTGAATGGTTTGAAGTACTAGATGATGCAATTCCATGGTTCAGCTGGAAAAAGTTCCCGTCTCTGCATTTCGTTTGACAAAATTCATGTATCAGATCATGAACACGAAATGTTTTTATCCCCCCACTAGAACTTCTTGCACCGACAATGATCAAGCTTCTGTCAACTAGGTCGTGAAAGTACTCTTTTGCTACATCTTTTAGGCTTTTTGTCTTGGATTCTTGTACGAATCCTTCCGCAATCCACAGCCTTATCACATGGTTAACGTCGATCAGACAATCCTCAGGAAATGCTCCAAGATAGAGAACACAAGGTTTCAAATTCTCGGGTAAATGTTTGTAACTTAATTCCAAAATTTCCATACATCCCTCGCTAGAAAGATAATAAACTAACCTTTGTGCAACCTCACTCCACCCGCTCAAGCTTTTTTCCGTTTTAGCAAGGAGCCCTCCAATTACAACAACAGCTAAAGCCAGGCCTTTACAGTTTTTAGCAATCTGCTTTCCAATCTCATTGAGATATGGTGGTGAAATGTCATTACGGAACACTTTCTTTTGCAATATCTCCCAACTTTCAACCTCATTCAGAAAACGAAGTCGATGTGGGCTACAATTAGTTCTGCATTTGTCAGCAACTTCACGAGATCGGGTCGTGATCATGACTCTACTTCCATTTTGGTCATCAGGGAATGACCTTTTTACAGAATTCCATGCGTTTACATTCCAGATATCGTCCAACACAACAAGATACTTTTGACCCCTCAAACATTTTTGTAGTTTGTGAGCTAAGTCATCAGTAGTCATGTCACTGCTTATGCCGTCAACCCCATTAACATCGCTTATAATGTCATGTAACATCCTCCTAGTATTATGATCTACCGAAACGGAGCAGAAGGCGAATACGTGAAATTGACATTTCACTGATGAGGAACCTAAAACCTTTTTGGCTAAAGTGGTCTTCCCCAATCCACCCATGCCAACAATTGAAACAATGTCAAGTGACATAGGTCCCCTTGTAAGCAAGCCATTAATTTTTTCTTTCTCATCCTCAAAACCCACAACAAATTCATTGATTTCGAAAGGTCGACCTTGTTCTGCGACTTCACTAATGAAACCGACCGAACCAGGGAGGCATCTTGCTTTGTTTATGATGTTCTCTAATTTGATCATCTCAAGCTTTGCCTTAACCGCCTTAATTTCATCAAAGACTTTCGAAAGATAGGCCATATGATACCAGAATGGATGATCAAAGACAAACAACGAACTAATGCATGTCATGATGACATGTTCCGTCAGATGTAAAACATTGACAACTTCTAACCATGTCTCGTTTTGTTCACTTTGTAAATCGAAAATATGAATGAAAAAAGGATAGAGAGAAACTAATTCCTCCTCAATTTTTATGATCTTGTATTTCGCAAAAGATACATACTTACGGTCACTATTCATCCTATCCTTCAGGCTTTTAAGATTCTTCAAGAGAAAGTCCAGAAATTGTGGAGAAATAACCTTTGGGAAATTATACAGAGATGAATCTGGGAATTTACCGTAAATGCATCTAATATCAGCATTGATAGCTTCGATTTTCATCATAAAATCACTTAGAAGCACTTTTTTCTTGGAGAAACCCTCTTCCATATCATCAAATGGTATTAGGCCATACAAACCCTCCCAGAAAAGAACATCAATTCGGCTGCAAATCGATTCCTCTGCATTTTGATTAGGAGGATCGTTGAGAAATGTCAAAAGACATATGATATTGTCTTGAAGAATTTGAAAATCATCATCCTTCAAGTGAGTCACCAGGTCCTCAAGAAAAAATTCGACAAAGCTAAAAGCAGTTTGTCCGAACATATGAGAATCAGATCGATGCGCATATATGGCCATAAGGGTTCCAAAGTACAATCTGGCAACATTAGGCGTGGATGGTTTGATCTTTCGCAGCAAATGAAAAAACATAGAATTTATTTCATCAGATGCATTTTCAGCATTTGCGTCTTGTGTCCAATAAAGAAATGCCAACCGTGCAGCATCACCAGCAAAGGCTTGAACAAATATTTCGAGTTCTCCCAAGTCTTGACAATATTTGCAATTCACGGCGAGTTTCCAAAGATTCTTCAAAAATATTAGCTTCTCTTCCAAGGTTTCAATATGCTTCTTGAACGGAATGATTTCACTAGCTTTGTAGCTGACAAGATCATTTAAATTGTCGATGATAGAATCCATAAACTTGAGGATCTTATAACTTGTGGACGTTTTGTATCGAAATGTCAAACGTTTTGTATCTACGCACCTCCATGCTTCAGTTTCTAGCTTCGACTGCTGAATTTTTCCTTCTAATTCAAAAGCCAATGGATACCAATATGTGTTGCTCCTTCTTGAATGTATTGCATGAAAGCGGTGAGCAAGAAGTCCCTCTTCTTCTTCATTTTCGCCCCATATCCCTTGAAATGAAGTGATCACAGAGCTCAATTTCAGCTTGATTTCTTCATCGGTATCATCCCATGTGGCTAACCATAGAAAGAACATCCTTAGGAATCTTAGGTCCATTTTGTATAACTGCAGTTGCTCCATATCAACAGCCTCCTCGACACACCTATCAAGAAAAGAGAGCTCTCTATGAAGAGAAACAAAATAGTTGTATTCCATTTTCTCGACTTCCAGTGTGATCTGAGAGCCTGATGATCCGAAGAAATTCTATCTTGATTTCCAAAATACCAAATTGATTTCCCAATGGAAAATATTTGCCAACTTGTTGAGCCAACTTGTTAACAAAGTCTGACATTTGCCAAAATCCTGACGTCCTCTATTAGTTTGAAGTATCCGGGAGTACTCATCCATTCTTCCTCCATTGCTGAACTGCTACTTGTCAATAATCTCAGCAACTACTTGTTAATAAATCTCAGCAACTAATCCTGGATTTAAAAGGAAAAAAAAAATCAACTAGGGCAGTACTAATTTCTGGGAATACAATTTCAAAGATCAACTAGGGCAGTACTGAAGACCATTTTTTTTTTACCACCAGTAGATCAACTTGTAGGTACTAAAGCTTGAAATAAAATGTGGTCTAAACTTTGTTTGTTAGGAAATAAAAGCAGGAAAATTTATGCAAATAATTAATTAAAAAAACATTAATAAGATGCCTAATTAAATGATAAGCTCCTCAATCCTTAATTACCTATAAACGAACCTCTGAAACCCCGGGTAATTAGCAACCCTAAAATGTTGTATCGAATCACACATGCAAGAATACCAATTGCTATTCTAAAAAGACAACACAAATCAACACTTATTAACCAAGATTAAAGAAGAATAGAATTACATACCTACACAATGAATAGAGCTAATTAATATGGTTGCTTCACTTTCCACACTTTCTTGAGTGTAAGATGTAATTGGTATATTCTGAGAAGGGGAAATAATCGAAATAACAAACTCGTTTCCAGTTGAAGACCCGTTTAATGATTTTACACGGATCCAATAGGATGATGTTAGTTTCCAGTTGTTGCATTCCTTCCTGCGGATGTGTTACTTTGGATTCTTTTTCTCTAAATTAAGATGGAAAAGTTAACGGGGGAGGTGTAAACCGAAAGTCAACCAAAAGTAACACAATATTAAACAATTTCCCACTTGTTCTAAGTTCAACGTGTAAGTTAGCTCAATTATTTCAACTTTAATCTGGTCGTCGTGCGCCGTGTCCGACACAAGACACGACACAATACGTTTCGACATCGTGTTCGACACGCGTCGGCCGATTAAATTAATATTATTTAAAATTTAAATATCCGACACGCTTCCGACACACTGTCGACACTCAGACACTCCTAAACCCAATTTTTTTTTCTTTATTTAAGTTTTCTTCAATGAAAACGTTAAAATACACGATTTTCATTTCTATAATAAGTAAATAAATAATACGCCTTATCAAATTTATATATTTTTTTGTTGATAAACAATCATTTTTACAATTTGTCATATTTTGAAAATCAATCACAATTTCTTTTGGCACCGTATAAAGGTCGAATATCTATTCTAGATATTCATAGAGTTTATGTAACTAATATCTGTCTTATTTTGTCTAGTTTTTTCAGATGTTTACGAATATTTTTTTGATAAATTGAGTTTTATTTACATTATATATATATATATATATATATATATATATATATATATATATATATATATATATATATATATATATATAGTTATCAAATTTGTTAAACTAACCTTTGCTTTAAGTTTGTAAATATGTAGGTTAGGCTAGCTACGTTGAAGAATTTTGAACAATTACAGATAGAAATGAAAACAAAACCGTAATCAGAAGGAAAAGTAGAACAGGGAAGAACCCTAATTTTTGGGGAGAAGAGAAAAATATCTAATATCTCATTCTGTTATATTTTTCCACACTTAACATAATGACAGCAATAGTCCTTATATATTCCTACCAAAAAAATAATATTTGCTATATACTATAAGCCTAATTTATTTACAACTTGTAACACCCCCCTCAAGCTGGGATGGGGAGGTCCTTGGTATGAAAGGCATGAAGGGCACGTTGCAGGTCTGGTCCATCTAAAGGCTTGGTAAAGCAATCAGCTAGTTGTTGGAAGGTAGAGATAGGGAGCAATTTCACCAGCCCAGATTGCACTTTTTCACGAATCACATGACAATCTATTTCGACATGTTTGGTGCGCTCATGGAACACCGGGTTTGAGGCAATGTGCATGGCACTTTGGTTATCACAGTACATAGAAACAGGCTGGAGAACATGTATTTGTAAGTCTGTCAAAAGAAACTTGAACCATTGAATTTCTGAAACAGTGGCTTCCATACCTCGATATTCACTCTCTGTTGAACTTCGGGATACGGTGGTCTGCTTCTTGGCTCTCCAGGACACCAAAGAACCACCCAGAAACAAGCAATAACCAGTGACAGACCGTCTAGACTCCGGGCACCCAGCCCAATCTGAGTCTGTAAAAGCAGAGGGAACCAGGGAGTTTTTTGCAGCATAAAACAAGCCATGGCTGGGCCTTTTCTTGATGTACTTCAGCAGCTTATATGCTGCGTGCAAGTGATTTTCTGTGGGTGCATCAAGGAACTGACTGAGTTGCTGGACAGCAAACACAATGTCAGGTCTAGTAAATGTTAGATAAAGCAATTTTCCAATTAGTTTCCGGTAGATGGAGTTGTCGGGCAGTAGTGGGAATCTCCATGTTGCAGATTATGTTTTGTGTCCATTGGAATGGAAGAAGGTTTGGCTCCTAAGAGATCAAACTCTTGTAACAAGTTGATTTCATATTTTCTTTGTGAAATTATCAAGCCATCTGAATTTCTAGCAACTTCTAACCCCAAAAAATATCTTAATTGACCCAAATCCTTTATTTGGAATTGATTGTGGAGGAAGGCTTTGACAGTGCTGATTTCATGAAGATTACTACTAGCTAAGACCACATCATCAACATAAATTAATAAAGCGATGAAATCTGCACCCGTACCTTTTGTGAAAAGGCTATAGTCACTTTTGGATTGAGTGAAGCCATGGGTAAGAAGAGCTGCTGTGAGTTTCTCATTCCATTGACGGCTGGCTTGCTTAAGCCCATACAGTGACTTAGTCAGCTTACAGACAGGATTCTTTATTGTGGTTTGAAAACCTTGAGGCAGTTTCATGTAGACTTCTTCATGGAGATCACCATGAAGAAAAGCGTTGTTGACATCTAGTTGGTGGAGATGCCAATTGTTTGCAGCAGCTGCGGCCAATAATATCCGGATGGTGGCTATTTTTGCTACGGGAGAAAAGGTCTCCTGGTAGTCTATCCCATAAAGTTGGTTATAGCCCTTGGCTACTAACCTTGCTTTATACCTGTCCATCTGGTTTATACTTTATTTTGTAAACCCATTTGCACCCTATAGCTTGCTTGGTAGGGGGTAAGGACACTATTTCCCAAGTTTTGTTGGCTTCTAGAGCTTCTATTTCCCTTTGCATAGCTTCTTGCCACTTAACATGCCTAGCTGCTTGAGTGTAAGTGGAAGGCTCTATTTCTTTATCTATGTGACAGACATATCCTTGGTAGGTTGTGGATAGAGTCACACTGGTTGGAGGACTTTGAAGTAAGTGTGGAGAACTGAGACGGACTTGGGAACAAACGTAATCCTGAAGATGTGTGGAAATCTGTTTGGTCCTTCCTGACCTTCTAGGTTGGTTGGAAACAAGACTTGTATTACTCTCAGAAGGTGTATCAGCAGTGGACTGTGCATTCGTGATATCTATGGAAGATGATGACTGTGTATCATCTACGGACAAGTCTGGAAGAAGTACATGTAAGGAAACTGATGATTCAATGGTGTGGTCTGAATTGTGTGACTGGTGCTCAAAAGGGAAGCATCTTTCATGGAAGACAACGTTTCTGGAAATGAACACATCATGTGTGTCCAGATTGTATAACAAGTACCCTTTTGTTGTAGATGAATGTCCAAGGTGGACACAAGGAATGCTCCTGGGGTTCAAACTTGGACCTGCCTTGTGCCAATGTAGAGGCATATGTCAAACACCCAAAGACCTTAAATCTGTTGTAGTCTGGTTCCCTACCATAGAGTCTCTGAAAATGTGTGGAATCATTCAGGATGGGTGTGGGCGTGATATTGATCAAGGTTGTGGCATGCATTACACAATAACCCCAGAATGTAATTGGTAAATTTGCTTGAAATTTCAATGCTCTGCCCACATTAAGCAAATGTTGGTGTTTCCTTTCAACCAACCCGTTCTGGTGTGGTGTGTGCACACAGGATGTTTGGTGTATAATCCCTTGCTCACCATAAAACTGAGGCATATCAAACTCCCTCCCATTATCTGTCCTGAGGATTTTGACATGCAGCTTAAATTGAGTAGCAACATAATGACAAAAACTTTGAATAATATCCCTAGCTTTAGATTTATTATGCAACAAATGTATCCAAGTGAACCTACTCCAATAATCCACAATGGTAATAAAGTACCTATGTCCTTGAATAGTATCATGCCGAGAAGGACTCCATAAGTCTACATGAACTAGTTCAAAAGCATCATGTATAACTGATGTACTTATTGGAAATGACAAATGTTTTTGTTTTGCTAAAGGACAAAAATGGCAGATAGTGTCCTTAGGCAAACTGATTTGAGGATCCTTCTGCATAAGTATCTTGAGTCTTTGTGCTGATAGATGTCCCATACTATAGTGCCATATCATGTCTTCTATAAGGTGATTGGAATTCTGAAAAGACACCATATTGCAGGCTCTGTTATTTGCTGCCTCCAAAACATACAATCCACCCCTTTTATCAGCTGATCCAATCATCCCAGTCTCTTGATCCTGAATATAACAATTATTAGCCTCAAAGAAAACTTTAACTTTTGAGTTTTCTGTGAGTTTACTCAATGATATTAGGTTAAATCTGAAATCTGGTACACATAGGACACTTACAAGTTTCAGATTAGGTCCTAACTGTATATTACCAATGTGTGTCACCACTATAGTCCTTCCATTTGGCAATCCTACTGTAGCATTCTCGACTTTTGTACAGCTTGAATACATGCGTGTATCAAAAACTACATGGTCGGTAGCACCTGAGTCTAGGATCCACTGTGTATACGAGTTACCTGTGGACAATTCATTGTTAGGCACAAATGAGGCAGATAGAACTGAAGCCTGGTTAACAAGATGATGTGCATCACTTTCCTTTGAAGCTTGCTTGTTTGCTAGTAGTTGTTTAAACTGAGAATACTCTTGTTGAGTGAGTGTGACTGTGGTATCAGTACCAACATTTGACTGTTCAACAGAGTTTTCAGCCATGTTCACCCTTCCTCTAGGTTTGAACCCCGGGGGAAAACCGTGTTTCTTGTAACACTTATCTTCAACATGTCCCAGCATACCACAGTAAGTACATTTAGGTTTATTTCCTGATTGTTCTGTAAACTTCCTCTGCTCCGCTAATCCAAAGGAGACTCTGTGCTATCGTCTTGGCAATCGAATTGAGGATCCAAGTGGTAACCATAGTGTCACACTGCTCCCATACATGAAATCTAGGGTCTGGCGGTGGTCGGGGCAGCGAGCCATCTACGAAACCTAATTTGTTCTTCATAATCAATGACATTTTTGCAGATCTGCTCCAGGAATGATAATTTCTCCCATTCTCGTCTAGAATCGGTTGAACGAGGATGAGTGAAGGACTTTCGTTAGGGTGAACATAGAACGGACTTGAAACAGGGATTACTTCAGCATTTTGTTGATTCGCCATGGCGACAGCTCCGAAAAACAAAGAAAAACAAAAAGATGGCAATTGTTGTGATTCAGAACCAAGATTCGAGCACGCAGCGAAGATTTCTCTCTGATACCATGAAGAATTTTGAACAATTACAGATAGAAATGAAAGCAAAACCGTAATCAGAAGGAAAAGCAGAACAGGGAAGAACCCTAATTTTTGGGGAGAAGAGAAAAATATCTAATATCTCATTCTGTTATATTTTTCCACACTTAACATAATGACAGCAATAGTCCTTATATATTCCTACCAAAAAATAATATTTGCTATATACTATAAGCCTAATTTTATTTACAACTTGTAACATAGGTAGGAATCTTTTAAAAGAAGAAAAGAACATTGAAGATAAACCCATAAAAACAACAAATACATAGTACAGTGCTAACAATAATTGACCTTAAAATATAAGCTTAATCCAACTGGCTTTAAATTAGGAGTTTTAATTAGCGGTTAGTGGCTTCCACCATAATAATATCCTATGAGTATTGATACATCTATTACTCATTTTACCACTACATCCTACACAACACAATCAACACCACACATTTTGTTGAGACCCATCACAACATTTCACTACTCATTTTAATCAAAGGCCACTACACATATAGTGGAAAGTGCACTACACACTTGTGTAGTGCACATATCATTTCTCATATCCTATACTATAACCTTCTTTTTTTAAGGACATAATTATGATTTATTTAGTTGTTGATTGAAGTGATAGCATCATTATCATTTAAGATTTCCTAAATCCAGAGTGGTGCCCACAAAGTTGTCGTTGTCAAGAAAATTAAGCCAATGCACGTATAAACAATGATCGATAGAGTTTGAGTTGAGTTGAAGCGACTCGGATCGCTTATTTAAAAGGTTTCGAGTTCGAGTAATTAATTATGCATACAATAATTATTATTTTTTAAATTCAAAAAAATAAATAAAAAAAATTAAGCCAATGCACGTATAAACAATGATCGATAGAGTTTGAGCTGAGTTGAAGGGACTAGGATCGCTTATTTAAAAGGTTTCAAGTTCGAGTAATTAATTATGCATACAGTAAATTTTTTTAGGCGATATTATTTTTAGTTTGAGCTGAGTTGAAGGGGCTCGGATCACTTATTTAAATTTTTGTTTTTGTTTTGTTTTGTTTTTTTGTTTTTGTTTTTTACCTGTACCTTCCCAATCAAAACATAAACACATTCAGAGCTTTATCGTAACGGTATGATCATACCGTTTTTTTTTTTCTTTTGCACAACTGCATTTCTCACATTAATTGACATCCCTATAGCGAAAAATGGTATGATCATACCATTTCGCCCACAACCAAAACTGCATTGCACTACTTATTTCCTTCTGCATGAATCAAACACATGCAAAGCCAAACAACTCAAAACAAAGCAATTTGATTTTTTTTCTGTTGGGTTGCCTCCCAATAAGCGCCATTGTGACGCTCCTGTCCCGGATACCGAGTCCTTACCCAAAAAAGAACGCCCGGCACGCATATAATTAAATTTTAATCTAATTATACGCGTAAGTCTTACGCAAGCAGACATCAGAGAACAAGCAGAAGACAAAACGACTGACTCGGGTAACTGAAACGACTAATAAACGATCGAAAGTAACATAGGCTGCGTCTATTACGTCATCAAAAGACTTACCAAAACCATCAACTACAAATTGAATCCATTACAACATGATATCCCCAAACTCGACTCATCAATTTCTAGCATTACAAGGATAAAAGGATCTATACCAGATTACAAAGCCATAAAGAAAAGTAAACTTCGTCTGCATCATCTCCGTGTCACTCCTCAGTGGCCTCGAAAACAACTTACAAATACACCACCTTCTCGGGGTGAGGACAATAAAGAAGAGGGGGTAAGTACATACGTACTTAGTAAGGGGTAGAAGAAACGGTTTCACACAATATATAACATATCATACATAACAAGTAAATTCTACAATCTCTACCACATAGGTTGCTTTGAGATCACTCTCACCCTCTACTAGATCACATAGTACATCCTCACGCACATAAGTTTGTTACATCAATATCAAAGGACACTATGCACGGTGAACAACTGTACCGCAACACGGGAAGCACCTCAAGGGCACGCGCTTAGGTCCCCGTGTGTGAGTTACACGCGTCCCTTGGCATCAGACCAGGTAGAGGGGTGTAATAGTCCCATGCTAAGAAGAATAGATGTGCCTCACCAATGATATCGACGTTTTAGATTTTAGACACGCACATATGTAATTTACGAGTTTAGATCTAACAACCTGATTCATTCACATAAAAGGTTTCTTAAGGACATCTAGTTCTAGACATCTAATTATGCTAACTAACACGTTGTAAAAGGATTATTGACTACTAAGTCAATACCCCACAAAGCCTAAACTACGTCTTCCGGTGCTCCCGCATTCTTCCCGCAGAGGGTCTCAGTTGTGGTGTGATTTGATACCAAGGCTACCAGAAGTCGATGTTAGACATTGTCAATTAACATATAATGTCTACAAGAACATATATACATGTCACATTGTATAGTATAATACACGAAAAAACATAAAATTAATATAATACACTTTTACCGCAATATATACCACACAACACAATCATCCATTATATTTAGTACATCATCTATTCTTTCAAGAGGCTACACATTATATTATTATTATTATATTGCGTAAATAGTTAGAACCACATATATTACCTTTGTTTTTGTTTAACCTTTTTTTTTCCTACTGCATCTCTTAGATTTCTTCAGCTTCAAATTTATTTTATTTATTAACATTCAAATACAACCTGTTCTTGTTTGTCCCTTTTGGTTTTTTTTTTTTTTTTGGTCCCCTTCGGCAACACACAGCAAGTGGACCACATCATGCCCCTTTTTCTTTCGGCAATATTCAGAGCAACGTATAATATATAACAAAAAAAAATAGTTAACTACAGTGCACATCAAATTATAAGAGCAAAACTAAAAAAAACATCAACAATAACATGCTTAAATACGGTTGAACATAGACAATCCGTTTAAAAACAACCCCTTACCTTTTAGCAATTCCAAAAATGAAAACGAAAGTAAATCCTTCGGTTTTCAACTTCTACGATCAACGTACGATTCAATAACGGTATTATACGATTAAGACGATCCCCAGTACTAATATAATCTTAGAAAAACTCAAGAACGAACAAGATTCTAGATCTAGAGCTAAAGTGAAAACTCACTGAATTGCAAACAGTTAGTGTGGAAACGTTCCTCTCGATGAGACGATGAAATAATTCCCTTTTAATTAATTAATTAGGTTAAACATAAAATAAGAAATAAATAAATCAAATCCCATTTACGTTTTTACCCTTTCTGAAAATTCGGGTTGTTACAGCCATTCTTTCACGTCTTTGGCTAGACAATGCTATGCATTCAAGGTGCTTCACATGCCTCCCAACACATATGTAACTTCCCTGGACTGAATTGTAACCTTGGATTGAAAAGAAATTTCTCTTTTATAGCCAAAAACTCTTTCGATCTTCTCAACATCCAGGTTGGGCTTTCCGTAACTAATGCACTCCAACCTTTTTCCTTCAAAACCAAAATGTCCTTATTTTCTTGTAAATGGATAGGCTCAAAAGGTTCAAACCATTTATTCCACTCAAGTTTCTAGTGACTCCTCCTCATCCTCTTTTCGAGCATCCGTACCTTTTAAACTCCTTGGACACAACAACTCAAGCTCCTCTTTCAGAAGGTTCATTTCAACATGATCATTGATGATGTCGAAAGTATCATCTTATTCTAGCGGTGGTTTAGTGGTGGATATCTGGCTATAAAAATTGTATGAAAGTGGTGGCGCACGGTGGTGATATGGAATTCCGGCGGCGGTGCACGATGGTGCTAATAAACATAGAGAGAGTGGTAGAATTTGGCTTAGCCTTAGGTTTTATTCATTAAGAATTGGTCCCCTTAATGAGGTTACATGGTGCCCTATTTATAGGGAAAAGGACATATAGTACAAATAGATATTTGTCTATACCAGCAGGCTCGTAGAGGGGCCATCAAGTTGCGCCCTTGATGACCTCGCTGATCATTGTGTCTTTCATGTCATTGTCTTGCCAAACAAGTGGTAGCTTATTTCTCCAAGTGTCATGGGCGAGGTCGCTGGCGGACCTGGTTGTCTAGATATATGTGGGTCGGCCCCCTTGCCCGATCTCATTTCTCACGGCGTCGCATGGCTATTGGCGGGGCCCTAGTCTTCTAGTCTTGATTAGTATAATGTGGACCTTGTGGCTATCGGCCTTGTCCTAGCTAAGGCTGCCGGTGGACCCAGATGGAGATCCGCTGACCATAATGGCCGGCGGACTCATCCGCTATTTTGGTGGCCGGACGGACCCGAATAAGGATCTGAGGACCGAATTACTTTTTAGGCATATCAATGGCCCCCTACTCCATGCCTTAAGCATTTTCTAGAAATGTTAGGCAGGGAGTAAAGTCTGCTCGCGGATCTATTGCCTTGAAATGCTGTGACGGCTCGCTATTGTGGCGGATCGCCTGATAGCTTTGCCTAAATACCGTACTTAGAGTAGGCCTTTTCGTTGCTTGTGTGTTGTGGATCGACTTCGCCTCTTGTGGCTTGTGTCATGAATTGGCTCTGCTTTTTGTGGCTTGTGAGCCTTTGGTCTTATAAAAGGTTCGCTCTAAGGCGAATTCCAAATATGATGCCGAGCTAAAGGTCGGTCTTATAGAAAGTTCGCTATAAGGCGAATTCCAAATATGATGCTGAGCTGAAGGTCGGTCTTATAGAAAGTTCGCTCTAAGGCGAATCCCAAATATGAAGCCAAACTGAAGGTCGGTCTCATAGAATGTTTGCTCTAAGGCGAATTCCAAGTATGACGCCGAACTGAAGTCGGTCTTATAAAAAGTTCGCTCTTAGGCGAATTCCAAATATAACGCCGAACTGAATTCGGTCTTATAAAAAGTTCCCTCTTAGGCGAATTCCAAATATGACGCCGAACTAAAGTCGGTCTTATAAAAAGTTCGCTCTAAGGCGAATTCCAAATATGACGCCGAACTGAAGCCGGTCTTATAAAAAGTTCGCTCTAAGGCGAATTCCAAATATGTTTCCGACCTGAAGGTCGGTCTTATAGAACAGTCGCTCGAAGGCGAATTCCAAATATGTTGCCGAACTGAAGTCGGTCTTATAAAAAGTTCGCTCATAGGCGAATTCCAAATATGACGCCGAACTGAAGTCGGTCTTATAAAAAGTTCGCTCTTAGGCGAATTCTAAATATGTTGCCAAACTGAAGGTCGGTCTTACTGAACATTCGCTCAAAGGCAAATTCCAAATATGATGCCGACCTGAAGTCGGTCTTATAAAAAGTTCGCTCTTCGGCGAATTCCAAATATGACGCCGAACTGAAGTCGGTCTTATAAAAAGTTTTCTCTTAGGCGAATTCCAAATATGACGCTGAACTGAAGTCGGTCTTATAAAAAGTTCGCTCTTAGGCGAATTCCAAATATGTTGCCGAACTGAAGTCGGTCTTATAAAAAGTTTGCTCTTAGACGAATTCCAAATATGTTGCCGACCTGAAGGTCGGTCTTACAAAACATTCGCTCGAAGGCGAATTCCAAATATGACGCCGACCTGAAGTCGGTCTTATAAAAAGTTCGCTCTTGGGCGAATTCCAAATGCGATGCCGAACTGAAGGTCGGTCTTATAAAAAGTTCGCTCTTAGGCGAATTCTAAATATGTTGCCGACCTGAAGGTCGGTCTTACAGAACATTCGCTCGAAGGCGAATTCCAAATATGATGCTGACCTGAAGTCGGTCTTATAAAAAGTTCGCTCTTAAGCGAATTCCAAATGCGATGCCGAACTGAAGGTCGGTCTTATAAAAAGTTCGCTCTTAGGAGAATTCCAAATATGACGCCGAACTAAAGTCGGTCTTATAAAAAGTTCGCTCCTAGGCGAATTCCAAATATGTTGCCTAACTGAAGTCGGTCTTATAAAAAGTTCGCTCTTAGGCGAATTCCAAATATGTTGCCGACCTGAAGGTCGGTCTTATAGAACATTCGCTCGAAGGCGAATTCCAAATATGATGCCGAGCTGAAGGTCGGTCTTATAGAACATTCGCTCGAAGGCGAATTCCAAATATGTTGCCGACCTGAAGGTCGGTCTTATCGAAGGCTTTAAGTAGCAATTAACCTGAGCCTTTTAGTGGCTTTAAGTGGCGGATAGCCTTAGCCTTTTATTGGTCGTACGTGGCGGATAGCCTTGACCTTTTTGGGGGCTATAATGGGCAAATAGCCTTAGCCATTTGAAGTTGTTTTGGGCAGATTGCCTTCACTTTGCATGATTTGGCCTCGAGCCGATTGAAGTTATAAATAGGCGGATAGCCTTAACTTCGTTTTGATTTGGCCTATTTGGGATCCTTGATCCCTGGCCGATACGAAGCCGTAAATTGGGGGACAACCTTGGCCTCTTGGGATTTGGCTGATTTGGGGTCTTTGACCCCTAGCCGGTATAAAGCCGTAAATTGGGGGACAACCTTGGCTTCGTCTTTATTTGGCCCAATTTGGGATCTTTGATCCCTGGCCGATTTGAAGTCGTGAGTTGGTGAATGGCCTTGACTTCATGGGATTAATTTGGCCCATTTGGGACCTTTGGTCCCTGGCCGATACGAAGCCGTAAATTGGGGGACAGCCTTGGCTTCGTGGGATTTGGCTGATTTGGGGTCTTTGACCCCTAGCCGGTGCGAAGCCGTAAATTGGGGGACAACCTTGGCTTCGTCTTGATTTGGCCCATTTGGGATCTTTGATCCCTGGCCGAATTCGAAGTCGTAAGTTGGCAGATGACCTTGACTTCATTTGATTTGGCCCATTTGGGATCATTGATCCCTGGCCGGATTGAAGTCTTAAGTTGGCGGATAGCCTTGACTTCATTGGATTTGGCTTAATTATTTGGAGTCTTTGACCCCTAGCCGATTCGATGCCGCGCTATTAAGCGGACGGACTTGTTGTTAGTGAAGAGAAATCCTATTTTGATGACGAGATGACCTCTGTAAGAAGGCTCGTCCCGCCATTTTGGTAGGGAGAGTTCCAAAAATAAGATAGCTCGACCCTCCGTGTCTAGTAGGGTGAGTTCCAAAAATAAGATAGCTCGACCCGCCACTTTAGGACTTGAGAGTTCCGATGAATAAGAAGTGTAATCATTTAAGTTGTAGAAATAAAACCCGATGAGAGCTTATATCTTGAGAGCTCGTAACTTGCATATTTGCCTTGCTTCTTGCAATGATTTTTCCAAGTGTTTTTGAGTTTGTATCTTTATTTTTGCTCGAAATATTCCAATTTTTCGAGTCCGTAGTTTGGGTCCTCTACCGGTATATGCAGGCATACGGCCCCTTTGTTTTTTGCGAGGTTGAGAGCGCTGAGTATCGAGCTCGCTAAAAATAACTGAATCGTAAAAATCGGACCTGTTGTTGTCGGGTCTTCAGTCTAAATTAAAAATTCCAATATGCGGCCCCCTTGTTTCAAGCAAGGTCGCTGCGGGCTTGGTTGAAATAAGTGTTGAGTCTGTGCAATCATATGCCTGTTTGAAAATTTCCACTCTCGGCCACTTTTTTTTTGCGAGTAACTTGTCTGTAGAGATTGTAAATAGAGAGATCGTTGTTGGAGAGCTTGTAATAAGAGAGCTCGTTGATAGAGAGCTTATAATAAGAGGGCTCGTTGATGAGAGCTTATAATAAAAGAGCTCGTTGTTGGAGAGCTTATAATAAGAGAGCTCGTTGATGAAAGCTTGTAATAAAAGAGCTCATTGATAGAGAGCTTATAATTGGATGGCTCGTAATTTTATCAACTCTTGTGGCCTTGGCCTCTTTCAAATCTCCCATTGTTTGTAATAATTTTTATCTTCCCGCACCTAACCTGTGGTCGTTGAATTGGGCATTGAATGCATGTTTACCTCGTTTTTTGTAATAAGTTTGCCCAAGTATTTTTGAGCTTGCACCATTATTTTGCTCCGATTTTACATTTTACCTTTGCTCGAAATATTTCACCTTTGTCGAGTCCGCTATCTGGGTTCCACATATCTGTATATATATGTATATATATATATGGGCCTCCCTTGTTTTTGGCGAGGTCGAGGACATTAAAGCATATGCTATCAATAGATCAATGAGAGAATAAAACTGAGGTCATGCCACTATACGAGAAAAAGATCATGTGAGAATAAAGTTGAGGTCATTTCACTACATGTACATGAGAAAGGAAGTGAACTAAGAGCGACTTTGAACTTGGGTCGTACTTCTAGCCATGTAAGTCTCATTTAAGTCATAAGGTCATTACCTCCATGGTTCTTCGCATGATTTCTTTTACCATAAATGCTTGGTTTTCAATAATAGCATTTAAATAAACATACCTTTTCTTTTCACTACATTTCCTTGATTTATGTAACATTCAAAGGGTTTATAACATCAAAAAATGTAACTTTTGTATTACAGTACCGAAAAAAATATTTATTCAATTACTATGAATCGTATGAGATAATGCTTCTATGATTTTATCGATTGATTGTTCATGTGGAAAGTGTGTATATGTTTCTCATGAACATATCATTTGCACCGATGATGACATAATACGCTTTCATATTGGTGAAATTTTTGTACAAGTGCAGAAAGATAATATTAAAAGCAAGATATTTTTTTTGCTCGACTAATGTGTTGCAGTGCTTGCTTAAAATACGCAGAAACATTTCTTTGCTTAAAATACAGGTGTTTGCTTAAAATTAGTATGTATATATGTTTGTTAACGTCTTATACTTTCTTTTTGGGAAAGCCAAGGAAAAAAAAGAGAATAGAGTCGATAGATAACTAATAGCTAGACTGCCATGTCATGTTTGATATTGTTTATCTATGTATTAATTCCATTATCGTCTTAAGAGTTATTGTTCATTTATTTCATTGTAATAATATGTACGGCGATCGTTTTTTTTCTTCTCTCTTTTCCCAATGAAAATGGAGGGTTGAGGGTTGCAAAGAAACGTTTTTCAATATTGAAATGATGTTAATATTGCCGATCTCTATTTTGAGATTATATGTTTGTTTCTGTGCATAAGGCCTAAAAATTCAATCAATTTTCCGTTTTATATTACCATGTGCATTATGCAGGGGTTTTCTACTAGAACATGAATATGAAATACTCCGTTCATATGATGGTAAAAAATGAAATTACAGGATGGAAGTGATTGTAATAGTGACAAATTCTATGAACTTTCCAAGTTAAGAGAAGCCAGATGAGCCCCTTATGCAATGGTTCCCCACTCAAATTTGGACTAGACATCGACTGTTGGCATTCAGGTATGTATAATCCTCGAAAATGCATCCATAAACATTCAGATTGGTTCTAACTCTAAGGACAGTGTAATATTTTGCAAGTAATATTGGTATGTATTCTTCAATGATGAAATCCCTTCAACCTGCTTGGTTAGTTCTTAGCCATTCAACACACTAATGCAAAAGATTGACAATGTACTTGATAGCAATCTCTTCATTATTGCTCTCAAAATTAACATGGCTTTTGGATGATCCAATTTCTGGTCGGCCAAAACATGAGGGAGAAACCTTCAAACAAAGTTGTTAACGATTCTTGACAAAGATGATATCTTTTTCCCCTCAATTATTTTGTTTATTTGTCAAAGTTCTTTGTGTTATTCTACTTCTAATGATTACCTTTCTTTTTTCAACTTATAAGAATTACATATACCCTTGGCTGCTTGGGCATACCTGCTATTTTTACGTGCGACTAATTAGACGCCAATGCTATAGCATATGAGCACGAGGTTGACGTTGAATCATAGCTAAAATGGCGTTCTTTGCGGATTATGACTATCTGCTATGTTTCCATTTGAAACTATGGTTGAGTAAGTTGGTGTCTTGATGTCCACTTATGTGCTTATTATTTGATCAGGTGTTTGATGCATTCTTCATTTGATGCCCACGTTGTTTAACTGACCTTTTTACTCGCCGTGTTGGTTGAAAGCTTGGTTCTTTGATTACATTCTTCAGAGCCATATGTTTTGGTTTTCACTTTGGATACTCTGTTGCTTATTTTTGGTGCCACCATGCTCATGGTTTGTTATGGTTAGGGATCACTACAAGATATTCCCGTTTTTACGACGTGCATTGCGCGTCGTAATTTGTCTTTTATGACGTGCATGAGCACGTCGTATAAACCCGCGTAGTAAAAGTGTACACACTTCACGACGTGCGTTTTTGCTCGCCGTAAAATTACTATGATGCACGTCGTAAATAGATTCCTGCTAAAATAATATATCGTTTTACGACGTGCTTAAGCACGTAGTAAAGTGCTTCCCATGAATTGACTAATTCGCGTTTTTACAACATGCATTTTGCCCGTCGTAAGTTTTTACAACGTACGAAATGCGCGTCGTAAATCAATTCATCTCGAATATAAAAAAGTATTTGCCTTGAATACCATAAACCTATACACGCTATGAAGCCCAACTTTGGTTCCAAATTTATATATATTATCGAATAATTATAAATAAACATAACAATTCAACGTAAAATTGAATCAATATTATCATATAAAATTATCCAACAATACATTCAACGTGCATGACAAAATTTACAACTGTTAAAATATGAAGTAACATACAATAAAATGCCTACAATCTTTGGTACCACAATTTCACTTCAAATGAAATATGTCACCCCTTCATTCATGATGAGCTTATACTTCTCAAACCATACCCAAAGGATTAGCACTACATCCCTGGAAAGTCGCACGAAAGGGATTTCATTCCAAGGAAACTTGTAGAATCTAAGCAAATCTACAGATACAAGCATAGATGTCACATTTGGTCAACAAAAATTCAATCAAGAAATCAACTATCAAAAAACATGCTACGAGTCGAAACGCACCTGGCGCGCAAGAAAAATGTGTTCCTTTGTCTGTGGCATTGACCCATCAGGCATAGATACAACTAGAATGCCCCCATCCATTTGGGCTGGTCCAGTAATCATAATCTGCAGATTGATCAAAATTAGAATAAGACAAGTATACAACTATGCATAAGCTAATACGTTTAATGGGTTCAAGTTCTGTCTCACAACTTAATCCTTTGGTCAGATATACTTTCGTCTTATGAAACTATAGAAGCGAAAGATGTATTGGGTAAATACACTTTTCCGCTGAAACTACTGTGTCGCCCCTTCCACCCCCACAAATAAAAATAAAAATCTAACATGGTATTGCTATAATGGTTAGAATCATACTGTGAATCTGCAAAATCAGAAAAAGGATAAGAGAAATGTAAATGTTGTGACGAAGGGCAGGCAGCACATAAGTATTATACACAACAAATAGCCAAGTACATACCAAAAAGAAACAGAAAAAATATCCAGCCTTTAACAATATCACAAAGTGATTGATGGAAAGTTCCCATTAACATCTAAAGACATACGAGTGTAACACAGATTATGATAAGATAAGTTGGACCTTAGACTTGCGCATTGTAATTTCATTGTAACAAAACACGATAACCTAACACCAATGCTAAAGAATCAAATAGCAGGATTCAAAGACATGCAAATACCAAAACCTGTTAAAAAACTACTATCTACTAACTAAATTAGTCTAACAATGTAATGGTTGGACAAAACTTCAATTTTCCTATGTTTTCATTGTAAATCGCCAAATAAATCATTATGTTGAATTTTAAGTGAACAAAATTGAAGTATGTATAGAAGTTTTGTTTACTGTATAATTAATCCACAGTGACACGCCTACTTATTGTTGTTTCACCGACAACATAACGCCTATACACCAACACTTCCATAAGATGTTTGTTGATTTCCACCAGCATCCCTAAGAAACAATTGCTAGCATTTAAGAAAAGTAACTTCTTAGTGTTAAAAAACATAATCACATTACACTGCCAAGCACACCTCCACCCATAGCTCTCTTCCCCCATCCCACTGCAAACTCACCCATGCCCTGTAGCCCATATTTTGTTACTTTTTCGGGAAATGCATGCATCAACACCAACCAATTTTTATAAGCAGTATAACACAATCACTTATGCCAATCCAGACCCAAACAACATGAGCTCTCTTCAACACACAACAAAGAAGTTCAACCCCATCCCCATTCAGCATAGAGATAGAAAACAGGGAGGAACTCTTGACCATAGCATGTATACACCTTCACAATTAACATTACCTGAACCACCAATATTTAATTATCCACTGCAATGCACTTAAATCACAATGAATCAACACCCAAAACAGATAGACATTACTGAGATCGGTGCCCATCTAGGAAATCGAGAAGGCTGTTAAACTAAAATTCATACTTAAAACGGCCTTGATAGGACAAGAATTGATCAATTCATGATCAAACACTTCCCCAATCCACGATTTAACGGAATAAAAAGGAAAGAAATGATTCCATACCGTTGTTGTTCCTTAGGAACACTAGTTAATCCAAATTGGTGATGCGAGACGCTTAGTTAAGCTCCTCCAACTATAATTAAGAGCATACCTTTCTTTGAAAGCATACCTTCTTTGAAAGAAGAAAAAAAAAATTAAAGCATAATAGAAAAAGCACTTCAAACTCATTAACACAAATACACTAATACACAAGCAGAAGATATGGAAACATATGAACACGTATCTTCTGTTTGTATGAACACAAATAGCAAGATGACATTTTAGAACGCAGATAGAACAACATGCCTCTCCTTCATAAACCTCCTTATTTTCTTTGACACACAGACAAATCAACACCTCGGTTTTCTTTACTTCAGATGAATAAACTTCTGATTCAACCATAGGGCAGAATGGAACTTCATATGTCACATTCAAAGAATCACTACACAAACATAACACGCAAGTTCGGGAGAAAAGTTGTCTTACCAGCACACAAACACACACACACAGACACATAAGGGACAAGAAATACTAAAAAAATAAAACAAACATGTGCACACGAACATACCTTGCTTCCAAGTTCTTGAGAATTTTCGAGGGCAAGAGCTGTTTTACCAGTACCAGGCGTTCCTGCAAGTCGAAGTGCCCTTCCAGCCATCTTCTTTTGGCGTATCATATCAACAACGAGACCAGAAGCTTCTCTAGCTGCTGCCTGACCCACAAATCCAGCAGCCAAAGGTATTGCTTTTCCCATTGGGCTAACAAAAAAAAAAAGCAAAGTCAATGCCTCAACCAAGAATTGTCATTACTCTGGATAAACCTCGGCAATTTTCTGTTGTACATAAATTCAGGGGATTCTACATGGGACATGTCAACTCAGCCACATGAAAACAATAGATAAGGAAACATATGAACACAAATACACAAACAAGAAACTTAAAATGAGCCTTACGGTTGAATCGTTTTCATAAAAAATCATTCAAACAAATTCCTCAACTACATCTCTTAGAGATCAGGTTGCTAGTATAGACAACTAAGAAACCCTAGAAACACCGATCAGCTCCGTAATCCATTGAAAGTCATAGAAAACTAAATAGGTTGTAAAATCTAGAGTAAAAAGAAGAATGATAAACAACTTACCGTTCAAATGCAATTATCACCAACAGAAGTGGTGACATACAAATTATGCTTCGATTCGCTAATCGTACAACAAGATCGATATGGGGATGGGGGAGAGGATGAGAGCGAGAGTAAGAAGAAAAATGAAGCTGAGAGTTAGAAGAATAAATGGATTCGTACTCTGTAGACAATCATCATCGGCTCCGGCAAAGACAATCACCATCGGATTTCATAGATAAGGTTATCAGGGAGATTGTGAGGTGAGTAAAAAATATAGAACAATTGGAAGTGTCAGTAGAAGGAAGACGGATGGTTTATCGTAGGGCTAATGGATTCTCTATGTAAATTACCCAGTAGAAGGAACACGGCGATTTTGCAAGATGAAGTTCGAGGCCGGCTGCCTTAGGTCGAGTGGAAAATTGTAAAGATGCAAGGGAACCTGAAGACTCCCCCGTAGGGACTGAGGACGATTTTGGACCACACAATTTCATTACAGAATGAAACTGTATGGTCCAGAATCGTCCACATAAATTACTCTCCATAGGAGAGTCTCCATGATAGAACTTCCCAATTGCTGTCTTTTGTTCCATTCCAAAAAAAAAAAAAAAAAACATATGTGCGGCGCTGTTTTTGCCCGAACCGACGTCGTTTCGGGCTCACAGCAGACACGGGCACGGCAGGGGATCCCAACTCCGATAAGTGTGTGTGGTGGTCACTGGTGGAGTATTTTAGTTTCATTTCGTTTTTTCTAATTTGTTTTTTATAGGAAAATGGGCATGGCGGGACTTTGAGGTAAAGTAAATTTTCACGAAAAAAATTGGCGCACGTCGTCGTAATTTTGTTGTTTTATTTGTAGTGGGTTTTCTGTATTATGGTTTTACTTAATGGGTTGTTAGTTGCTGTTGGAGCAGAAAAAAATTGAAAAAGTCATAAAAATTTAAATTTAGGTGCTTCTAAGCTTATGAAATGACTTGGAGGTTGAATTTTTTTGCCCTACTACAATGCATCCCTGAGAATTCCAAGGTTTTCCCGTACTCAAATCGGAATATTTTTAAGTTTGGATATGTAAGTAATTGTATGTAGGATAATAATGTAAAAATTTATTTGTTAAATAATTTTGTTTACAAGAAACCACTATTGATCCATATTTGGTAAGTGCTAACACATGCTTCTTATAACCATTTATCATTTCGAAAGGATTTGATACCAGCTAGGAAATGATATTTCTGCATTTGACTAAGGATTATACGAGTTTTTGTATAGTGGGGTAAGGTTTTAGGTATTGAAGCTCTTCTTACTTATCTTACATTCGAGTATCATCATTTTTATACAGTACGTATTTGCGCTGTCAAAATTGTATGAGTAGACCCTAAAAAAAATTTGTATGAGCTATTATCATATCCATTGATGTTACCATTTCCTGTAGTGGAGCCTTATGATCAAGGCTTTTGAGACTCATTCACCATTTGTTGTTAACATATATGATTGTGTATTGCTTTTGATCGACTTTTTTGTGTGTGTATTGTATTGCAACTAAAATGTGTGCTTTTCCTTTGGGTCAACCTGATTAAGGGGCTAGACAATTGGGACCTAGCTAAGACGATATGGCGAACATTTACAAGTGAAAGAGATGGAGTAGATCCAAGACAATAATGTGGCGTAGATTTTCATGTAAATGAGAGGGTGTAGATCCGGCTTTACTTCCAAAACATACACTATTATGTAAATATTTGTTTTATGAGTTGATTTGCTCAAATATTGCACTATACACTTACGGAAAACAAAATCATACGTTTTACACGGCGTCGTTGCTTCCCAAGCAGGTGTTTGTGTAGACTTATTTAGTCACAAATAAATACATAGACTATGCCCATAGAAGTTTCTTAGTACTTCAGTGTTTTTGTATCTTTTTATGTCCTCATTATCTTAAGCAGATCCATTAACCCCGTCCATAATGTACAGGCTTTTTGCTAGATGATTTTATGGTCTTGAGGATAAATGACAGTCTTCTCAAGAGTCTTCTGGACACTAATTTGATGTGTTTTACTCATATATAGGGTAGGGGTAGACATACGTCTAAGGTTACCGTAGAAGATGATGAATGTCTTAAAGAGTGGAAAGACTTTTTTGTCCACTCTGCTTCTGAGTTGGACTGTTTTTTGTTGTTGTTCTAAAACACTTTATAAAGAAATGCATTTTCTTCTCCGTTGTATCATGAAATATATAAAAAAAAAAAATGGACCGTCTTACGTTAATGCAAAATATTTATTTGAATACGGTTTTCATGTTTTGTATAATTTACATTATCTTATTTTTTCATCCACGTTGTGTTAGTATTTTCTTAGAAAATCATTTTACATTCATATGTATTTTCGATGAGCAGCGATGTATTATGTTGCACCAAGAACGCCAATCTAATAATACTTGGATTTGGACCCCTACCTCTTCTGGTATTTTTACTGTTGCATCGGCTTACCACCTTCTTCTGCAACATAAGGATAGGCCTTACGAGCTAGGTGAAATATGGAAACCTTCGATACCAATCAAAATCTCTGTTTTTATGTGGCGCTTCCATAACAATATGCTCCCCCTCCCAGAAACCCTTCGCAAAATTGGTATCCATGGCCCTTATAAATGCCTTTTTTGCAATGAGGAAGACTCCCGAGCTCATGCTTTTTACCATTGTGCCTTTTCTCGCAGCATATGGGACCATGTTCAGACTCAGCTTTCTTACCATCCTCTAGCTAATAGTTTCATAGCATATTTAACAGCTTGGTGGAACCCCATTAGGACCGGTGCTACGAAAATTGTGTGCAAACTTATCCCCACTTTTGTCCTATGGGAGCTATGGAAATGTCGGAACAAAGTTATTTTTGAAAACACTCAGCCTCTTAAGTCACGAGTGCTATACAACATCCATCGCAACATTCAGATGTGCTTAAGTCAGCGGAAGATCTATAAAATTGATGAAGATGATGACTGCCTCATCTCTAATAACTTTATTGCTCGTTTTGCTATCAGAACTTACAAGCCCCCTATCCCGATCATCTGGCACAAACCCCCGCACAACCATTACAAGCTTAATTCTGACGGATCTTCTTTGGGTAATCCGGGACCTTCCGGAGGCGGTTACATCATTCGTGATGAAAATGGTCGTCTCATTTGGGCCGCGAACGATATCTATGGCACATCTACCAGCATTACTGCAGAGGCAAAGGCCCTTCTTTCTGGCATCTCTTATTGTGTTACTCACGGAATGCTACCTCTTGTCATTGAATGTGACTCGCTGATTTTGGTAAACATCCTCAACCGACGTTGTAGCATACCGTGGTATATTGAAGATGATATTGCCGCTATCAACACGCTTCTTCAGCAACATGGACTTTCTGTTACTCACGTTTTTCATGAAGCCAACTCAGCAGCTGACTTCCTTGCTCGGCATGCCTCTCAGCATTCACATGGGAATCGTTTTGACCAAACTACTCAGTTACCATTACAACTCCGTCGTATTCTTCATTCTGATCAAAATGAGATACCGAACATACGATTGGCGAGATAGCACTCTCTCACAGATGGACGCACCCTATACTTTATTGTGGAAGGGTGCAAACCAGGTTGTGAGTTTTATTTTTTTCTTTGTCTCTGGTCCCTTTCTCATAAAGGATTATACCCACACTACTCTTTCCACAGGAACTCATAGCTTAGTTACGACCGTGTGGATGACTCTTCTCATCATGCATTTGATATGGCGCGTCACCGGTGGATGGTCCAATCACCTCAAAAAACTTTTGTGGCTCAAGTCTTGGCGCAGTTTATTGGACACACCCTCCAAACGCAACTTGACTGGAGTCAACCATGACGAATGTTTTAGCTGTCATTGACGGATCGAAGATCATTTTCTACCATAGAAGAGCGGAGCCCACTTGTTTTTTTTTTCCGATTGTGACTTTCTTTTTTGGGAGACTTTATTTTTCTGGAAGCGTAGGGTGCTGCACCTTTTCCTACGAGCCAGGATTTTCCCACACTGGGTTTGCCACTCATAGGTTTTTAGAGGGCAGGGCTACGCGTCGTCTACGTTTTTGGTATAAGGGGAGGGCCAGGATACGGCTTGTACGAACCTTATTTTTTTCTTAATAATAAAAAAGGTTTCGTCAAAAAAAAAATGTTGCACCATTGCATTATTTTACTTAAGGAATTCCACATGTCTCGAATATTGCACTTATTAAATTTTGATACAAAATCATGTCCTAAATAATACGTGTATTCTTAGTTTTACATCACCCGTGCATTATGCACGGGTTTTTGGCTAGTGTGTGTGTATATATATATATATATATATATATAACGTGTCGGCGACTTGTCTTGTCCTTAAGTTTGGAACTAACTGTATCGCCGTGTCCGTGTCTTGTCGTGCGACGTGTCTGTGTCCGTGTCTGTGCAACATAGACTACCACTAATTGGTTTTAGTACAACGGTAAGCGCTTGATCCTAATAGTTCGATCCACTGGATTGACTTCTCTCAGCAAGAAATGTATACATGTAATCTCTTGCAAACTAGACCACCGAGACAACACACCCTGATATTACATCATCTACGAAGCTTCATGGCTATTAGTGTCACATATATTATATAATTGAACACATATAACGGATACTTTTAGAAATTAATCAATCTTAATTGCATTTGGGGCTCATGATTTCACGGTGTGCGTGCATATATATATTTCGTATCCGTAAAATTAAAAATAAAAAAAAGTTTCAGTCCCTAATGAATATAGATATAGATAGAGATAAACCATAAACATAAAGCGGTTATTGAATTTTGTTTGGATTTTGAATGTTTAATTTGCTATCGACTTTAAAAAAAAAACATTTTATATTTTATTTATAGGTTTAATTTGTGAATATTTTACGAATCGAAGATATTAGAAATTTACATTTAGAGTGTAGTGATCTTTTATATGGGCTAATGACATGTGACAGGTCACCATAAGGATTCATGTGTTTGACCGACATGTCTCAGCCCAATTGAGGGCTCGGTGAGGGTATGTAGATTACTTTACAAACATGTAATATGTGTATAGACATATATACTCTATGCCATTATAAACCAACCAAAATAGTCAGCGGTATCAGATCAAAACCTGCTCGGTATGTGATCTAAGATTTCCCTAAGCTAAAAAAATAGACTCGTGGATCCGGGATATTCTTACCAGAACACCGATCTATCGGAATTACGACATTTGTACAAGAAGACAATTAAAGTCGCTATCATATAACTATTTTGTGTTTTTATACACATTTCGTAGTTTCAAGGAATCGATGCATAACGGAGGGTGCGGGTAAGAATATCCGGACTTGTGGGCCCTTGTTACTAAACTTAACGGAGGCCTAAAATATAAATTCGTTTGGAATTTTTCACATCTATTAAGAAAGTTAGTTAAATTTGTTATTTGTCATTAATTTTGATTAAAAAGACTAAAATGACCTTTTATTGGTATTAATGCAAAGTAGTAAAAAGTGGTTGATATATAATAAATGAGGGGTAGAGTGAGAAAAAAAGTAATAAATGTTTTATTTGTTTTCTAAATGAATTTTAATTTTGGAACAAAACCGAAAAGCTAAATAAAAACTTGCATTTTGGGAGGAGTAATAAAAAACTGGATTCTGGAAACATAGTCGGTGCAATTAAGAAAAGTAGCCACGGGCCACCGCACCGCATCCCCAAACCCTAAGCCTCTTTTCGTTTCTTTTCAGTTTCAACTGGATCGTGAAGAGATTGAAAACGTTCTGAGATTGATGGATGAACCAAAGAAATTTCGTTCCGGAAAATGGATAAGCAAACTTTTGTCCAATAAACCAAAGAAACATCGTTTTGGGAAAGGGATTAAAAAACTTGTCGAAGATGGCAAAACCAGAAAAAATTTCTATTGGGAAAGAGGTTAACGATCTTTTGTCCAAGATGCGCAGCATTCCAGACGACGCCATGGTAAAAGAGGTCTTTCTCTGGGAGCTTGTCTGTAACACTGATCATGTAAGTATAATTCCATTCCTCTGTCTTTCTTTCTTATTCTCTCTTCAATATATAGATATCGCCTTTTGATGCAAGTCAACTAGATGATACTTTTTACGATGTTTTATCCCCATTTCTCATGAATTTATTGATGTTTTCGTATCAATTCAAGTCATTATTTGCTTAGTTTCATCCATATGTGTAGATAGTAATTATTATATAAAATATCATATTTTGATAGGTTTTGTACCGGTTATAGTAACCGGAGCGTCGTGTCGGGTTTACTCTTGGTATTTTGGTGATTCATTGCAGGATTATAGGTTGACCAAGACCCCGATGGAAGACACGTGTTGAGCCTAAACACGTATTTTGAGGGCTAGAAGAGTGTGCCAGAAGCTTACGAGTCCAAACGGATCAATTGTCACTTATGTTTCTACCGTAGCATACATTCAACGGACATTTGACCCAACTTAGAGGCATTGTATGGAGAAGACTTATTCACGAGAGTTGTAGATCAAGAAACGATCTTTCCAACGCAATTTGAATCACATCAATCGGAGCTCTACAACTCAAGTTATGGCGATTTTGCTGAGCAGTTGTGAAGTTGGAACTCTCTGAATAGCTACAGTGACGTTTGGTGCGCGCCAGACCTTTTGTGGCGCACGCCAAGCGTCGGAAAAAGCAGATTTCAGCATTAAAATTCCCTTTTTGATCGAATTTACCTAATTTTTTACCCCATCTTCTTCCCCCTTTTTCTTCTTCTTCCTTGAGGACACCAAATCGCCCCAAGGGGCTGTTCTAGCCTAATTTTATCACTAAAATTAGTTCTTAGTTTCATTGTAACCATTAAGGATTGGATTCTTGGTTTAATTTCTTCTACTTTTGCTTGGAGGTAGATATACTTGTGTATCAACTCCATTGAAGGTTTTGGAAGCTTGAATGAAGAACATCAATTTCGAGCTCCTAGCTTGTGATTGGGTAAATTCTTAATCTTACTTTGATTTAAGTGTTCTTATAACTTTGAATGTTAATTTTGACATGTTAATATTTATAATTAAGAGTGGCTAGTTCACCACTAGCCAAGATTATGTAATTGTGATAGTTGTTATCTCTATTATGTTGATTGGGGATGTTAGTTCATATATTTCATAGCTTCATGTGTTGTTGTTATTTTTTTCCTATTTGCACCGTATTGCTTGTTTGTGTTGGATTGATCACCTAGAACATACACACACACATTTAGTTGATACCGAAAGGAGATGCTAGGTGTGGGAGAAGGGATAGGAGAACCGGAAGGTAAAATCGACCTCTTGAGGCATTCGATTTCTTATCCGGGGATTGTTGGCATTGTCATTGCATTCAAGATCTTAATCATGTTGAATCATTAGGTCTAGGGTTCTTAGACCAAGGAGGAGACATGAAGTAATTTCATACACTCGTTTGAGGGAGAATTGCTAGCTTAGGAGTGCACCGGTAACACACACTTGAACATTAATGGAAGGTTGGTAGGTAGTTCATTCCCATGATGCTAATAGAGATTTGCTTGATCAATGCATTATCTTGGCTAGGTTTTTATCATTTTATCACCCTTTTTAGTAGTAGATTTCTAGAAACATTACTTTCTTAATCAAACTTGCGACTCAGATCAAGATAATAATAACTAATTGGTGTTTGACCTCACATCCCTGTGGGATACGACCTTGACCACCGTACTAGACTACAATTGACCCGGTACACTGCCGGTGAGATTGGAACCCTAGAAAGGTTTGCATCACCTTTTCATTCGTTAATTCTGTAGTTTTCTGGTTTTAATTTGTATGAGAGTTCAACTTTCCTCCATCCGCGGATTCATGACTTCACTATCTAGTCTATCTTGTATGTGTATCTCACTCGTTTTAACTGCATACTAGTTCCATTGTGCTTCATATATATTTGTGCTTCATATTTGTGCTGTTAGTGGTAGTTTTGTTTTGGTGTTGTGATAACTAGAAGGCCCTGCCCGAAATTTCATTTAGTATATGCGCTTCATATCTCGTGTGTGTTTGTGTGTGTGGTGGTTCTTTCATTCAAGTGTACCTATACCATGCTTCATAGACTGTAAATTTTCTTACACTTATTTGAAAATTTAGGCCCTTACCCTTGTCCGGTTGGAAAGTTTAGTTGACAAGACCAAGTATGGTGATCCACCATTGCTTTCCATTGACATAATCCCCGACGAGAAGAATAACACCCTGTCCGTCGTCGACAATGGCATTTGGAATGACTAGGGATGGTAGACTTTGGGACGACTTTTTTTTTTCGTCATGAAAAAGATGCATTTTAATGATTTGTATTTCTAATCAGCTGGCAAATTATTGGTTTTGTTTGATAAATTTTTTTCATTTTTTGTAGATTTGGTGAGCAAGCTTGGTACCATTGAATGGGTTGCCTACCTAGCCAGTTACATGAAAACCATTGATAAATATTCGACACATGCTGTTGATACTGATGCTGATGCTGATCTCTCTTGCATTTATTCATGTATGTTCGGTCTTGGTTTCTATTCAACTTACATGGTTGCTGACAAGGTCGTGGTCACTACAAAGAAGAAGGGTCATGATCCGTATGTGTGGGAGTTCAATGCAAATGAAAATGGTGGTTCTACTTTCAGCGTTGTTGTTGCTGCTCGAGGTGGTGATACCTTCGACTGGGGCACAAAGGTTACTCTACACCTCAAGAAAGATTACCATGAATACCTCAAGGTGCATAAATTGCAAGAATTGGTTAACAAGTACCCGAAGGAAATGTGTTTTTACCCAATCTTCATTTTGGATGAGAATAAAAAACCCATACAGGAGGAACAAAAGGTCAAGGAGGAGGAGGAACCCTTGGAGGTGTTGGAGGAACTATACAAGGGTACTCGAGACTTGTTCGTCGAGCATATTAGGGGCAAGGCGAAGAATGTTGACGTTGTCATCACTGACCGTGTTGCGGAGGTATTTTGTAATCTGTCTGTGGTTGATGATGGTATGTCAAAATTGGAAATCAACCCGAGACACCCTGACATGGAAGAGTTTAGGAAGATGGTCGAGTCCGGCAACATGAATGAGGAAGAGTTTAGTAAGGCTATGAAGATTGAGATTCTTCTAAACTTTGACTTGTGCCTATTGAACATTAGTAACTATGACGGGATATATGGAACATCTTTTTATGAAAAAGCCATGAAAGCCTTATCGTTAGGCTACGAGTACACAAGAATAGGTGTTAGTTAATTTCTGGTTTGAATGCTTTTTTTTTAGGCTACTCAATTGCTTTTTAAAGTTACTAAGGTTTGTGAAAAATGTAGAGACTATTTTTGATTGCATATTGGTGTGTCGTTAAACCACCAAATATAAACACCTCCAACCTCTATAACGAGTATAGTGGAAGCAGGGATCGAATCCTCGGGGAACGGAAGATTATTTCTTTTAGAACAAAAATATAAAAATCCAATTTGTGGTGAATTAACTAAACGTGCAATAACTAAAATAAACAATTCTAATAATCGAGAGAGTGTGATTTCAAGTAGTGACGAAAATCAATAATAGGAAGGCTCCAGCTGAAGTTGATTTCACCTCGATTTCCTCGACTGATCATTGACGCAAAAATACTCATTAATTTATTAACAAACCAGCTATAGTTACCGACATGCGCCAAGTAACCAGCCTCTCCTAAATTCGATAATTAAGACACGGTCATTAATTATACTCTAACTGAAAGACACTCCTAGACACGGTCATTAGTGTTCTGGCAGCATTAATATTTAAGAGACCCGATTCTGAATATTAACATACACGCGGGTTAATTTTAATCCAGATTATTCACCTTCGTGGTAGCGGATTAACCAGCTGCGAACAAGTACAATCATACCACTCGTCACCTTATTAAAACTAATAAGCAATTACGGACTTATCGTTTCAATTGACAATCGATTAATTAGTTTTATCAATTACCCTGCAGAAATATTTAACTCAACTAATAATCGTAAAGAAATTATAGCAAAAGATGAACAAATACTAATAAATCAATGAGGAAGAAACACAATTTGATCTCACAGTCAATTACATCGAGATTTCAATAATTCTTCAACTGGAATAAAAGAAATTAGAAACTAACCATTGTTGTAGCAATCACAAAATAATTCATATAATAAAATGGTGGTTTGATCACAATGGAGGAAAATAAAAAGCGGCAGCTTCGATCCTCTCGAAGTCCGTACCCTAGCTGATGATGTTATGTAATTTTTTAGATATGTCATCCCCTGATCCAAAATTGCATATATACACTCCTCTAAGTCCTTATTACTGTCAATCCTGCAAAACAACACCAAACACCCCGGAAAAGCGCATATCTCCCTGGAAATGACATCGAAAAAAGCGATTAAATCCCAACCAAAAATGCTCCTATCAAACCCCCCCACACTTGAATGATGCTAGTCCCCGAGCATCGTACTAACCTAACCTAAGCCATGAAATGCTAAATGCAAAATGCATGATCCTACATGTATGCATAGTACCAAAAACACCCAAAAACATGACTCACGTCCAACCTTACGATTCATCTCATATGTCGCAACTCGAAACAAAGGGCAATCAAACAACATATTCCACACACTAAAGTTCATACAACTCACCTTATCACATTAATTCACAACTTTTGGAATGGTAAAGCCAAAGACGCCCCAACTTGTCCTCACGGGAAATCGCTCGAATAAAGTTTTGGGACAATTCACTCACACTCAAAATCAACACAAAGAAAGGTGTTACCATAGGCTTGCACATCAATCAAGTCTCCACCACTAACAATTTCGAATACCACACATCAATCAAGAGGTCTTTAAAGGTTGTAACGGGGCTAGGGACATACAAAGGTGGGATATAAAAGGATAAAATAAGGGCTACAGAGTTGAAGAGTAATATGAATGACCACATTATTACAAACACACTACAAGCCACCATCCACTCAAAACATTTATTTCACCCAAATGGCCCATACTTCCCACATACTTCTCTTCTCATTATAAACAGCTCATCACTACACATTGCTGTCCCTTTTTTTCTTTTTCACCATTATTCTTTTCTTTTATTTCTCTCTCTTTTTTTTTTTGACTGAATCCATATATAACAGCAGCTCAAATTTCACCTCAAAGTCAACAGAGACTTACTAATCCATGTATTCAATATGACATGGGTCATAACATTGACTACACACAGTGGTGGATCAAGAGAAGATAAACTGTTGGTCATCCATATACCTTTCAACACCAAAAAGGGTTAAACAAAAGAGGGGAAATAATGATCGAAACGGCTATTGGTTCAAAATTCCGAGTTTAAGCAAAGAAACGGTCAGGCCAGACGGGGCTAACTAGGGGAAAACATAAAGGGTAGGCTAACAAAAGTGGGCCAAACGGGTTAAATCCTAGGTGCCTCAATCATCTTAATGCATAGACTCCGAACAACTGTGGTCTCGATATGTATTTCAGTGCAAGTTCTAGAACAATCAATCCAAGTGTGATACCACTCTAAAGGAAAAAAAATATGAGCGAGTGCGCTCTTTTGGCTAAGTAAACCTCACTTTTTAAGTGGCTTTTCGTTAGGGCTCAAGGGATTTATCACTCAAAAACTCATGAATAAATGTTATAAAGTGAGTGTGCATCAACAAGAGTGTGTGCATACATTGATTGCTTGCCGTTTGATTCTCATTACTTCACACAAGGTAGAAACGAAAAGGTTCGTAGGGAGTCAAGTATGTGTATTGTTGGTACTAGAAAGTCCTAAATGCAAATCTAAATGTGTGTTTTTTTTGTTTTTTTTTTAGATGAAAAATTTACAAATTCATGGCACAACTCCCCCCGCACTTGAATCTAACATTGTCCTCAATGTCCGAGTCAAATGGTAAGACGATGCGATGGATGCAACTAGACTGATGGCTATGCACAATGAGACCAAGAGAAAGAAAAAATAAAAAAATAAAAAAATAAAATAAAATGGGGACTTCCCTAAGACGATGGTGGAGGTGGTTGGTCGCTTTCTAGAGCCAGTAACTGCTGTACCATGCCCCTGAGACTAGCATTATCGGACAAAATCCGCTCTTGTGTAAGAGCTATAGCATCTAGCTTCGTCTCCAAATTGTTCAAACGGTCTTGGATGGCAAAAACCTCCATTTCATCCTCACGTGATGCCTCGGTACCTGCAGTGTTAGTTTTCTCCCTAACAGACACTCCCGGAGGTTTAAACTCCAGAATTCCATTATTATCTTTCACTATGTGGCAATTAATTAGACAAGGTAGATCGATCCACTCAACAGGGCAAGCGACTTGCAAGTTTGAATTATTTAGATCAATTAAATTATAATGCACAGCTATACGAGTGATGAAAGACCCTAAAATTAAGCCCTTTACTTTCTTCGTTGACTTGTTTTCGACCACGCTTTTGAATTGTGTGATGACCTAACGTGCAAAATTTGCTTTCTTATTGCGTTTCATGCACCACAAAAAACATAATTCCGCTTTGGTACACACATTAGACCCTTTATTCCTAGCCGAGAAACTATGTGCCAACAATTTATGAAGGATCCGCAAAGCCGGTTCTTTAAGAAAATAAGCTTTAGATTCTTTAGCGTTAAAAGCCGCTTTGTCAGTGCTTATTGATGAGCTAAAATTTACCCCTCGAAAATATATTTATAAAGACTCGAAAACCGTGGGTAAACTAACTCTCTAACCGGCAGTGGACCGGGTCAGATTGTTAGAATAGCTACAGGAGAACGAGATCGATCCCAAGGGACAAGTGTTTGTAAGTACCAAAGTGAACGTGTGTCTTAGTCTAGGCGATCAAGTTTTTGGAAGGTTTGTTACTACACGACACTAAAATAATTTTTTTATATCAAGTCTAAAGAGAGAAAAGAGAGAAAGAAAGTTAAACTACTAGATTTTAAAGATAGGTTAAAATACATAGCCGAACCATGATCAAAGTAGCTAATTTCAACCCCAAGGATAGACAAAACCGGGAGTGTGCATTATAACAAACGAACTCTCACATTCAATCTCACGGGTGCGTGCTCCTAATTCTGATGTTAAGATCTGAACAACTCTCCTTTAACATCCTATGTGAGGTTAATTAATTCTCTTTTTAGAAAACCGATTATCCTAACATGATTAAGTGCTGTGAGACGCTTGATATAACCCTCATTACGGAAACAAGTCCGAAATCACTCGGTCGAAGTTACTACCGATTCATACTCATCAACGTACTACACCAAACATCTTAACGAGAATGTGTCAAAGCAGTAAACCGAAGCTTTACCTAATCCATGGTCTACCCGAAAGAAAAGAAACAGAAAGGAAGAAGAAGCTAGAATGAATTCTCACATTAGCAAAGTATTTTTGGTAACAACCATAATGATAAAGATAAGATGCACAACAGCAGTAGCAGCAGCAAATATAATAGAGAATCTTTAACAACCTTCACTTGATAGGACACTTGGCACACACACACATCACCACGTTTTACACAAGTGTCAAACACACACAATGCCACATATACACTATTTCTCTACAGCCCCCCTCAAACGAAATGGTGATGGTTGGACATTGAGTTTGGCCCTAAAACCTGCAAAAGCTGCATGTGGTAGAGCTTTGGTGAGGCAATCCGCAAGTTGATCAGCTGAGGGCACATATAGAACTTGTAATTTTCTGGCCAAGACCTGATTTCTCACAAAATGAATGTCTACTTCAATATGTTTGGTCCTTGCATGGTACACTGGATTATGAGCAAGAGAGTTGGCACCAGTGTTGTCACACCAGATCACAGGAACTGTAAGTGGTTGCAGGTGCAGTTCACACATCAGTTGTGTGATCCACTGAATCTCAGCAGAAAGATCAGCCAGAGCTCTATATTCAGACTCAGTGCTTGATCTAGACACCACAGATTGCTTTTTTGAACTCCAGGAAACCAGTGAATCCCCAACAAACACACAGTATCCACCCACAGATTTTCTGTCAAAACTATCCACAGCCCAATCAGCATCTGTAAAACTAGTAATCTTCAGATCAAATGAGGGCTTAAACTGAAGAGAATAATCCAAAGTACCACTAACATATCTCAGTAATCTCTTCAAAGCAAACCAGTGATCAGTATAGGGTTCTTGCATGAACTGGCTGAGACAATTCACAGCATACTGGATATCAGGTCTGGTTAGGGTCAGGTACTGCAACCCCCCTATTGCACTCCTGTACTCTCTAGGATCAGCCAAAGGAGTTCCTTGCTTAGGTTTCAATACTTTACCTACAACCATTGAAGTAGAGCATTCTTTAAGATGATCCATCTTTAACCTCTGTAACAGCTGCATTGCATAGTGAGTCTGATTTAAATAAAGCCCAGAAGAGTCTCTGTGAGCCTGCATACCCAAGAAATGAGACACTTGCCCCAGATCTTTCAGAGCAAACCTTCTATTCATCTGCTGAATGAACCTCTGAATCAGTTCAGTTGAATTGCCTGTGACAAGAATGTCATCTACATACACCAAAACATACAACACAGTTTTAGATGAAGCCATGACAAACAGAGAATTATCAGAAACAGCTTGTTTTAAACCCCATAACTTCAACTGAGCAGTGAGTGCATCAAACCAAGCCCTAGGTGCTTGTTTGAGCCCATACAGGGCTTTGTTCAGTTTACACAAGTAATGTGGTCTAGCAGGGTCAACAAATCCTTCAGGCTGCACCATATACTTAAAATACAATTAGCCCGTAGTGAAGTTAATCGAGAGTATCGGGTCTCTCATTTAACGTGCTATTAATGCGCCCAGAACACAATAGGTGTGATTGTCTTATCCGGACTTTCGGTTAAGAGAACCTAATGGGGCATTTATATATGATAGATATATCATATAGAGCTGGACCGATTTGATTAGAGTTCACGATATAATTCCGTAATCGAGAATTCTTATCGAATCAATGGATGATCATATTTATGGATATATCTTAATCCTGAGGTGATCACAGTCAACTGCTTGAATCGAGTATGAAGTTTGACTTGACGGTTAAGGATTACACTGAGTCTGTGGTCCGAATTACCCCATCTTGGCATTGTACTGGATTGAGTGAGTAGTCTGTGTTATCACAGATACGGAATCCATTCCTTCCATTTATGGAAGTAGATAGACAGTTCCCTTATTTGTTAATCCTAGAAACTGATCGATCGCGCGAGTTCATATTACACTGATTAGCTACCAGTGAGTTGTATGAATTAATTGATCACTGGGGGGTTAATGGTAAATAAGGATAAGAAGTTCTAGAAAGGGTTAACGGTAACTTCCGATTTAGAATGAACAGTCTATGGAGGATTAATCCATATGTAATGATTATATCAATGGGCGCTTATTATTATTCTCGTGAGGAGATAAATATAATCTCATAATCGGAGGAGTGCAGTCACGGGATTATGGTGGCATATTCCTGTGATTGATTTATCGAATATAATTATTCTCTTCGTAAGATAATTATTTATTTGATTTATCGGAGCCGCTGATTATTAGTCCATGGTCCCCGACGTACCTCCTAATATAGCATAGTTATTCTCGGACGTCGAATCCTAATAATATTAATTTAGTTCTTGTTGGACTTTATTAAAACGATATGTGAATTAATTGTTTAGTTGGACTAAATAATTAAATACACGGAAAAGACATTTTTCGTGGACTCGGCCCAAATTGGTGTGTTGACTTTTTGACCAAATTGGTCAACTGTAGTAAAATGCGTGTAACCTTTTTTGGGGTTTGCATATGGCGCATTTTTGTGTTATTATTTAATTATTGGGAAATTAGTTTTCTTGGATAATTATTTGACATGTGATTTATCTTTTATTTGTTAAATGATAATTCATGAAATATTAGATAATAATATGATTTATCCTAATTTGTTTGGGATAATTATTTTATTTATCTTTTATTTGGAAAAAGGATTAATGTAATAATTATCTCTTAATTATTTAATCCTGGAGGCTAAGTTTTACTCTCTTATATAAAGAGAGTTCTCCCAAGCCTTAATACACATGTAATTTTCGACTTCATCTCTTAGAGAGAGAAGGAAAATATTTTCGGCCAAGGGGATTAAAGGGGAAAAATCTTTGAGATTTTTCCGGGTAGCATATCGGAAGGATTCGAGACGAGGATTTCCTTCCACCGGGAGTTGCTTGGATCACAAGTACGGAAGATCGTGGTGCTCTTCACACCTTGTTCGTTCTTTCTATTGCGGTTCTTCAACTTGGATTTTGAGATCCAAGAGGTATGTTCTACAACCCCCTTGTAGAGTAGATCTAGTTATTTTATTACGTGTAATTTATACATCTAGATCCTTAAATCGCTTCCGCTGCGGATGATATTACTAATAGTGGTATCAGTCGCCATGGTGATCTATATTTATACGTATTAAATATTAGATCTAGGAGTGGTAAAACATGTAGATTTTTTGTCCCAATTTTTTTTTTAAAAAGGGGCGAAAATTTTGATTTATTTTTTATGTTATGAATGTCTTGGTTGAAGAGATGGATTGGGGTTGGTACTGTTTACCCGTAGATCTATTATGTAGCTCCTTTGATTAGCATCAATTGAGCATAGGATTTGTAATTTATTATGTTGAATTCGAAAAATTGTAAAAGGTAGTACCTTTTGTATTTATTTTTTTTTGGTTCCGGATTCGAGACGACGAAGATAATAGAGTTGAAGATCATCAATAAGGTAAAACGGGAGGAGGCCGATTGTTGTTTCTTATTTTCAATGTCACGGCAAATTTTTTATTTTTTTTGATGTAGCGGCAGCCTGTTTTGTATTTGACCATTAGGTCAAAGAAAAAAAAAAAAAAAAACGTTGCGGCAACAATGGTTTTGATATAGTTGCATTTTTTTTCTTTGCATGCGGCTAAGGCTGATTGTATAAAAAATAATAATAATAATTCTGGCCGTGGATGAAAAAAAAAAAGTTTGTTTTATTGACTTTGGCCGAGGGCCTGTTATATAAAAAAAAAAAAAAGTTTTTGTTAAAACAATTTGATAATATAGATATATTTTATAATATATTGGTATATTACGGCCTCCTCCCTCGTCGTTCGTGGTTTGTGTCGAGATCGAAGCTTTGAAGATCCGGAAGTTTTCAAGATCAAGATCGAAGATCGAGATTTGAAGACTTAGATTAAATTTTACTTTTCCTTAGAAAATAGGTTAGTCGGGGGTACCAACGATCCATCTCGGTGTTTAAATTTTCCGCAATTTATTTTTTATGTGTTTGATCATAAAATAGATATAAAATCGGAATTGCCATGACATGCATCATATCATAAATCCACTCCATGCATACATGTAGAATTTTAATTTTGGTAATTAAAATAGGCATGTATACAAACTCGCGTAATTAGTTGAAATTTAATTAATACGTGGTAATTAATTAATTTAGTAACTAATTAAAGATCCGAGGACGGGTTATGAAATCGTTAAGCCTTTCGGTGTGTGTTCTCGGTGAACCGCCTCAAAGCCCAAACGAGATCACGTTTTTGATTCGTAGTGTCTACGAGATTGAATGATGGTAAAAGAACAATAAATCTTGGATAAAAACGGTTCACCTATAGGTTGGGTGGTCAACTGAGCTTCGCTCGACCGACTTAACCCTCCTAGTGTGATGTATGCACGGGGGTCCGGCAAGACTAAGCTACACCGGAGAGCGGAGGGGTGATTCCTTCTTATCTCAATGGGGCTGTCTTGACCCGATTTCGTCCGACTGTCACATATGTTCCAACGAATAGGACGGGTAGGCTTGCCTACGTTACCGACACCATTCGGAATCCTTGATTTGATGTGCTTTTATGTTAACATCAAAAGACGTGGTTAGTTAACCCACCACCACTTCCAAATTATTGAGTGGGAGCGGGGAAGGTGACAGCCAACCCCACGGCCTCTACTATAGATACAAGTAAGTGAGAGAAGGGTGACGCCTCGTGGCGCTTTGATTTCGTCCCCCTAAGGATGGTGTTCACCCCTATCAACATTCATGGCTTGGTCTCCGAAAGGATAGGATTTCCGGGTACTCGTCGGGTCACCGACCTATCCTAAGACGGCATACTCGGGGCGTACCTAAGAGATCCGATATAGTAGGTCACACTCATCATGGGTATTCTTGATAATATCTAGGCTAAAAAAGGAAGGTAATCAATGAATAGAGGGATGTTCGATTCTCGTGGGATGTTCGATTCTCACAAGTTATTCATTGATGAGATTGTCTCGATTTAACCGTCATCTCTTTGACCTACCCTAAGGCGGCACTGAGATGCGAGGTTAAAACCTTGGAATGGTAGAGTAGACTTATTTTTAGTTTACAATTCCTAAAATAAAATAATATAGTAGTGTTAAACTTGAATTAATTTATGTCATTTTATTTACAGCATTATCCCTTACTAAATTGCTTAAAATTTATAATTGACTAGTATTGACTTCTTTAAAAAGTGGAAAGTAACTAGGACGTTGAACTAGTTAATCGATAATGCAATTAATTTTCGAAAGAGATATTTTCTCTTAAGCCTTTTAAAAACCAGTGACATATAGGTATGTCACTAGTGTCATTCGTGTCAAACGGAAAACAAACTTAGTTTGATCAAAGGTGATTTCGGACTTTGAAATTCTTTTAGTGAATTTTGAGTGTGTAGTAATTACACAAGAAAATTTTCTAATTGAAAAATCGGAAAATCATGAAGTGTTACTAGTTGGACGATATTTGGAATCGATGAACTAGTGGGAGCTTTATGATTTGTTGTTTTTCTAGAACATTAGAAAAATGTAACTGACTACACACGTAACCGTTCTAATTGAAAAACCGGAAAGTCATGAAATGTCGCTAGTTGGACGATATTTGGAATCGATGAACTAGTGGGAGTTCTATGATTTGTTGTTTTTCTGGAAACATTGGAACTATAGATTTTTCTAATCGAAAAAATCGGAAAATCATAAAAATAAAGCATTGCTCGTTAGACGATATTTGGAACCGATAAACTAGTGGGAGCTTTAATGTTATGATTTGTTGTTTTTTCTGGTATATTAGAAAATACGAGAAGTCCAGACTAGTAACACTCGAAATAGACATCCCACGGTTCAAGAGTAGTGTCTACTCAAACGAACCGCTGGTTCAAGACTGTTTCCATTCACGGAAAGTCAAGAATGGGAGAATCTGTCTAAAAGTGTTAGTCATCTAAACTGAGAAAACTTTAAGGCTGAACCGAAAAATTAATTAATTAAAAATCATAGGATAAAGACAGTGATTTTGGATCACCAACCTATGAATCCTTGGAGATTTTCTCGAGCTAAGTTCTTTGGAAGAACAAGGTAGCAGTGCATTTAACGATTAAAAGAGTAAACAACAGGCAGTTAATTTTAGCTAGAATAGTGGGAGTGATATAAGGAAATGAATCTCGGATTCAATCCTTGGATATCGCGGAAAATTTATTTTCTGTTTAAGATTCGTTGGAACGAAAGGATTTACCTTCTATTCGATAATTTGTTTGTCGTATAGAAAATGAATATACTATTTGTAGTACGAATCCAAGACTCGGACTTTTGTTTGATAAAGTCAAAACCACTTAGAACTGCTGAAATATGTATATTAAACACATCTTAAGAACTATTAAAAACAATTGGTTTCTATATTTAGATAAACGCTTCTTCATATTCCATAGTTAGTGCATAGTCCCTAAAAGACAAGACTTGAAGACTGGCTCAGGGTGATTCCTTTCTCCCAGTCTGGTTAGATTGTCTCAAAGGTTCAATGACTAAGTTTCCTTTCAATCGGGAAAGGATAATGGTTATAAAGAAGTAACATAGCTTGTTCATGAAGACCTTCGGGGTCTGATGAAAGATACAAGCTAGTAGGAGCTTCCGAGTAGTGACTTCTTGTCTGATAACTATTCAAACACTCCGGAAAGTTTATCCAAAATATTTTGAGGTTTCTCTATTTTCAATAGAGATAGAGTATTCTATACTCGGAATAGGCCATTCATAGTCCTCGAGACTGATGCTCAGCCTGCCTCATTGTGACATGTTCTCACTAAGTGAGAAACCGTTAAATTGCCTTACATAGTTTTAGATGTGCTACAATACACTGCTTAACTCAATAAAGATATTGGAAGCGAAATAACGGTTTACATTGAAATGTAAGACCGAGAAGTCTACCTAGAATATGCTTTGGAATTTACGGATAAGGTGTGGATTCGGTTCACCCCACTTCCATAAATATAAGCGTTTAGCACACGGTGCTTGAAGGTAAGACTGGTAATTTCGCGCATCCGTTCGGTCAATGACCATTCGTGATATATCTTTTTAAGCTATTGAGTATAAAGGTTAGATATAGGATTCTTGAAATCGGGAAGGGACAGTTATACTGTTGCATCCTTTCTGATATAGTCCATGAACAGTAAAACCTTGAACCTTGAAATACGTTTACTCAAGGTAGTTACTAACTGATTAAAATCAGACCACATCCAACATCGGTTGTTGGTGATAACACTAAATACTACTAAACTAGATCAGAATTTTGATCCACCCAGTAAGTATTGGGAGTATGGTTTATCCATTACCCATTACGGGTTTCTGCGGACTTTGTAGTCTGAGGATCGATTGATGACCTATGGCTCTTTTGTGAGCAGTATAGGATTCTGATAATAGAGGTTGGTTCAATAGCAATAACCCTGTGAATGGAGTTCGGTACTCCAATTCTGTTCATGCTCTTGTAGAACCACCTGAGCGTCTCAGGCCCAGTGGGAGTAATTGGATCTACACGGAAAAGAGTAGAATGAGTTCGGTATTGCATGATTTCGTTCATAAGCAGAAAATAGGGGTGATTCCCTAAGATTTTCTTGCCAAACAAACGGAGTCTGGATTCATTCGAAACAGAAAGGTATTGCCTTATGAACTAATGACAGAATGACTGTCAAGGCTTATGCCCTTTGTGGATAAAAAGCAAACCTCTCGGTCATTGGAAGTCATATATTTCTACAATATGTGGATTTGACCAGAATATTGATAAGTCTTTTGTAGACTGGATATCAATTTTAGTACAGTAGTGAATATATAAATATATATTAGTGTTTGTGAAGGATAACACTGCACCAGTTGGAATCAACATGGGTGTGTTATCTGAAGTCAGAATCTGACAATACCACAATTCTCTGCAACAGAGATTTGGACAAAATTCTGCAGAGTTTGACTCGGTCGAATTCATTAGAATCAGTCACTGGTTTCCCATCCATCTTATTGGTTAAGATGATGCATCTGTGTATGCAACATTCAACGAGGAAGTTCTACCCTATGCCTCAGGAATGACTCTCTAAATCTTCGGATCAAGAGAAATGGGATAGATTCTCTTTCTAGTAAGAGATGGTCGGGTTATTGAACGTCAACTTTGATCGAATCTTAGATTCGGCGGTTAACAAAGCAAGTTTAGTATGTCCTTTAGTATCTTGAAGAGAATGAGGAATAATATGCGGACATATTCATGTGTGAACTTGGATATGTGTGATACACTGATTTTGACTTTAAGTCAGATTGAGGATGATCGTTAAGTCGATCTCGGGCTCAGTGTTTACTAAGTACCACATGATTAGATGGACCGGTAACGTTTTGATTCTACGGATCGTCTCGAGCCGACAACCTGACTAATCATTAAGACCCATGACATTTAGATGTAGGTGCTCCCCGAGTCACTGACCTATCCTACGACGGCATACTCGGAGTGTACTTTGGAATCTGAAATGGTTATGATATGCTTAGTGGGTACTAGAATACGGGATGAGTCTCCATTGCTTTAGAGCAAGTGGGAGATGTAGTTTGTTGTATTTTAAATAATAGGGTGTGCTCTAAAACAATTAATCACATGCTTTCGTGCAAGTGGGAGATTGTTAGGTGTGATGCCCGAAAGACAATTTTGTAATTGTTTTATTTAATAAATGAAATGATATTATTATTCATATTTATTATTCTCATATTCACCGATGTGACAATAGTAATTACACTACAGAAAACCCTAAAGTATATCGTTTATGTAATCACTTAACTCAGTGTATGGTATATACACGGGAGGATTGAGTTAGTGAAGATGTACTTAAAATACAATTAGCCCGTAGTGAAGTTAATCGAGAGTATCGGGTCTCTCCTTTAACGTGCTATTAATGCGCCGAACACAATAGGTGTGATTGTCTTATCCGGACTTTCGGTTAAGAGAACCTAATGGGGCATTTATATATGATAGATATATCATATAGGTTTGGACCGATTTGATTAGAGTTCACGATATAATTCCGTAATCGAGAATTCTTATCGAATCAATGGATGATCATATTTATGGATATATCTTAATCCTGAGGTGATCACAGTCAACTGCTTGAATCGAGTATGAAGTTTGACTTGACGGTTAAGGATTACACCGAGTCTGTGATCTGAATTACCCCATCTTGGCATTGTACTGGATTGAGTGAGTAGTCTGTGTTATCACAGATACGGAATCCATTCCTTCCATTTATGGAAGTAGATAGACAGTTCCCTTGTTTGTTAATCCTAGAAACTGATCGATCCATGGAGTTCATATTACACTGATTAGCTACCAGTGAGTTGTATGAATTAATTGATCACTAGGGGGTTAATGGTAAATAAGGATAAGAAGTTCTAGAAAGGGTTAACGGTAACTTCCCGATTTAGAATGAACAGTCTATGAAGGATTAATCCATATGTAATGATTATATCAATGGACGCTTATTATTGTTCTCGTGAGGAGATAAATATAATCTCATAATCGGAGGAGTGCAGTCACGGGATTATGGTGGCATATTCCTGTGATTGATTTATCGAATATAATTATTCTATTCGTAAGATAATTATTTATTTGATTTATCGGAGCCGCTGATTATTAGTCCATGGTCCCCGACGTGCCTCCTAATATAGCATAGCTATTCTCGGACGTCGAATCCTGATAATATTAATTTAGTTCTTGTTGGACTTTATTAAAACGGTATGTGAATTAATTTTTTAGTTGGACTAAATAATTAAATACACGGAAAAGACATTTTTCGTGGACTCGGCCCGAATTGGTGTGTTGACTTTTTGACCAAATTGGTCAACTGTAGTAAAATGCGTGTAACCTTTTTTGGGTTTGCATATGGCGCATTTTTGTGTTATTATTTAATTATTGGGAAATTGGTTTTCTTGGATAATTATTTGACATGTGATTTATCTTTTATTTGTTAAATGATAATTCATGAAATATTAGATAATAATATGATTTATCCTAATTTGTTTGGGATAATTATTTTATTTATCTTTTATTTGGAAAAAGGATTAATGTAATAATTATCTCTTAATTATTTAATCCTGGAGGCTAAGTTTTACTCTCTTATATAAAGAGAGTTCTCCCAAGCCTTAATACACATGTAATTTTCGACTTCATCTCTTAGAGAGAGAAGGAAAATATTTTCGGCCAAGGGCATTGAGTTTGGCCCTAAAACCTGCAAAAGCTGCATGTGGTAGAGCTTTGGTGAGGCAATCCGCAAGTTGATCAGCTGAGGGCACATATAGAACTTGTAATTTTCTGGCCAAGACCTGATTTCTCACAAAATGAATGTCTACTTCAATATGTTTGGTCCTTGCATGGTACACTGGATTATGAGCAAGAGAGTTGGCACCAGTGTTGTCACACCAGATCACAGGAACTGTAGGTGGTTGCAGGTGCAGTTCACACATCAGTTGTGTGATCCACTGAATCTCAGCAGAAAGATCAGCCAGAGCTCTATATTCAGACTCAGTGCTTGATCTAGACACCACAGATTGCTTTTTTGAACTCCAGGAAACCAGTGAATCCCCAACAAACACACAGTATCCACCCACAGATTTTCTGTCAAAACTATCCACAGCCCAATCAGCATCTGTAAAACTAGTAATCTTCAGATCAAATGAGGGCTTAAACTGAAGAGAATAATCCAAAGTACCACTAACATATCTCAGTAATCTCTTCAAAGCAAACCAGTGATCAGTATAGGGTTCTTGCATGAACTGGCTGAGACAATTCACAGCATACTGGATATCAGGTCTGGTTAGGGTCAGGTACTGCAACCCCCCTTATTGCACTCCTGTACTCTCTAGGATCAGCCAAAGGAGTTCCTTGCTTAGGTTTCAATACTTTACCTACAACCATTGGAGTAAAGCATTCTTTAAGATGATCCATCTTTAACCTCTGTAACAGCTGCATTGCATAGTGAGTCTGATTTAAATAAAGCCCAGAAGAGTCTCTGTGAGCCTGCATACCCAAGAAATGAGACACTTGCCCCAGATCTTTCAGAGCAAACCTTCTATTCATCTGCTGAATGAACCTCTGAATCAGTTCAGTTGAATTGCCTGTGACAAGAATGTCATCTACATACACCAAAACATACAACACAGTTTTAGATGAAGCCATGACAAACAGAGAATTATCAGAAACAGCTTGTTTTAAACCCCATAACTTCAACTGAGCAGTGAGTGCATCAAACCAAGCCCTAGGTGCTTGTTTGAGCCCATACAGGGCTTTGTTCAGTTTACACAAGTAATGTGGTCTAGCAGGGTCAACAAATCCTTCAGGCTGCACCATATACACAGGTTCCTTAAGGGGTCCATTTAAGAAGGCATTGTTGATGTCAATTTGATGAATTGGCCAATTCATAGAAACAGCTACTGCAAGAACCACTCTGATAGTACAGGACTTGGCAACAGGACTGAAAGTCTCAGTAAAGTTGACCCCATAGTTCTGATGAAACCCCTTTGCCACCAACCGAGCCTTGTACTTTAGTATACTACCATCTGGATTCAACTTCAGCTTGAATACCCATCTGTTGCCTACCACACTGTGATGTTTAGTTGGTGGCACAAGCTCCCAGGTTTCATTCTTAATAAGTGCCTGATATTCCTCCAACATGGCCCCTTTCCATTTTGATGAACACAAGGCTGCTGATACACTGGTAGGTTCAGAAGGAAAGGGATTGACTCTGGACTTTAAGCTAGCAGAGTAAGTTTTAGGTTTAAAAATCCCACTTTTAGACCTGGTTTGCATAGGATGGGCTGCAGGAACAGAAGAAGGCACAGAGGCTTGAGCATCAGAATCAAGAGGATTTGGTTGCTGGACAGGACTTGGGGAAGAGGAAGACTGAGGCTCAGGACTGTTGTGATTATCAGCAACATGATGTTCATCAACTTCAGGTTCAGTAGGATTAGGAGAAGATAGGATCATTTCTGAGACTCCAGAGGGTAAAGGCTCAGATGATTGGATATAGGGAGAAGAAGTAGGCTCTATATCAATTATGGTTGTGTTCTTAGAACCAACACTATCAGATTTTTCAGGAAAATGATACCACAAATGGAAGGGAAAATTAGGACCTACAGCATCAGAAGAATCAACTGTGACTGACCTATGACTTCCTTGTAAAAAACCAGTCTTAAAGGGAAACTCCTCTTCATTAAAAATAGCATTAACAGAAATGTACAATCTGCCAGACTCATCTAGACATCTATAGCCCTTATGCTTCATACTTAGGCCAAGGTGGACACATTTCTTACTATGATATTGAAACTTGACTTGATGAAAAGGCCTCAGATTAGGAAAAACAGCACAACCAAACACTCTAAAAGCAGTATGATTAGGTTTGGTATGAAACAACTTTTCATGAGGAGTTTTTGAATCAAGAACAGCAGAAGGCAGGACATTAATAACTTGGACAGCATTTTGAAAGCTATCCCACCAATATTTCAAGGGCATGGATGCTTGAGCCAACTGTGTTAGTCCTACTTCTATTATGTGCCTATGTTTTCGTTCTGCCCTTCCATTCTGAGCATGGTCATGAGGACAGGGGTGTCTAAAAGCAATCCCTTCATTTTTGAGGTAGGGTTCAAATTTCCTATACTCCCCCCCAATCAGATTGGACACACTTAATAGTGGTATTGAACTGAACTTGAATCATTTTTTGAAATTGTTTGAACACATCAAAGACCTCAGACTTATATTTAAGAGGGAAAATCCAAGTATATCTAGTGGCATCATCAATAAAGTGGACATAATAAGAGTAACCATAAACAGATTTAACAGGAGCTGGGCCCCAAACATCAGTAAACACAATATCAAAGGCAGAAACAGAGGTGGAATTAGAAACAGAATGAGGTAACAGGTGTGATTTGCCTAACTGACAAGCATCACAGAAACTTAGATTATCAATATCATTCTTCACATTACATTGATCAAGAACAAGATTCAACACTTTCTTAGAACAATGGCCCATTCTCCTATGCCATATCTCAACATTAGACTTAGTGCTAGACTTATTACAGACAGATTTGGACTGACTTAGGAACAGAACACAAGCTGACTGTTGATCTTTGGAGTGAAGGGAGGTCTTAGTGATGAGAGGATCCATCTTGTACAGTCCATCCTGGAGATGTCCCTGAAGAAGAGGCTGGCCTTTACTCTTGTCCTTCACAATACAACCAGAATGAACAAATTCTATAAGGACAGGATTATCAGATATAAGCTTGGAAACACTAATCAAGTTTTTGGTTATTTCAGGAACATGAAGAATAGCATGAAGAACTATAGGCTTAGAGTGTGTATGAATGACACTAGTCCCTACATGCTTAATGCAAAGAGTCTTACCATTTCCAACAGCCAGTGTATCAGTACCTGTATAACCAGAATTCAGGTGAAGATTATTGAGATCTGCAGTGACATGGTTTGTGGCTCCACTATCCAAATACCAAGAGTTGTCAGCAACACTTTGAGGAGAGGCCACAAATGCTGAAATTTGCTTAGGATTACTAGATGCTGGGTCATTGTTGAAGTCTGTTTCAAACCTGTGCCAGCATTGAGTAGCAGTGTGTCCTATCTTGTTGCAGATTTGACAAGCCATCTTGCTTCCACTGTTGTTGTTATTTCCAGATCTTCCACCACGACCTCTTCCACTTCTACCTCCTCTTGGACTACCACCTCTGCCCCTAGAGGACTGATTTGAGTGATAACCTCCACCTCTACCACCAGACTGAGAGTGAATGAGATTGGCACTAGGTTGTCCTGTTCCTGTTCCAGTGGATCCAGGATTGAAACGAGCAATTAACTTCTCATGAATTAGCAGTTGTGACTGTACCTCTTGCCAGTTAAGTGATCCAACCCTTGCTGTGATATTGACTATGGCTGCTTCATAGTCACGATCTAAGCCTCCCAGTACAGCTAATATCAGTTCTGACTTGGAAATTGGATATCCAGCAGCTGCAAGGTTATCACCATAAGACTTCATAACTGCTAAATAATCAGCCATTGACTTGTTACCCTTTTCAGCTTTGGTCAAGCAATTCTTCAATTCCAACATGCGAGCTTCAGACTGACTGTTAAACAAGTTTTCAAGAGTAATCCAAACTTCATGTGCAGTGTGACATCCAATGACCTCTGTTAGGGCTTGTTCGGTCATTGAGGCTAACAGCCACCCCATTAGGAGCTGATCAACGGTATCCCACTCATCTGGTGTCTGCATGCCGAGAACAACACTTGAAGGACGAGGATGAGAGCCTAACAGATATCCCTCAAGCTTGTGGCCTCGGATAATTGGAAGCACCGTTGATTTCCACAGAAGATAGTTGTCCCGGGTTAATTTAACAGTGCAATTTGGGTTCAGGTGTCCTTGAAAAGCAGATGCAGCTGGAGAAGACACCAAATTATAACCAGGTGACCGGAAAAGTGAAGGATAAGGCTCAGATCGATATTGAGCAAATGGCGGTGAAGAACTGAGACTGGAAAACGGTGGTAATGTCACTCCGATGTGAGACGTCGGAGAGGGCAGAGTAAATCCGAGATGAGGAATGGATCCAATCTGAAACTGTGGAATCGTCATCCGGGTGGAGGAGCTAATCGGAGTTTCTGTCACTCCAGTGGTTGTATGAACCTCAGCTTCTGAACCTCCATTGCCACCGGTTGTTACAGCGGCAGTGACATTCTCTCCGGTGGCCATCAGGCTCTGCTACCAAGAAAAGAAACAGAAAGGAAGAAGAAGCTAGAATGAATTCTCACATTAGCAAAGTATTTTTGGTAACAACCATAATGATAAAGATAAGATGCACAGCAGCAGTAGCAGCAGCAAATATAATAGAGAATCTCTAACAACCTTCACTTGATAGGACACTTGGCACACACACACATCACCACGTTTTACACAAGTGTCAAACACACACAATGCCACATATACACTATTTCTCTACACCGAAAGACTCCGTGAAACAACTTGTCATCGTTGGCTCAAGAACCACCCGGCACTTCATAGTTCAACCCCGGGGTCTAACACTAAACTACACTAATCTAGACTACCACATTCAAGTTACTATGTTGATAATAAAACACCAATGAGCGCGGGCCTGAATTCACGACCTAAAACCCGGTATGTTTTACCTCCCGATCTTAGAACCATTTTTCCCACATCACTCTCTCTGAACAACTCTCAAGAATGATGTGTGTGATTTTTTACCTAGGTAGCTAATCTAGCCCAAATCCGTTATAACAAGTTCTAAGACGTGAAATATGTGAGATTCAACAATAAAAAGCACAACACCCTCCCAATTTTATCTTCCAAATGTTGATTTCACCAAATTTTACATGATTTGGCTATGATAAGTTTAGCTACTCATAACAACGGAAAAGGAAAATATACTATATATATACATATACATAGATATATATAAGTGCATAAAAGTAAATATATATATATATATATATATATATATATATATATATATATATATATATATATATATAATGCGTAGTAAATAATATAGTAAATATATATATATATATATATATATATATATATATATATATATATATATATATATATATATATATATATATATATATATATATAGTAAATATATATAAATATAATATATATATATATATATATATATATATATATATATATATATATATATATATATATATATATATATATATATATATATATATATATATATATATATATATATAAGTAAAAGTAAATAAAAGCTCGAAAACAATAATATATATATATATATATATATATATATATATATATATATATATCTATATATATAGCCCAAAGAGATGAAATGAAGAGAAAATGGAATGATAGATATATATATATATATATATATATATATATATATATATATATAGATCTAGTGATCACCAACGATGGTGATGAAGATGATGGTGATGAAGAAATAAAAGATGGAGAAGATGAAAAGAAGAAGATCTAAGAATAGATATAGATATATATATATATATATATATATATATATAATTATATCACAACAAACATAAAAAAAGAAAAGAGGATGATCATGGACGATGGAGAAGAGGGGAGGGGGAAGAAGAAAAAGAGAGGTTGGAGAAGAGAGGTGAATGAGCAAGCTTTTGTGTTGATTTGGGGGTAGTATATATAGGAAATATGTGTATGTATGTATATGTATGTGTATGAATGACCATGGCTGATGAAGATGATGAACAGCACGTTCACTTTCATCATTGAAACAGCCGGATCGATCCGGGAGCATCTAGGATCGATCCGGGTCAAAAATCTTGATCCGTATTGTCAAAATTCGTCTATACGGTATCGCAGTTCAGTAAAATGGCCATATCTTGAGTTGTAGACATCCGATTGACGTGATTCAAAGTGCGTTGGAAAGCTTATTTGAAGATCTACAACTTTCATGAAGGACACTTCTTCAGAAAATGCCGTTTTGATGGGCCATTCGTTCGTCGAAGATATTTTTCGATTTCCACTAAATCGAATCGATTAGCCACTTGACCACTTGACTTAGTGACACTTTCTATATCCTTCCAAAGATATGATTATACTTTAAAATGTCGTTACTCGGGGTCTTGGTCAACCTATAATTCTACAATAAACCACCAAAATACCAAACGTAAATCCGACACGACACTCCGGTTACTAAACCGGTATAAAACTTATAAAAACACGATAAAAATACGATATTTTACATAATAACTACTAACATATTTGGATGAATCTAAGGAATTAATGACTTGAAATGATATAAAAGTGCTCAAAATGATATCAGAAACGGGGTAAAAAGTTATAAAAATAACTATGAATTTTTCCCTTATCACTTATCTCACGCCAAAAACCATATCTTTCACGAGAAAATTCATCAAAAATATCACACATATACTCAGCATACCCCGAAGTCTGTGCTAAATCCGGACTAAGGAAGCCTAATGCAATATTCAGCTCAGTGAAAGACAGCTTAAATGGAAGATTCATCAAGCGAAAATTAATCAAACCCGGGGTGTCGGGGGTAAAATCTAGTGGTGGTGCATAGTGGAATGTGGCGTAAAATTCTTGTGTCAACTCGGTGTAAGCAGGATAAGCAAATGACAGAAAATTCTCCCAACCAATATTCTTTAAATAAATTGTCACTTGCTCTAGAATTCCCAATTTGGCTAACACATTAGTATCAAGAAATTTGCACGGAACAAAAGGTTTAGTAGCCAAGTTTTTTTACCTGTCAGCGTCCTTTTTGTTGGGAAATTGTAAGCACCCATTGAGTTGAGCACGAGACGGTAGAAGTGTAGCTCCGCCGGCAACTGATCGAGCTTTCTGTCGGGCTGGAAGAGGTGCTTTGGACTTGTTGATTGCACCGGAAGAGTTTGATTTGCTGCAAGGTGAAGCCACAGAAGGTGGTGGAAGAGCCGGCTGGACCAATTCCTTGGCGGTGACGGAATGGTGGGAAGAATCATCCAAAGCTCCGGCCTTCGGCTTTTTATTAGTGGGTTGAGAGTCGGGCTGTGGTCTTTTCCGGCATGGGTTTCGACGGGGCAGCTGGGTTTCCGGTGGAGAAGGGGATTGGCGAGAAGGAGAGGTGGACTCATCAATTGGAGGAATGGAAGGAGATTCAAAAATTACCTGTTGGAATGGGACTATCTTCTTCTTGGCCTTGCTTTTGGGCCGCATTATGATGGCTGATGCCGGAAAAAGAAGGGTCACCGGAATCCACTCACGGCTGGAACAGGTTGGTGTCAAGAATGGGTTTGAAAAGGAAAGAAAAAAAAAAAGGGTCGGGGGTGAAAGCTTTTGGGGAAAACAGGGATAAAATAAAGAAAACAATTAGATGCTGAGTGTAAGATTTTTATTTTATTTTATTTTTTATTTTTTTTATTTTTAATATACGAACCCCTTTCTTTCCCAATTGAAACAAACTTACATTCAGAGCTTCAACTTCAAAATGGTATGATCATACCGTTTTTTTCCTCTTTCACAACTGCATTTCTCCCATTAATTGACATCCTTATAGCGAAAAATGGTATGATCATACCATTTCGCCCACAACCAAAACTGCACCACTTATTTCCTTCTTCATGAATTGAACACCTGCGAAGCCAAACAACTCAAAACAAAGCAAATTGATTATTATTATTATTATTATTTTTTTATTTAGGTTGGGTTGCCTCCCAATTAGCGCATTTATTTAACGTCTTTGGCTAGACGTAGCGATGATCTCAAAACTTACTCATACATCGGCTCAATCAAATCAATCTCCTCCACCGTGGACACTTCACAACTCTCGATGTACGGCTTAAGTCTGTGTCCATTCACTTTAAAGGTTCTGTCGGTGTCCACACTTTTAATCTCAATCACACCTTGAGGAGACACACTTACCACTACGAATGGTCCAATCCATCGTGACTTAAGTTTACCCGGCATTAGTTTCAAACGCGAATTGAATAACAACACCTTCTGACCCGGATGAAACTCCTTATGACGGATGAGCTTATCATGCCACATCTTTGTCTTCTCCTTATACATGCGAGCATTCTCATACGACTCCAATCTCAATTCTTCCAATTCCTGAAGTTGTAGCTTCCTTTCCAATCCCGCTTCCTTTAGGCTCAAGTTACACTCCTTAACTGCCCAAAAAGAATGATGTTCAATGGAAACAGGTAGATGGCACATCTTACCAAAAACCAATCTATATGGTGACATTCCTAATGGGATTTTATAGGCCGTGAGATACGCCCAAAGAGCATCATCCAAACGCAAACAATTCGGATTCACAACTTTCTCCAAAATGCTCTTTATCTCTCGGTTTGAGACCTCCGCTTGTCCATTGGTTTGTGGGTGGTATGTGGTAGCCACCCCATGGTGTACTCCATACTTTAACATCAAGGCTTTAACACCACAGTTGCAGAAATGTGTCCCTTGCTCACTAATCACTGCCCTCGGAGTCCCAAACCTACTAAAAATGTGTGACCTGAGAAAGCCACACACACTTCAACATGCTCCCTAAAGTGTCGGCCTATAACAAAGAATCTGCACCAGTATATGGCGCACATCAAGGCTAATAAATAAGGGGGTATTTTACTACAGACTCCCTGTTGAGTAGTGCTAGATTAGTAATAATGTTGTTTCAGGCCATGCAGATTCCATTTGGGATAATGTGGTAGACATGCTGTATGCAGTTTTGATTATCTAATAAACTCCTTAATTTTCTTAGGATTCAACTTTAGATCCTGATTAATGTTTTCATGTGGAGTGATGGGAATTGTGCACTTTGGAGTTTGGGCAAACAATTATCTGTTGCAAAGTCTTTATGGCTCAGAGGAGTTGGGTCTTAATTTTTCTTACTTTGGTTTTTGATGAAGTTTAGATGTTGCCAGAGAGTAGAGACGCATGTCGGTTCATCAAATTTTGCTCCGTAAATGATTGGCTAGGATTGTAGAACTATTGGCGTGCTGGTGTTTTTTTGGGACTTATCTAACTGGATGGTAAGAGTATAAGATGCTATGTAGGTTAGTGAATGTGCAGAAGAGTTGAAACAAGTATACATTACTTATGTAAGCATGCTCTTTGGGCAGAATGCAGTCTTGCACTACAGTATATTAGCGATTTCGACATCCAAGTATTTGCTATAAACAAATTGCAGACAGTATCTTGTGTGAGATAATGGAGTGTCCACAAGGCATTAACAAATAAGCCATTTAATGAGGCCGGATTTATCACGAGTCATTGTCTAGAAGACTTGTTTTGATCCTGATATGACAGGAGTTCTAACAAATACTCATGAAAGCACATTTGAAAAACACAGTTGCAAAAAAATCATACATGTTATATTCAAGAGAGTTGGTTTTTGTATGAAGATGTTCATCATAAACTTCATAAACAATCCCATTTTCCAGATTTTCATTTTCATTCCATCAAATGTTCATAAACAATCCCATTTGGTGGAACAAGTTTTGTTCAGTACCCTTCCAATATGGAAAGACAAATGAATTTCCCACAAAGAGCATCATCCATGGTGAACCTTCAATCACTTGCAAATGCTTCAGATAATTATTCGAGGCTTCCGGATACAAAACTCGTCCATCATCAAAGTAATAACTTCCCGAAAAGAGCATCGTCATTGGTCAACCTTCAATCACTTGCGAATTCTTCGGATTCTTCTGGGACGTCGTTCACAGATTTTACTGATCTAGGTGATCTTTTTCGGGCTTTTTTTTTTGTCATGATTTTTCACTTTCTATAACGAAATGAATATTTTTGTGATTCCAATTTATAGGTATAAAGTTGAGTAATGCTGTTCTAGAAGAGGAAAATTCGAAGAGAAACCGTGTCCTTGGTCACTCGAATCATCATTTTTCTACAAACGAACAACATCAAACTCAGCATGATTGTGCAAGGAACACAGCAACTATGCCAAGAAATCTTTCTCATACGCGAAATGCTATAAGCACATCCTATTCAGCTAATGATTTACGCGAGTTAGGCGTGTGCGCTATATGTATTTGTGGTTTTTGAAAAACAAATACTCATGAAAGCACATTTGAAAAACACAGTTACAAAAAAATCATACATGTTATATTCAAGAGAGTTGGTTTTTGTATGAAGATGTTCATCATAAACTTCATAAACAATCCCATTTTCCAGATTTTCATTTTCATTCCACACAAATAAAGGCAAAGTTTGAGGAATATGACGATCAACATTTATTCCATCAAATGTTTGATCAAGAAAACGATTGTCTGTGTCGTTTGAACCACCATTGCTATAACTGAAACCACTGCCACCGTATTAAGCAACTGCATATCGACAGCAAATCGAGAGGTTTCACTACAGAATTCAAGCATATTCCTTGCCTTGAGAGCAAATCGAGCCTTTTTGTAATTTCAGTTGTCATTGCTCTTCGATTTCTTCTGAAATACACATCGTTCAAACCCGATTAACAAATTATTCTGAGAATTTGTAACAATACATTCAAACAAAATAAAGTGTAAAGACATCCATATCGTTCCAATCAACGATTCACCTGCTCATTAAACTATATAAGTTGACTTACAACTTTAAAGCAACGACATGGGTTTATGATCCAAACAAGTTCCAATTTGTTTATAGCAAATACTTGGATGTCGAAATCGCTAATATACTGTAGTCAACATTTATTAACAGTTACAAAAACAGTATCCTGAGTCCTTTCACATTAACAGTATTTGCTTGATAATTTAGTCATTTAATGTATTGAAATTCTTTCCCCTGTTCTTATATTAATCACTCTCTTCAAGTTGTATCCGTTTAGAGCATCCTTTTTCAAGCAAAAGTTGCTCAGATGCATAATATTCTTCAAATGAACTGCACTCACTAGTACTCTCATCACTATCCTTTTTCAAGCAAAAGTTGCTCAGATGCATAATATTCTTCAAACAGGCACATTTGTCCGAGCTTGAAACACAGGTATGTTATAATTCTCTGATGGGGATATAAACACGTTTGGTCCCTTTTGTTCACGAGTTTTGCATTTAAATCCCTAATGTTTCATTTCAACACTTCTACCCTTCATTTATTCATTTTTTTAATTTTCAATCAATTTTTGATACATGTCAAGTTTTACCTCAATGCCTCTGAGGGGTAATAGTGCCAAGATAAAAACATTGAGGATAGAAATGCAAAAGGGACCAAAAATGTTTTTATCCGTTTTTTGATTTCGTACAGTATTTTACAACACATGTAATACGATGTACTTCCTTTTTCCAGGTTTCTCAACTAAAAGTGGAAAATTCGTCTTTATTAAAACGGCTTTCTGATATAAGTCAAAAGTATAATGAAGCAGCTGTTGACAACAGGGTTTTGAAAGCTGATGTTGAGACTTTGAGAGCAAAGGTAACTGGCTTTTCTCCATTAGAGTTCCTTAGCCAAAATGTTACTTGCTTTTTTGATCATCTGTTTAAGCGCAAACCTTCTCCATACGCACACCGTTGAATTACTATCTCTCCCAAAAGATTAACTTATTGGAGGAGTTAAGTAATTTACATATGTAAGCACTATACACTTCAACACCCTCCCTAAAGTGTCGGCCTTTAACAAAGGATCTGCACCAGTATATGGCGCACATCAAGGCTAATAAAGAAAGGGGAATTTTGCTATAGACTCCCTGTTGAGGAGTTACGACTTGCTCCAATCACATTGCAGCATGTGTCCCACCTTCTACTAAAAATGTCAGATGATGGATTTAATTTAAGTTTATGTAGGACACCTTTAGTGGCACCACAATGTTTTTAGCGTGTCACCACACCGAAAACAATCAACCGGCCAATGTTGATTCTAGATCTGAGAATCAGCTTTCACACGGTCGATTGTCAAAAATCGATTGTGGTGTAGTGCCAAAAACGGTAGATTTGATGTGGTGCCACTAAGTACGCCCTTTCAAAAAAGCGAGACATGTGTTGCAATATGTTTAGAGCAAGTGATAACTCCTCAATAAAGAGTCATCTCTCTCGAAAGCTTTACATTTCCTTGAGAGATGGTAATTCAACAGGCTATTTTACGAACAACGGTTATACGTTTTCTCGAGAAGTTCTACTCTACGGTGTCTGAAGTCTTGTTTATGTTTAATGACTGTTCTTTTTTTCTATTTTGCCTGCAGGTAAAAATGGCAGAAGAGACCGTTAAAAGGTTAACCGGCTTAAGCCCATTTTTCCAGGCAATGTCTGAAATGCCTACAACATTTAAACCACCATTTGCGGCTTGCCCTTCAAACACATCAGCAAATGCTGCAATACCCGCCATCAATCCGTCTACTCATAATCCGAGTATCAACACAGATGTTCATTGCGTAAACGGGGTGCATCGAGTTTAGCAACTACAGCAACAGTAACAGATGGTGGGAAAAAGGTAGGAAGAACAAATTCAATGCAAAGCGTTGCTAGCTTGGAGCATCTACAAAAGCGTATTCGTGGGGAATTAGGTTTGTGTGGGGAAGCATTTGAAGGTACCGTGCAAAACGTATTGTGATTATCACAATCAAATCTCTTGATAGTCGATTGTATCATGGCTTATAATAGACTTTAATAAAAGGTCGGATGTGTATTCGTGTGGTGTCGGTGGCTATCCAATCCCCACAGCGGTGTTACCTCATTCACATTCTTAGTTTATGTTTTTTTGTACAAAAAAAAGGTGACTTTGTAGTCCCATATTGCTTAAAGTTTTATATTCTTGGGATTGCTGAAGATGGCTGGCTATCGTTTTGTTTGAATCCCCTTTTTATCAAGTAAAGATGACTGTTTTTCCAGTGCATTGAGTTTTCCAGGCCCCATGTGGTTTTAACTTTGTAAATTTTGGGATATGTATTCCAGAAATGAGTGCAGATGATTGATTTATGCTTTTACATTTGAGTAGTAGTGTGATGCAATACCAATAGAAACACGATAGGGTGAACAAATACTCCCATTATATAACCATGCCTTTCTGAGCGCACACATTCAAAGAAGGAAAAATATCCACTCAGGACCCACTGATCATGACTTAGACCATTCGGAAACAACGAGTGACACAACACACTCCTACACTATTTATCACGACGTAGGACCCATTGATCATGACGTAGACCCACCATCTTAAACAATAATTTAAAAAAAAAAAAAAAATCTTCTTCTTATTCATTTCACATTCTTCAGTCCCAAAAAACCATCATAATTTGTAACTTAATTCTCCCTCTCTATATATATTTTGGGACAATCTTCAAAATGGTTATTAAATAAAAGCACATCAAATTTTCCTGGGAAAAGAAAAGAAGAAGGGATCAAGCACTATTGTGCCACAGTGCAAGGACCATGAAGGAAATATAATAAAGAAATAAAAAAAAAAAAACAATGCCAAACCCACCGTGTCATTTCTGGAGGACACTCTAGCATATTTAACATAGAAGCTTAAGTCCTGCCAAAAAGAAGCAGATTGATTAGGATTACTAATGGTAAATGGTAAAACAAATAGTAGATATATTACTAGTATTATCTTTTTAATTTCAAGAAGAATTACTTGATTAATAATAGTTTGAGAACGTGATCGAAAATTCAAGTTGTGTCCCCAGTTCCATCAGTTCTTCCTTGATTCTAAGGGCTGAACTCTCAGCTTCCAAAGATAATGAACCGACAATCCTCTTCAAGGTTGAACTCTCTCCGAAACAGGACGGTAACTCTTTTAATTTTTCGCAATAAATCTCAAGTTGCTGTAGACGAGGGAAGGACTCGGTGGAGGCATTCCATTCCTCCAAATTGCGAGCATGAAGATGAAAGAATTTCAGATTTTGGAATAACAAATCTTCCGTCTCCAATGTTGGCTCCACAAAGGAACGACTCTTAGATTCAAAACCTCAAGAACATGTAGCTCTGCTGCAATTGCTGATATATCCGTCCGGTATAGCCGAAAGTCTTCTAAAGTTAGTTTCTTGAGAGTTGAAGGAAGTTGATCATGAGTAGCTCTGCTCCAAACGCTGATAGCCGCAATGACTCCAAATTCCTATAAAAGTCAAATGTTTTTATTGATCCTTCATCATCAACTCGAGATCCTTTTAAACGACAACGCAACTTCCGAACGACGGGCAGCCTTTGGAGAAGCCTTTTGACATCTTTTCCGGTATATAAAATTGGACTTGAAAAGCTTACCACCTTATCCAATAATTGATCACTAGATAGATATGCCTCATCATGCTTGTCGTCGTCATCTGGAAATTTAAGCTTAAAATTGTTTAATTTGACATACGTAAGACTTTTCATTCTCCAAAAAGTCTCTGGCAAATGTATTTCAGTATAAGGATTGCTTAATCTCAAATTTAAAGATGTTATATTCCAGAGATTGGATATCCATGATGGGATAGAATTTCGTTTCAACTCCATCAAAACAACATCAATATATCTCGGATGAATCAGAGAGCTAAGTTCATTTATATCATATTCTTTCCAATCGAGACCCGAATCCAACACTTGAAGAAATTTGAACTTCCTTAGATGGATTTTACCATAAAGCCTTTTACTAAAATAGCATAGGGTGCGTGCATTAGAAAGTGAGGATCCAGAAGCAATAGTAACATCGTTTTCCGTCTGCATGGAAACACGATAAGGGTTTTTTATTGAATGGTTTGAAGTACTAGATGATGCAATTCCATGGTTTAGCTGGAAAAAGTTCCCGTCTCTGCATTTCGTTTGACAAAATTCATGTATCAAATCATGAACACGAAATGTTCTTATCCCCCCACTAGAACTTCTTGCCCCGACAATGATCAAGCTTCTGTCAACGAGGTCGTGAAAGTACTCTTTTGCTACATCTTTTAGGCTTTTTGTCTTGGATTCTTGTACGAATCCTTCCGCAATCCACAGCCTTATCACACGGTTAACGTCGATCAGACAATCCTCAGGAAATGCGGCAAGATAGATAAGACAAGGTTTCAAATTCTCGGGTAAATGTTTGTAACTTAATTCCAAAATTTCCGTACATCCCTCGTCAGAAACATAGTAAGGTAACCTTTGTTCAACTTCGCTCCACCACCTCAGGCTTTTTTCCGTTCTAGCAAGGAGCCCTCCAATTACAACAACAACTAAAGCGAGGCCTTTGCAGTTTTTAGCAATCTGCTTTCCAATCTCATGAAGATATGGTGGTGAAATGTCATTACGGAACACTTTCTTTTGTAATAGATCCCAACTTTCAACCTCATTCAGAAAACGTAGCTGATGTGGGCTACAATTGATTTTGCATTTGTCCGCAACATCATGGGATCGGGTCGTGAACATAACTCTACTTCCATTTCGGTTATCAGGGAATGAGCTTTTTACTGCATTCCATGCACTTACATTCCATATATCGTCCAAGACTATTAGATACATTCGACCACTTAAACATTTCCATAGTTGGTGGGCCAAGTCATCAATAGTCATGTCACGGATTTTGTCGTCAGCCCCCTTAACCTGGCATATAATGTCATGTAACATTCTCCAGGTATTATGATCTACCGAAACGGAGCAGAAGGCGAATACGTTAAAATGACGTTTCACTGATGAGGAACCAAAAACCTTGTTGGCTAAAGTGGTCTTCCCCAATCCACCCATGCCAACAATTGAAACAATGTCAAGTGACATAGGTCCCCTTGTAAGCAAGCCAATAATTTTTTCTTTCTCATCCTCAAAACCCACAACAAATTCATTGATTTCGAAAGGTCGACCTTGTTCTGCGACTTCACTAATGAAACCGACCGAACCAGGGAGGCATCTTGCTTTGTTTATGATGTTCTCTAATTTGATCATCTCAAGCTTTGCCTTAACCGCCTTAATTTCATCAAAGACTTTCGAAAGATAGGCCATATGATACCAGAATGGATGATCAAAGACAAACAACGAACTAATGCATGTCATGATGACATGTTCCGTCAGATGTAAAACATTGACAACTTCTAACCATGTCTCGTTTTGTTCACTTTGTAAATCGAAAATATGAATGAAAAAAGGATAGAGAGAAGCTAGTTCCTCCTCAATTTTTATGATCTTGTATTTCGCAAAGGATACATACTTACGGTCACTATTCATCCTATCCTTCAGGCTTTTAAGATTCTTCAAGAGAAAGTCAAGAAATTGTGGAGAAATAACCTTTGGGAAATTATATAGAGATGAATCTGGGAATTTACCGTAAATGCATCTAATATCAGCATTGATAGCTTCAATTTTCATCATAAAATCGCCTAGAAGCACTTTTTTCTTGGAGAAAACCTCTTCCATATCATCAAATGGTATTAGGCCATACAAACCCTCCCAGAAAAGAACATCAATTCGGCTGCAAATCGATTCCTCTGCATTTTGATTAGGAGGATCGTTGAGAAATGTCAAAAGACATATGATATTGTCTTGAAGAATTTGAAAATCATCATCCTTCAAGTGAGTCACCAGGTCCTTAAGAAAAAATTCGACAAAGCTAAAAGCGGTTTGTCCGAACATAGGAGAATCGGATCGATCGCATATATGGCCATAAGGGTTCCAAAGTACAATCTGGCAACATTAGGCGTGGATGGTTTGATCTTTTGCAGCAAATGAAAAAACATAGAATTTGTTTCATCAGATGCATTTTCAGCATTTGCGTCTTGTGTCCAATAAAGAATTGCCAACCGTGCAGCATCACCAGCAAAGGCTTGAACAAATATTTCCAATTCTCCCAAGTCTTGACAATATTTGCAATTCACGGCGAGTTTCAAAAGATTCTTCAAAAATATTAGCTTCTCTTCCAAGGTTTCAATCTGCTTCTTGAACGGAATGATTTCACTAGCTTTGTAGCTGACAAGATCAGTTAAATTGTCGAGGATAGAATCCATAAACTTGAGGATCTTATAACTTGTGGACGTTTTGTATCGAAATGTTGAATGAAACAGATCTACACACCTCCATGCTTCAGTTTCTAGCTTCGATTGCTGAATTTTTCCTTCTAATTCAAAAGCCAGTGTATCCCAATCTGTGTCTTTGTTCCATCTTGAACCACGTATCGCATGAAAGCGGTGAGCAAGAAGTCCCTTTTCTTCTTCATTTTCGCCCCATATCCCTTGAAATGAAGTGATCACAGAGCTCAATTTTAGCTTGATTTCTTCATCGGTATCATCCCATGTGGCTAACCACAGAAAGAACATCCTTAGGAATCTAAGCTCCATTTCGTATAACTGCAGTTGCATATCAACAGCCGAGAGCTCTCTATGAAGAGAAACAAAATAGTTGTATTCCATTTTCTCCACTTCCAGTGTGATCTGAGAGCCTGATGATCCACGGTAAAGTTGCCTGATCATAGCATTTACTATATCGATCCTGATCATAAAAGCACTGAAAAGCGCCTTTTTGTCAGAGAAATCCTTGTTCATCTCCTCAAAAGACAGAAGGAGATACACGTCCTCATGCAAAATAGCATAAATTTGAGTGCGGATTGAATCTCCTTCCTCTTCTTCAACATCCTCACATAGAGGATCGGTGAGAAATGTGAAAAGAAATATTAGACGATCCCGCAGAAATAGAAAATCATCCTTCAAAACGATAGCCAGGTGGTCAAAGAAAAGATCAACAAAGCTTTCAACAGCTTCACCGGGAAGAAAATAATCAGACACCGGCCGCACATCGTCGGACTTTAAGATGCCAACGTAATATTGCGCAATATCGTATGCGTAAGGTATGAACTTGTGCAACATATCAAAGCGGACGATGTTCATTTCAGAAGCAATTTCATAAACATTGTCTGCTTTTGCCCAATACAAACATGCTAACCATGCTACACTGTTGGCATAATTACCAGCAAAATTCATAAATCGAAGGTTTTCCTTCCCATCTGGGCAATGTATATTAGCTTTTTTCAATGTTCTTTGCAGAAATTCTATCTTGAATCCCAAAATGCCAATTTGCACATTCAATATATCAGAGCAAATCACCCAAATCTTGCTAACAAAGTCTGACATCTGCCAAAATCCTGGAGGCTTATGTTGCATCATCATCATCGAGGAGGAATGTATCATATTTCGACACCAACCTTCAACTTGTTGCTTACTCTGCAGAATTATCCCTTCCAATTCAAACATTACCGAATCAAAATCCTGTATGCACACATCGATGGGACCTCCAGTTTCACCCATTCGTTCGCGAAGAAGAGACAATATTAATGTGAAGTCTTCCGGCCATATCAATTTAAGAGAAGTGATCACGGATCTCAGTCTTTCCATGATTTCTTCATTTTCTTCATCAATAATACTGGAATACTTCCATGTTTCAAGGCACCTACAAAACATTTCCAGGATTCTGACGTCCTCTGTTAGCAAGTAGACTCGATGATGCTCCAGAGGTAAGAGCTCTTTTAGAATCAGTTGGAAGTATCCGGGAGTCATCCATTCTTCCTCCATTGCTGAACTGCTACTTGTCAATAATCTCAGCAACTACTTGTTAATAAATCTCAGCAACTAATCCTGGATTTAAAAGAACGAAAAAAAAAAAAAAAGATCAACTTGTAGGTACTTGAAGACCATTTTTTTTTTACTTGAAGATACATACACTAGTAGATTGAAGACCATTTTTTTTTTACTTGAAGATACATACACTAGTAGATCAACATCAACATAAAAGCAGGAAAATTTATGCAAATAATTAATTAAAAAAACATTAATAATTAAGATGCCTAAATGATAAGCTCATCAATCCTTAATTACCTATAAACGAACCTCTGAAACCTTAATTAGCAACCCTAAAAAGTTGTATCGAATCACAGATGCAAGAATACCAATTGCTATGCTAAAAAGACAACACAAATCAACACTTATTAACCAAGATTAAAGAACAGAATCACATACCTGATACCTACACAATGAATATGGTTGCTAATTAATATGGTTGCTTCACTTCCCACACTTTCTTGAGTGTAAAGGAATTGATGATGTAATTGGTATATTATGAGAAGGGGAAATAATCGAAATAACAAACTCGTTTCCAGTTGATGACCCGTTTAATGCTTGAAGACCCGTTTAATGCTTTTACACGGATCCAATAGGATGATGTTAGTTCCCAGTTATTGCATTCCTTCCTGCGGATGTGTTACTTTGGCTTCATTTTCTAAATTATTAAGATGGAGAAGTTGGGGGAGGTGTACACTGAAAGTCAACCAAAAGTAACACAATGTTTCCCACTTGCTCTAAGTTTAACGTGTAAAGTAGCTCAATTATTTCAACTTTAATCTACTCATCGTGCGTCGTGTTCGATACAAAGCACGATACGACACGACACGTTTTGACATCGTATATGACACGTGTCGGTTGATTAAATTAATATTATTTAAAATTTAAATATCCAATACGCTTCTGACTCACTTTCGACACTCTCCGACACAGCACCGACACTCCCCAACACTCTTGAACCCAAATTTTTTTAAAAAAATTATTTAAGTTTTATTCAATAGAAACGTTAAAATACGCGATTTTCATTTCTATAATAATTAAATAAATAATACGCCGTATCATATGTTTTTTTTTATAAACAATCATTTTTACAATTTGTAATATTTTGAAGGTCAATCACAATTTCTTTTGAAACCGTATAAAACTCGAATATCTATTCTAGATATTCATAGAGTTTATATAATACCTATCTTATTTTGTCTAGTTTTTTTTTAGATGTTTACGAATATTTTTTTTGATAAATTGAATTTTATATTATATATGTATATATATATATATATATATATATATATATATATATATATATATATATATATATATATATTAGTATAAACTGCATTGCGACGTATATTAATGTGATTACCTTGAGATAAAGGGTGGTAGTCTCGCATACTCATTTTACCCTACCTCTCTTCCATACCCTTTATCATTCCTACCCACGCCATATCATACCTCACCGATATCACCATATCTTACCTCGACATCCTACACACCTTACTAATTATCTACTCTACTCCACTTCATCCACCCTTACACTACCTTACTCATCATACCACCCTACCTTCCCACCATCCCGTCCTTCTCTATCCTACCCAACCCACCACCCCACCGTACCCTACCACCACCCAACCCTACCCTATCCACCATTCCACTTTACCCTATCTTACCCACCACACCACCATACTTTACCTTACCCACTACCCCAACCTACCTTACCCTACTGTACCCTACCTTACCCACCACTTCACCCTTCCATACCTTACCCACCACCCCTTACCCTACCCTACCCACCACCACCACCCCTACCTACCCTACCCACATCCTAACCCTATCCATCATTCCACTCTACCCTATCTTATCCACCACACTACCATACATTACATTACCCACTACCCCAACCTATCATACCCTTCTCAACCCTCCCAACCCTACCTTACCCACCACTTCACTCTACCCTACCCATCACCCAACCCTACCCTATCAACCATTTTACTATACCCTATCTTACCCATCACACCACAATACCTTACCTTACCCACTACCCCAACTTATCCTACCCTCCACAACCCTACCTTAGCCACCACTGCACCCTACCCTACCATCTTACCTTACCTTACCCACTACCCCAACCTACCTTACCCTCTACCCTACTGTACCCTACCTACCCTACCTTACCCACCACTTCACCCTACCATACCTTACCCACACCCCTTACCCTACCCTACCCACCACCACCACCCCTACCTACCCAACCCCCACCCAACCCTACCCTACTTTACCTGGTTTTTTTTAATTTGCTGTGAGATGTTATTACGTGTGGGTCGGATTTTTTTTTATTTAAATTGGTGAGAGATGTTCGATTTTGCAATAAATTCATTGATTTTGTATTTTTTGAATTTTTTTCCCGGGTTTTTTTATTTGCTGGCATATTTTCCGGATTTAATGCTTGGGACCGGGAGAGATTTTCGATTTTGCAATAAATTCACCGATTTTGTATTTTTTTGTTATTTTTTGTTTTTTTTCCGGATTGATTTGCGGTTTTATTTAAGAGTCGGTTGTTATCTCTTCTAATATGTTGACTTCCATTTTTGGTTCACCATTAAATTGATTTTAGTATAAACGCTATTAATATGCTATTATTAGGAAATCACACGCTATTAATGTGCTATCATTGTGTAAATATTTTAGAGGATTGCACATAAATTCTATTAATTCCGTATTTTAATTCCGTTTTTTATTTAATTAAATCAAGGAGATTTTTTAAATATTTCTTTTTTTAAAAGATCTTTCAAGAGAGATTTTAGGGAAAGATTTTTTTATATGAGATGGCAATTTATTAGCAGGTTTGCAATAAATTCATTGATATAGTATTTTTTTAATTTATTAAATATTGAGAGTTAATGATTTTTATTTTTATTTTTTAAATAAGACCGTTTTCTAAACCATATTGACATTTATATTTTATTTGACCAGTTTGAACAAATTAAAGTTGATATAATTATTGTAGAGAGATTTTAGGGAAAGAATTTTTTATATGAGATGGCAATTTATTAGCAGGTTTGCAATAAATTCATTGATTTTGTATTTTATTTATTAAATATTGAGAGTTAATGGTTTTTATTTTTATTTTTTTTAAATAAGACCTTTTTTTTAACCATATTGACATTTATATTTTTTTTACCAGTTTGAACAAATTTAAGTTGATATAATTATTGTATAGAAATTTTAGGGAAAGATGAATAAAAGAGATAATTCTAATTATTATTATCCAATAAAAATAAGAGATAATTATAATCTTATAATAAGAAAATATAATTATCCTTATAGTTAAGAGATAGATAATAAATAAATTATTTTCTTTTATTTATCTAATTAATTATTTAACAAATAAATAACTAATTACACAATATGTCATTATCCAAGAAAACTAATTTCTTGGAAAATCCAAGACATATTGGCGCCACACTAAGCCCACCAGGCCCACAGAAAATGTTTTTTCTGTGTATTATATTATTTAGCCCAACTAAATAATATTCATGCATATCAATTAATTAGCCCAGCCAATTAATTATCACTGAGGCCCAAATAACAAGATTATTAGTCCGAATTACAGAAGCCACATCGGGGACCGTGGACCTATAACCAATAGCTCCAATAATTAAATATAATATTCATCGAACAGAATAAATATATTAAATTATTAATTCCGGGATTACGCCACCATAAACCCGAAACTGAACTCTACCAATTATAGATGTATACTTATACTCAACCCATAGAGTGAATAAGCGTCCGTTGATATAATCACTACATACGGATTAACCCTCCATAGACTGTCCATTCTGAGTGGGATATCTCCGTAAACCCGACTCAGAATATCTTATCCTTATTTACCATTAACCCCCTGATGATCAATTAGTTCACATATCTGACTAGTGATCAATTAGTCTAATATGAACTCCCGGGATCGATCACTTTCTTAAGGCTAACAAATAAGGGGACTGTCTCTCTACTTCCCGCGGGAAGGAATGGATTCCATGTCTATGAAAATCAGAACTACTCACTCATCTGGAGATAGTGCCAATGAGAAGTGGCTTGGAACACATATTTAAGTGAACCGTAACTAACACATCAAACACTACCCCGGGACAAGCAGCACCCTGTGATCACCTCGGGATTAAGGTTGATCCATGTATGATCATCTAATGATTTAATAAGATTCCTCGATTACAGAATTATATCGAGAAATACAGATTAAATCGGTCCAGTCCTATATGAATGCCATCATATATAAATGCCCCACGTAGGTACCCTCTACCGACAGTCCGGATAAGACTATCACACCCTAAGGTGTTCTGGGCGCATTATTGGTGTTTTAATCAAGAGACCCTAAACTCTGATTAAGTTCACCACGGACTAACAATTTAAGTATACCACCACTAACTGAATCCTCACGTGCAATCCATACACTGAGTTAAGTGGTTACATACAGATATACTTAGGGTTTGCAGCAGTGTATTAGTTTACAAGCACAAAGCAAGTAACTAAGGTGAGATAAATTCTGTCATCCATTATTAAAAACAATTACACAAATTGTCTTTCGGGCACTACACCTAACAATCTCCCACTTGCACGAAATGACAAGCAACGATTGTTTTTAGAGCACACCCTTTCTCATCTTATTCACAACACTCTCCCACTTGCTCTAAAAGCAGATGAGACATATCCATCAATGCCGTACCCTCCAAGCACTCGACTTGGTACACTGATTAGTTAGGTTGTCGACTCGAGACGATCTTTAGGATTGAAACGTTGTCGGTCCTTCCAATCATGCGGTACTCTCTCTCAATATGCTTTTGACTTCTTGTGACTAAGAAGATCCTTCTAAGCTATCTCTTCACTGTTTTCACAATGGAGTGATATCGGCTTATCTGACCTGGAATTGCTCCCAGACCAAAAAGGAAATTCTAAGCACTATGAGTAAACACTGAGCCCGAGATTAACTTAATGATCATCCTTAATCTGACTACAAGTCAGAATCAGTGTAGTCAACCATATTCAAGCATATGATTCCTCGTTCTCTAACGATACTTGAGGACTTACCAAACCGCTACTTATTGCTTGAATCCAAGATTCGATTGCAAATGACTCGTTTTAAGCTGACTTGCCCTTATCCCAGAGAGACTCTATCCCATTTTCTCTTTATCCGAAGATTTAGAGAATCATTCCTGAGAGGTAGGGTAGGACTACTCTCGATGAATGTTGCATACGTATATGCATGATCATCTTATTCAATAAGATATGTGGGATAGCCAATGACTCATTCTCGTGAATTTGACCGAATCGATTCTTAGAATATAGTCCAATTCTCTCATCCAGAGAATCTTGGCCTGTCAGTTTCCAACTTCAGATAGCACACACATGTTGTTTCCAACCGTTTCAGTGTTATCATTCATGAACACTAATACTACTACTTTACCAATATTGATATCCAGTCTACGAAAGACTTATCAATATTCTGGTCAAGTCCACATATTTTAAAACATGTGACTTTAAATGACCAAGAGGTTCTCTTAAATCCACAAAGGATATAAGCCCCGGCAGTCATCCTGCCGTTTGTTCTAACCAAGACCCTTCTGTTCCGAATGAATCCAGACTCCGTTTTACGGCAAGAAAGTCTCAGGAAATCACCCCTATTTTCTGCTTTCTAACGAAATCTAGCAAGAGTGAGTGGTGAGAGAGTTCAAGGTCTGGTTAACTCTCTACTTGTCAGGGAATCACCCCTATACCACTCAGCTTTGCCCTGAAAGTTTAAACTTTCCTATTCATTAGACTTTTTTTCGTGTAGATCCAATTGCTCCCACTGGGCCTGAGACACTCAGGTGGTTCTACAAGAGGCTGAACAGAACTGGAGTACCTGAACTCCATTCACAGGGTTAAGGTTTTCAAACCAACCTCTATGATCAGAATCCTATACAGCCCACCGAGAGCCATAGGTTATCAATCACCCCAGTAGACTGTAAAGTCCACAAAACCACAATGGGTCAACGGTTAAACCATACTCCCACTGCGTCTTGGGTGGATTGACATTCTGATCTAGTAGTATTTATCAGTGCAATCACCAACAACCGATGTTGGACGTGGTCTGATTAAATCAGATAGTAACTACCTTTGGGTAACCGTACTCCAAGGTTTAAGGCTGTTACTTATAGATTCTATTAGAAGCCTTGTGACAGTTGAACTGTCACATTCTGATCTCAAGAATCTTATAACCAATATTCACTCGTCTCATTAAGGCATTTCACGAACAGTCAAAATCTGAACGTATGCGCAAAATCTCCAGTCCTACCTTCAAGCATTAAATGCTAAATGCCTACATTTACGGAAGTGGTGTGAACCGAAGTCACTCCTTATCCATAAATTCACTAGCATCTTCTGGGTAGACTTCTCGGTTTACATAATAATTGTTAACCGTTATTTTGCAACCAATTATCTTAATCGAGTTTAGCAGTGTATTGTAGTATATCAATAACTATATAGGGCAAGTCTATGGTTTCTTTCTCAGTGAGAAACATTCCACTAGGAGGCAGGCTGAGCATCAGTCCCAAGACTATGCTATAGCCTATTTCTGAGCATGGAATACTCTATTCTCTGCTAAAATCAGAGACTCCTCCTCGTATTCTTTTGATAAACTAAATCGCGTTTCGAGTAGTTATCAGACAAAATGTCACCACTCAAAAAACTCCCACTAGCTTGTATCTCTCACTAGACCCCGAAGGTCATGATGAACAAGCTATGTTACACCTTCAAATCTATTACCCTCTCCCGATTGAAAGGAAACTTAGTCATTGTTCTTTTGAGATAGTGTTCCTAGACTGGAAGATAGGAATCACCCTTAGCCAGTCGTTAGGTCTTATCTCTAGGATATATGCACTAATTAATAGATATTGAAGGGTCGTTTATCTTAATACGGAAACCATTCGCCTATAATAGTTTAAGACGTGTTACATATACCTTTTCAGTATTTCTTAGTAGTTCTGACTTTATCAAACAAAAGTCCGAGTCTCGGATTCGTACTACAAATGTCATTTTCACTTTCTATGAGGTAACAATATATCGAGTTGAAAGTGAATCCATTTGTTTCAACGAATCTGTAAACAAAAAAATAAATTTTTCTGTGATGTTCAAGGATAGAATCCGAAATTCATTTCCTTATATCACTCCCACTATTCTAGCTGAAATTACTGCCCATTGTTACTCCATTAATCGTTAATGCAAAGCTCTCTTGTTCTTCCAAAGAACTTAGCTGCCGAGTCGAGTTACTCGGTTAAGAAAGTCGCTAAGGATTCATTGGTTAGTGATCCGAAATCACTTTCCTTATCCTATACTTTCTTTAATTAATGTTTCGGTTTAGCCTCAAAACTTCAGTTAAGATGATTAACACTTATAGACATTCTTTCCCATTCTTAACTTTCCTTAAAAGGAAATAGTCTTGAACTAGCAGTTCATTTGAGTAGACACTACTCGTGAACTGTGGGATGTCTAATGAAAGCGTTACCTAGTGGGACTAATTTTCTAATAAATTAGAAAAACATAAGATAAAAGCTCCCACTAGTTTATCGGTTCCAAATACCGTCTAACTAGCGATACTTTAATTGATGATTCTCCAATTTTTCTATTAGAAAATTTCTCGTGTAGACACTACACAATTAAAATTCACTAGAAGAATTTTATCGTCCCAATCATCTTTCAAACTAACTATGGTTGTCTCTCATTCAACACGAGTGACAGCAGTGACATACTTATTTACGTCACTTAAGTCTTGAAGGCTCAAGAGAAAAATCTCTTCCGAAAATTAATCGCATGTAAGATCAATAAGTACAATGTTCTAGTTACTTACCACTTTTCAACGAAGTCCTTACTAGTCAATTTTACACTAGCAGTCTAGCACCCTAGAGAGATATATATAGATAGTTGTAAATAAAATTGACAGAAAATAAATCCAAATCATACACTACTAATAAATTTTAGGAACTATAAACTAAGTACTTATAGTCTATCCTACCGTTCCAAGGATTTAATCTAACGCCTCAGTGCCGCCTTAGGGTAGGTCAAAGAGGTTTCGATTAATATTGAAGATCAGATTGAGAATCGAACATCTCATTTGTGATCGTCAATCACCTTTTCTTTTTCAGCCAATGTACTACCAAAAATACCCTTTATGAGTGTGACCTACTGTCTCAGATTTTTAGGTAGACCCCGAGTGTGCCGCCTTAGGGTCGGTCAGTGACCCGACGAGTACCCAAAATCCTATCCTTTCGGAGACCAAGCCTTGAATTTTGATAGCGGTGAAGGCCTTCCTTAGGGGGCCGAAATCAAAGCCGGCACGAGGCGTCACCAATCTCTCACGTTGCTTGCGTCAACAGTAGAGGCCGTGGGGTCGGCTGTCACCTCTCCCGCTCCCACTCAATATTTTGAAAAAGTGGTGGGTTTACTGATCACGTTTTTGGACTTGATGTTACATTAAGGAACAATAAATCATAGGCCCAAATGTTGTCGGTTATGTGGGCTAGCCCACCCGACCTATTCGTTGGAACATATGTGGCCGTCAGACGGGTCAAGACTAGGGGAGCTCCGTTGAGCCGTAGTGGCTCTTCGGATGGCTCAGCCTTGCAAGACATTCGTGCAAACACCACACGTGGAGGGTGAAGTCGATCGAGCCGTAGTTACTGTTGACCACCCAACCGTGGTTAAACCACTTTCGAACCATGTATGCCCGTGATAATCCAATCCTTAAACATCAAACTTTCACGTAGACACTACGGAACAAAAACGTAATCTCGTCTAGGTAAGGTGGAATTCACCGAGAATCCAACACCTTAACCACGAGGTTTCGGGATTTTACTCCTTATGCTTTCGCAGAGTGGGATTCACCGAGAATCCATCACCCAACCTCGACGATTGAAAAAACCCGTGTTCCTCGGTTTTTTTTTTACCCTAATTAGTTTCTAATTAATATCAAACAATTAATTAAAACTAATTGCGTGTTTTATACATGCCTAACTAATTACTCAAATTAATTTCTACATGTATGCATATGGAGTGGAATTCATGATATGATGCATGTCATGGCAATTTTCCGGTTCTACACATACAATCTAAACATGTATTCTAGTGCGGAAAATAAACACCGAGATAGACCGTTGGCACCCCCGTATCTAACCTATTAGAAAATAAATAACCAAACCCTAACTAGGGTTTACTACTTTCTAACATAATCTGCAGCTGTTCAAAATCTTCGACGATAGGCAAACCAAACGAACTCGGATCGCAACAAAAATCTCCAGATCTGTTCTTCACTCCTTGGGCTTCAATATGGACGGTTGGATCGGAGTTTTGACTTGTCAATTTTTTCCAGTGAGCCGGCCAACTTGCTGCTGGATCTGACTTTTACAGCAGCGCCTCAAAGACTTCCCGAGGCCGATTGGGAATCGAGATGAATCCCGATCGACCTGAAATTTTTATACCACGTCAAAAACTCCATATTTTTCGATCTGACTGGTTGGATTTGCGTTTCAACAGTCCAAACTCTCCCAGAAATTCGAGGAAGTCACAGGTAGGGTTTCTGTGAATCCTGCGTTTTTCTGTTACAGCAGCTTCTTTGCAACAACGAACGGATATCAAAACGGACTCCGATCGATGTGAAATTTTGTGGAGTTGCTCACCATCTTCAAATCTTGATTCTGACCGGAGGGATCGTCGTTTCAACGGCTCGATCAACGGGAAACACGAAATAACTAAACATCTACTAAACAGATCTATTTTCTGGAAATTAAAATTGCAATAAAAATAAATTACATAATTTCCTATACTCATATGAACGAATTTTCATCGTTCATATGAGTTTACAATATATCTAACGGGTAAACGGTGCCAACCCCCAATCCATCTCTTCAACCATAGCAATTAATCATTATCAAAGCATAAAACAATAAATAAAATTTACCTACATGCAATTCCACTCCTTTAAATCGTTTAATTATGATTATGACTATATAAATCGTGGAACCTGGCTCCGATACCACATGAAGGATGTAGGATCTTAGATCTAAACGAGTTAGATCTACGCGCAGCGGATGGATCACGGCTTATACATCACAATACATAATTAAAGGACTTAAACTACTACAAGGGGTTAAGAAAATCATACCAATAGTAGGAAGAGAAGCTTTGATCTTAGGATGAGAAGCCTTGATCTTCCAATGTGTTCTCCAAACGGTGGTTGGTGGACACCCTTCTTGATATGAGAACCTCCTTGATATGCTTCCAAGAAAAACTCCAAGTTTTTCTCCAACCGGGTGGAGCTAAGGATCGAACTCCTTAGCCTTTTTTCTCTATGAATTTCGTGGCTATTCTCCTCTCATAGGGCTCGGGGAGAACTCTCTTTTTATAGGCAAAATCCAAGAGAGAAAACATATACCCAATCGGTTTAACAAAATAAAAGAGATAATTCTAATTATTATTATCCAATAAAAATAAGAGATAATTATAATCTTATAATAAGAAAATATAATTATCCTTATAGTTAAGAGATAGATAATAAATAAATTATTTTCTTTTATTTATCTAATTAATTATTTAACAAATAAATAACTAATTACACAATATGTCATTATCCAAGAAAACTAATTTCTTGGAAAATCCAAGACATTAGCGCCACACTAAGCCACCAGGCCCACATAAAATGTCTTTTCTGTGTATTATATTATTTAGCCCAACTAAATAATATTCATGCATATCAATTAATTAGCCCAGCCAATTAATTATCACTGAGGCCCAAATAACAAGATTATTAGTCCGAATTACAGAAGCCACATCGGGGACTGTGGACCTATAACCAATAGCTCCAATAATTAAATATAATATTCATCGAACAGAATAAATATATTAAATTATTAATTCCGGGATTACGCCACCATAAACCCGAAACTGAACTCTACCAATTATAAATGTATACTTATACTCAACCCATAGAGTGAATAAGCGTCCGTTGATATAATCACTACATACGGATTAACCCTCCATAGACTGTCCATTCTGAGTGGGATATCTCCGTAAACCCGACTCAGAATATCTTATCCTTATTTACCATTAACCCCCTGATGATCAATTAGTTCACATATCTGACTAGTGATCAATTAGTCTAATATGAACTCCCGGGATCGATCACTTTCTTAAGGCTAACAAATAAGGGGACTGTCTCTCTACTTCCCGCAGGAAGGAATGGATTCCATGTCTATGAAAATCGAACTACTCACTCATCCGGAGATAGTGCCAATGAGAAGTGGCTAACACATACCGTGAACCGTAACTAACACATCAAACACTACCCCGGGACAAGCAGCACCCTGTGATCACCTCGAGATTAAGGTTGATCCATATATGATCATCTAATGATTTAATAAGATTCCTCGATTACGGAATTATATCGAGAAATTCAGATTAAATCGGTCCAGTTCTATATGAATGCCATCATATATAAATGCCCCACGTAGGTACCCTCTACCGACAGTCCGGATAAGACTATCACACCCTAAGGTGTTCTGGGCGCATTATTGGTGTTTTAATCAAGAGACCCTAAACTCTGATTAAGTTCACCACGGACTAACAATTTAAGTATACCACCACTAACTCAATCCTCACGTGTAATCCATACACTGAGTTAAGTGGTTACATACAGATATACTTAGGGTTTGCAGCAGTGTATTAGTTTACAAGCACAAAGCAAGTAACTAAGGTGAGATAAATTCTGTCATCCATTATTAAAAACAATTACACAAATTGTCTTTCGGGCACTACACCTAACAATCTCCCACTTGCACGAAATGACATGCAACGATTGTTTTTAGAGCACACCCTTTCTCATCTTATTCACAACATTCTTAAGGTCAGGTTAAAGAACAACTTAAAGAAGCTTCTAATGTCTTTCAGGTTGATTATCTTATTAATCATACTTTTTTGGGCAGTCTTACTTTTAAATTTTTACATGTTCAAGTTTTGACTTTCTTGATTATTTTACCTTAAAATTGCTTCGGTTACAGCAACTGATAAATTGATTTGGTTGCAACTTAGTTGCGAGCCGTAGAACTTTAATGTTTGTACAGAGCTCAAACACAACTCTCAGCAGGGCTCAAACATGTTTATTTTGCCATTTCTTCGTCTTTTGTGTTTGTTTGTGTACTTTGTTTACGACTTTGATACAATATGTTTGTTTCAACGGTTTTCTTCCTCAGGGTCAAACGGTAAGGTCGAAGTGAGTGGTTGAAGAGAAAATTAAAAAAAACATGTTGCTCAGGTATGAAAAAAACAAGAGGAGAAAGCATGGGACTTTCACGAAGACATGTTTCAATTTTCCTATTTGAAGTACATCAAAGCATGGGTAACATGTGAAGTTGTTTGGCCGTTGATGGTGTTGCATATGTTACATTTTGCCATATCGATCTTTCTAAAATTTCATAATCTGTCAAAAATAAGTTAAAACTATTTCCAACATAATTTTTTGTGCTTTACTGGTTTTTCAGGTTGTAGGGAAATTTTGTTAGTAATATTTGAGATTAGGGTTCACAAAAAGAAAATCAGTCTAAATTGCATTACGTATGTAGGTATTTCCTTAATAACATGTTTAATTTTACACAATTCCGTGCATCGCACGGGTTTCTTACTAGTATATATATATATATCTATAAATAATATATAGACGAAGCAATTTAGCCCGTTTCCCTTTAATTACCCGACCCAAACCCGTCTCTTAAAAAAAAATTAAAAAACTCACGGTCAAAGATTATATGCTGATGGCATTTATGTTCAAAATATACACATTTATTAGCAATAAAAAGCAAATAAATTCAAAATTACAAAACATCCACATTTTTATGATGGCATCTATCTAATAGTCGCCTCTCCCCTCCCCCCATAACATTGATTGATTCCTAAAATCAAGTATTTGTATTTATTCTCCTACAGTTTTAAAAAATGTGACAAATTAAAATTGAAACCGATTCTGCATATATACAAACACCATCACCTACACCAATTCCATACTCATCGGAAAATATACGAACACCATCACATATAGACAGATTCCATACTCATCAGAAACCTTATGCCTTGAAAATCAATTCCGTGGTAAGTTTTGCATTCTTTCAACTACACACCATTTATATGCTAATTTGAATGATTATTTTATTACACAGTGGATTCCATAATCATCAGAAATCTTATGCCTTGAAAATCAATTTCGTGGTAAGTTTTGCATTCTTTCAACTACACACCATTTATATGCTAATTTGAATGATTATTTTATTGCACAGTGGATTTTGAGCTATGTAATACACATTCAAAACAGATAAATATATTCAGGATTATATAGATAGATTATATATTTTGAATTTATATACATCACATTACATTTATCCTAATCTATACTGGATTGACTTATGCATTTTTTTATTGTGGTTGCAGGCTTTGGCACTAATTTTTATATTCCATCAACCTTCAAAACAGGTACAAAACTCAAATTACTACACAAATAGTGTACATGTACATACTTTAGTTGCATTTTTTTTACCATGTGCATTATCATTTTTTCATAAAAAAAAATTACACGGTCAGAAAGAAATATATAAAAAAACAAACACAACTTATCATTTGAATGTGTGTTATCATTCAAATTTTGAATTTTGAGAATGCATATTAGTACCATTTGAATCAAAATTTGAATGCAATAGTGTACATGTACATCTACTTCACTTGCATTTTTTTTTTATTACAATGTAGATTATCATTTCTTCAAATTACACGGTCAAAAAGAAATATAAAAAAAAACAAACACAACTTATCATCTACTCGAAATACATATCGTTATTTAATGTAGTGTATTTAATGTGTAATTTACATATCATTAAAATTTGGATGCATTTTATTCATTTTGACCTATTTATTCCACTAAAAAAATCCCACTAAAAAAAATTAATGCAATGTATTTAATGTGTGATTCACACAAATCATTATATAGACGTAATGTGTTTAATGCGTGATTTACAACCATTTAATGCGTGTATTTAATGCGTGATGTGCAGATCCAACAATTTGGACAGAAAAAATCCCACTAAAGAATAATTTTTTATAAACAAACCCTCATGTGCATGATGCACGGGTTATAAAAAAAATCTGGAAACAATTCATCTTTCCCTAAAATTTCTCTACAATAATTATATCAACTTAAATTTGTTCAAACTGGTAAAAAAAATATAAATGTCAATATGGTTAAAAAAAAGGTCTTATTTAAAAAAAATAAAAATAAAAACCATTAACTCTCAATATTTAATAAATAAAATACAAAATCAATGAATTTATTGCAAACCTGCTAATAAATTGCCATCTCATATAAAAAATTCTTTCCCTAAAATCTCTCTACAATAATTATATCAACTTTAATTTGTTCAAACTGGTCAAATAAAATATAAATGTCAATATGGTTTAGAAAACGGTCTTATTTAAAAAATAAAAATAAAAATCATTAACTCTCAATATTTAATAAATTAAAAAAATACTATATCAATGAATTTATTGCAAACCTGCTAATAAATTGCCATCTCATATAAAAAAATCTTTCCCTAAAATCTCTCTTGAAAGATCTTTTAAAAAAAGAAATATTTAAAAAATCTCCTTGATTTAATTAAATAAAAAACGGAATTAAAATACAGAATTAATAGAATTTATGTGCAATCCTCTAAAATATTTACACAATGATAGCACATTAATAGCGTGTGATTTCCTAATAATAGCATATTAATAGCGTTTATACTAAAATCAATTTAATGGTGAACCAAAAATGGAAGTCAACGTATTAGAAGAGATAACAACCGACTCTTAAATAAAACCGCAAATCAATCCGGAAAAAAAACAAAAAATAACAAAAAAATACAAAATCGGTGAATTTATTGCAAAATCGAAAATCTCTCCCGGTCCCAAACATTAAATCCGGAAAATATGCCAGCAAATAAAAAAACCCGGGAAAAAAATTCAAAAAATACAAAATCAATGAATTTATTGCAAAATCGAACATCTCTCACCAATTTAAATAAAAAAAAATCCGCCTCACACGTAATAAAATCACCAGGAAATTAAAAAAAACCAGGTAAAGTAGGGTAGGGTTGGGTGGGGGTAGGGTAGGTAGGGGTGGTGGTGGTGGGTAGGGTAGGGTAAGGGGTGTGGGTAAGGTATGGTAGGGTGAAGTGGTGGGTAAGGTAGGGTAGGTAGGGTACAGTAGGGTAGAGGGTAAGGTAGGTTGGGGTAGTGGGTAAGGTAAGGTAAGATGGTAGGGTAGGGTGCAGTGGTGGCTAAGGTAGGGTTGTGGAGGGTAGGATAAGTTGGGGTAGTGGGTAAGGTAAGGTATTGTGGTGTGATGGGTAAGATATGGTATAGTAGAATGGTTGATAGGGTAGGGTTGGGTGATGGGTAGGGTAGAGTGAAGTGGTGGGTAAGGTAGGGTTGGGAGGGTTGAGAAGGGTATGATAGGTTGGGGTAGTGGGTAATGTAATGTATGGTAGTGTGGTGGATAAGATAGGGTAGAGTGGAATGATGGATAGGGTTAGGATGTGGGTAGGGTAGGTAGGGGTGGTGGTGGTGGGTAGGGTAGGGTAAGGGGTGGTGGGTAAGGTATGGAAGGGTGAAGTGGTGGGTAAGGTAGGGTACAGTAGGGTAAGGTAGGTTGGGGTAGTGGGTAAGGTAAAGTATGGTGGTGTGGTGGGTAAGATAGGGTAAAGTGGAATGGTGGATAGGGTAGGGTTGGGTGGTGGTAGGGTACGGTGGGGTGGTGGGTTGGGTAGGATAGAGAAGGACGGGATGGTGGGAAGGTAGGGTGGTATGATGAGTAAGGTAGTGTAAGGGTGGATGAAGTGGAGTAGAGTAGATAATTAGTAAGGTGGGTAGGATGTCGAGGGTAAGATATGGTGATATCAGGTAGGGTATGATATGGCGGTGGGTAGGGCTGGGTGGGAAGAGAGGTAGGGTGCAATGGAGTATGACGTAGGACTACCACCCCTTTATCTGAAGGTAATCACATTGTCATACGTCCCCGTGCAATGCACGGGTTTATGACTAGTATAAAATATATAGACGAAGGGATTTAACCCAATTACCCGCTATTTTCACCCAAACCTGCAAAATGACCCGGCTTATACCCACTCAAAAACACACGTCTACCAGTATCTTATCTTATCTTATCTTATTATATCTATAAGAAACTAAGAGGCTTCTCCCACATTTGGCCACGTGGCAGTCTCTGTAGTTGAAACGTGACACTTTTTTTTATTTTATAGCAGCAGCAGTTTTTTTTTTATTCGGTAAAAACCGTGATTTCAGTTATCTCGTTATATATAAACCGATTTCTTTTTTTCGACTTTCCATTAAATAAATCGAACCAAAGTGTATATTTCGATACGCTTCATTTTTAGTGCCTCCAACAGACAGTGCGGATTCAGTTTTAAATTTCAATCAACCGAAAAATTTCGATTTCTCGATTCGATTTCGACACAACAAAGTGTAGATTTCGATACGGTTCATCTTTTTTTTCCCATTCGGTAAAAACCAAGGATTTCGGTTATCTCGTTATATATAAACCGATTTTTTTTCCGACTCTCCGTTACATAAATCGAACCAAAGTGGTTCATTTTTTGTGCCTCCAACAGACAGTGTGGATTTAGTTTTACATTTCAATCAACCGAGCAGCAGCAGTTTTTTGTTTCCTTCGGTAAAAACCGTGATTTCGGTTATCTCGTTATATATAAACCGATTTCTTTTTTTCGACTTTCCGTTACATAAATCGAACAAAAGTGTATATTTCGATACACTTCATTTTTAGTGCCTCCAAGGCTCCAACAGACAGTGCGGATTCAATTTTACATTGCAAGCAACCGAAAAATTTCGATTTCTCGATTCGATTTCGACACAACAATTGAATATACACAACAAAGTGTATATTTCGATACGGTTCATTTTTTTTCCCATTCGGTAAAAACCAGGGATTTCGGTTATCTCGTTATATATAAACCGATTTTTTTTCCGACTCTCCGTTACATAAATCGAACCAAAGTGGTTCATTTTTTGTGCCTCCAACAGACAGTGTGGATTCAGTTTTACATTTCAATCAACCGAAATTTTTTGATTTCTCGATTCGATTTCGACACAACATTTGAATATACACAACAAAGTGTATATTTCAATCCGGTTCGTTTTTTTCCCCTTCGGTAAAAACCGGGATTTCGGTTATCTCGTTATATATAAACCGATTTTTTATTCGACTCGCCGTTTCATAAATCGAACCAAAGTGTATATTTCAATACGGTTCATTTTTAGTGCCTCCAACAGACGGTGCGTATTCAGTTTTACATTCAAATCAACCGAAAATTTTCGATTTCTCGATTCGATTTCGACACAACAAAGTGTATATTTCGATACGGTTCATTTTTAGTACCTCCAACAGACAGTGCGAATTCATTTTTAAATTTCAATCATCCGAAATTTTTGCTTTCGATTCGATTTCGGCACAACAATTGAATAAAACCGTGTATTTTTTTTATCAAATACTTTTTTTTATATTTTTTTTAAAACATCATTTTTTTTGTTTTCCCTACGATAATAACCGGAATTTCGGTAAGCGTTATATATAAACCAAAATTTTTATTTCGACTCTACGTTACATAAATCGAACCAAAGTGTATATTTTGATACGGTTCATTTTTAGTGCCTCCAATAGACAGTGCGGATTCAGTTTTAAATTTCAAGCAACCGAAATTTTTCGATTTCTCGATTCGATTTCGACACAACAAATGAATATACACAACAAACTGTATATTTCGATACGGTTCATTTTTATTACCTCCAACAGACATTGCGGATTCAGTTTTAAATTTCAATCAACCGAATTTTTTTGATTTTGATTCGATTTCGACACAACAATTGAATAAAACCGTGTATTTTTTTTATTTATCAAATGTGTAACTTTTCGATTCCTTTTTCCCCTTTTTTTACAGCGGTTTCTTTTTTCTCCTCGGTAAAAACCAGAATTTCGGTTATATATAAACCGATTTCTTTTTCGACTCTCCGCTACATAAATCGAACCAAAGTGTATATTTCGATACATTTCATTTTTAGTACATCCAACAGCCAGTGCGGATTCAGTTTTAAATTACAATCAGCCGAAAACTTTCGATTTCTCAATTCGAGATCGACAAAACAATTGAATATACACAACAAAGTGTATATTTCGATACAGACAGTGCGGATTCAGTTTTAAATTTCAATCAACCGAAAAATTTCGATTCGATTTCGGCACAACAATTGAATAAAATAGTGTAATTTTTTTTACCAAACGTGTAATTTTAGTAGTTTGTGCAGAAAAGGAAAAAAAAAAACGGAAAGACCGGTGGATTTGAAGTTCTACTTTGTTGTGTACGATAGAAGATGAGTCAATTTTAGCTATAAAATACAACAACAAAAAAATAAGGGCAAACAAATATCCGCGTCAAGAAGGTGTGCCCGCATGTGACCACGTGGACACCACATTAAATGTGTTTATTATTTTGAGCATTATAACGTTGGTGGAACCGATGGCCGTTTGCAGTACGAACGTCACTAAAATTGACGTTGGAATACAAAATCACTTTTTATATTTCTTCGGACCGTTTGACATGTGTTTTTTTTTTCTTCCACCAAATGAATGAACACGAGATCAATGACGTATTCATTAATGATAAGAAAGAGAAATGTCGTATAGAAAATGAATGAAACACATTTTCACGCATATTAATGATCTGGAAGCTAAGGCGTCCCGGGAGATTTGACCGTGTAGTTATGGTCCGCTTATTGTTTTTCTATAATGTTTAATTACGTAAAGTCGAAACTAAAGGGATAGATTTTATAACATTGTTCTCCGATACATCATATTGTGGTTTATTTTGTAGGGGAAAACTCCTGATAGGGCTGGAAGAGAAGTGATTCGCAATATTCACGTCTCTAAAAAAAGAGCTACCTCTTGCAGAGAATGTGTGATGTTTCGGTTGCTCTATTTGTCTTGTGCCTTGAATTATTACGGTTTAAGCGTACGCGATTTATTTCACGTTGGAGATCTATTCTTTTTATGTTATCATTGGTAACGATTTATGTTGGGTCCGCCCTGCCTTCCACGGCTCACATTCACTAGTTAAATTTACAAGGTTTTCAAAAAAAAAAAAAAAGAAAGACTAAACCTTTACCCTAGTACCTCATCTCCTTATAAGTTTTGAAACTTTACTTCTTTGATCACGTTCTTATCCGTATTCATTCGGCCTAACTTCAAATTCCGAATTTCTAGAATCTCAACTGCCTACAGCTCTCTGTTAAGATTGTTTATTTTGTTAATTCAAACTACTGTACAAGAACAAAACTTCATGGATTCCATGGTAGAAAGCAGAAACCGACTCCTTCTCTTCCAAAAAAGGCACTTCTCCTCCTCAATCTCCACCCGGTATTTGTTTTCAATTCAATGTTTCCAAGAATTCTTCGTGCACAGTGAGATTTTTCTCATTTTCTATTTCGCTTTTTCATTGTCTTATTATTATTATTATTATTATTATTATTATTATTATTGTTTTTGCGTGCTAGCCATTCTTAATATTGAATCCACATACACAATGGTTTTCCGCTTAATCTTAATGATACAGCTACATCATCCACGTCATCATAACTTGGGGATCAAGTTTGGACTTTACACTATAACGGAATATTCCAAGAATATTCTTTGAATATTCCACAGAATATTCCTTTGTCACAGAATATTCCACAGAATATTTCTTTGTTGACTAGTCTCTAAGTCAAATATGTTTAGTGTATATATAGAAGCTATGTACATACAGAACGTCACTTTTTGAGTAAATAAAAAGATACTTTCCATTTTATCTTCTTTTCCACATGGTATCAGAGAATTGCTCGATCCAAATAATTGCTTCTTAAGTTTTTGCATCCATGGCACAACAAAATCAGCAGCAAATTGTTCAGCTCAGCCCCTATTACCTGCATCCAAATGAAAATCCATCATTAGTCCTAGTTCAACCACCGTTAAATGGCAACAATTATCATGCCTGGGCAAGATCAATGCGCATGGCGCTCCTGTCTAAGAACAAGCTGTCATTCATCGATGGAAATCTACAGGCACCTCAAACAGATGATCCTGAACACCATGCTTGGGAACAATGCAACAGCATGGTGGTGTCTTGGATCTTAAATTCAGTGTCTGGATCAATAGCACACAGTGTGATGTGGCTCAATTCAGCAAGAGAAATATGGACAGATCTACAGGAAAGGTTCTCTCATGGAGATTACTTCAGGCTCTCAGATTTACTAGAGGAGGTGAACTCTGTAAAGCAAAATGATCTATCTGTCACTGATTATTACACTAAATTGAAGATTCTGTGGGAAGAATTATTAATAATCAGACCATATCCAAATTGTACCTGCAATCCTGTGTGTAACTGTGGAGCTGTGAAAGTTTACAGAGATTATTTTGAGTCAGAATGTGCTATCAGATTTTTGAAAGGATTGACTGATCACTTTGCCCCTGTCAAAGCACAAGTTATGTTAATGCACCCCTTACCTTCTATTAATCAGGTCTTCGGCATGGCAGTCAAACATGAAAGGCAATTAAGCTATTGTCTGGGACATCCTGATAAAATAGACAATCCTATTATGGCAGCTCAGAGAAACAGTATGTATGGTCAATCTGGTAATCAATCTGGTCAAAATAATGTTCCTAGTGGAAGTACACAATATCCAAAGAGACCTATGTCCAACAACAGAAATTTTCAGTGCACTTTTTGTGGAAGACAAGGACACACTGAAGACAGATGTTATCACAAGCATGGCTTTCCCCCAGGAGGAAGGGGAAGAGGCAGAAACAATTATGCTCCTGGCAGGGGAGGAACTAGATTTGCAGCAAATCAGGTAGATGCTGAGGAAGGAGTTGTTGCAGACCTTAGCAACCAATCTGTTACAAACTTATTTACACAAGAACAGTTGGAAGAGTTAAAGAACCTGCTAAGTACACCTACTGTTGGAAGTCAAACTGAGACTGAACATCTGGTTAACCAAGCTGCTGTGTTAAGTGCCAATTTTGGATCCCCTGCTGCTGGTAAGTTTGTGCATTCTAATTCACAGCATTGGATTATAGACTCAGGTGCATCAGATCATATAATATGTACTCTTGATATGTTCCTATCTTATAACTCTATTCTACACATTCATGTTACCCTTCCTAATGGAAATAGGACCATTGCAACACACAAAGGTACAGTCCAAATCACACCTGACCTCAAATTATACGATGTTCTATACATTCCTTCTTTCAAACACAATTTATTGTCTTTAAGTAAACTGTTAATGCATCATGATTTAACAGTGACATTCCATTCTAACCTATGCTTGATCCAGGATCCTACAACCAAGAAGATGATTGGATCAGCTAAACAATTCCATGGACTGTACTACCTAAGTGCTCCTGACCATCACACTCAACCAAAACCTGCAGTTGTTTCTACTCAAATCAACTCAGCTACATCTCCAAATAAGCCAGATGCCCTTATTTGGCATCTTAGATTAGGGCACATGTCAAATAAAGTTTTATGTGATGTTAAGCTTGTTGATCCTGAAGTTTGTTCTTTTGAAATGAATAAATGTACTGTCTGTTACCTGGCTAAGCAAAGAAAGCTCTCTTTTCCTTTAAGTAATTCTATGGCCATTGCACCTTTTGATCTCATACATATTGACATCTGGGGTCCCTACAAAAAGGGAACAATTTATCATGAACATTATTTCCTAACCATAGTAGATGATTACACAAGGTATACTTGGGTGTTCCTCCTTAAGACCAAATCACAGGCCAGTGTCACAGTCAAGTATTTCTGTAATTTTGTTAACACTCAGTTTGAAAAACAAGTTAAAATCATTAGGTCAGATAATGGCCTGGAATTCAAGCTAACAGATTTCTATAACACACATGGCATCACCCACCAGACTTCATGTGTTCATACCCCTGAACAAAACGGAATTGTTGAAAGAAAACATCAACACATACTCAATGTGGCTAGAGCCCTAAAAATTCAATCTAACATACCTTTGCACTACTGGGGATTCTGTGTGCAACATGCAGTGCATCTCATTAATCTTACACCATCACCTAAATTGAAGCATCAAACTCCTTTCCAGAAGTTATACTTAAAACCCCCAGTGTACTCCAACCTTAGAGTTTTTGGATGTCTTACTTTTGCTACAAATCCTAGTGTACACAGAACCAAATTTGATAACAGGGGCATGCCTTGTGTTTTCTTAGGCTATCCACCCAATGTCAAAGGTTATTTGCTTCTAAATTTAGCCAATCAAACCATCTTCATTTCCAGAAATGTTATATTTCATGAGACTATTTTCCCATTCACTCTCAAAGATGCTAAAACTTCCCATGATCTTTCCTATTCTTTTCCTTTACCTGCTAGCAATAATCATCTTCCTTTTAACCTTCAAAGCACTCCTCCACCAGAGCCTCATCCACATCAACACTCATCACCTAGTCCCACTACATCTAACTCCCAACCTGTTACTGAATCTACCTTCCAACCTACTGAATCTACCTCCCAACCTGTTACTGATTCATCTCATAGTCCTTCCTCAGCTTCCACTGATCCCAGTACTCATGGTTCTATTCCCTTGTCTCCAAGCTCTACATCCACACAGAATTCTACTTCCACTTCTACTTCCACACATGCTTCCCCCAACCAAGATGCAGGTCCAACTAATGTGCATGTTAAACAGTCTATCAGACACAAACAAATGCCAAAATACCTTCAAGACTATGTTTGTCATCATCTATCTACCCACACAACCACCAAATACCCAATTCAAGAGTATGTATCTTATGATTCACTTGCACCTAACTCTAAGAAACTTGCTTTGAGTGTGAATGTCACAGGTGAACCAGTCAGCTACCAACAAGCCATCAAAGATGTCAGATGGAGAGATGCAATGACTGCAGAAATTAATGCTCTCCAACACAACAATACATGGGATGTTGTCCCTCTTCCCAAAGGCAAAAGACCTATTGGGTGCAGGTGGGTCTATAGGGTCAAATACTTACCAGATGGCACTGTAGAAAGGTTCAAGGCTCGTCTGGTAGCCAAGGGGTACACTCAACAGTTAGGCATTGATTACCATGACACTTATGTTCCAGTTGCAAAGCTTACAACAGTCAAAGTTCTCATTGCTATGGCAGCAGCAGCACACTGGCACTTGGAGCAATTAGACATTAACAATGCCTATCTTCATGGGGATTTACCAGAAGAGGTCTATATGAGACTCCCTCCAGGGTATGATACTCCTATTCCTAATGCAGTCTGCAAGCTAAAAAAATCTTTATACGGGCTTAAACAGGCTGGACGACAGTGGAATGCTAGGCTTACCTCCTATCTTATCTCCTTAAACTTCAAACAATCCAAAAGTGACTACAGCCTGTTCACTAAAGGCTCACATACAAACTTTGTTGCATTATTAGTCTACGTGGATGATATCATCCTAACTGGCCCCAATTTGGAAGTCATACAAGCCATCAAAGCCTGTCTGGACAACGAATTTAAAATCAAAGACTTGGGACGTCTACATTATTTTCTTGGGGTAGAAGTGGCAAGAGGTACTAGAGGAATTACCTTGTCTCAACGCAAGTATACCCTCGATCTTCTATCAGAATACGGTCTTCTGGCATGCAAGCCTGCATCTACACCCATGGCTTCCAGCGTCAAATTAGCCAAATCGGATTCCCCTCCTTTACCCGACAATAGCAAATATCGGAGTCTGATTGGAAAGCTCATTTATCTGACCTTCACCCGGCCGGATATCAGTTTTGCCGTACAACAGCTTTCCCAATTCCTTGATTGCCCTACTGCAAATCATCAGCAAGCGGCAATTCGATTACTGCGCTTCCTCAAAGCTGATCCTGGTCAAGGGCTCTTGTACTCAGCCGAACCCATTACTCACCAATCAGCCGTTGCTCATATATCTTCTGATTCCCTTCGATTACAAGCATTTTCGGATTCTGACTGGGCCGGCTGCCCGGATACTCGTCGTTCGATTACCGGCTGGTGCATCTTTCTGGGCCGATCCTTAATCTCCTGGAAGGCAAAGAAGCAGGCTACGGTCTCTCGAAGTTCGGCGGAGGCGGAATACCGAGCCCTCGCCGCCACGTCGTGTGAGTTACAGTGGCTGGTGTATTTGTTATCAGATCTCGGCGTTAAACCCACTTTACCAATTCCATTGTTTTGTGACAACACCAGTGCGTGTTACATTGTGGAAAACCCCGTGTTTCATGAGCGCACAAAGCACATCGAACTCGACTGTCATTACATCCGAGACAAGTTTCAAGCTGGTCTGCTCGTTCCCACATCGATTCCCACGGAACAACAATTAGCAGATATTTTTACTAAACCGCTCGACGCACCTCGATTCACTCGGCTAGCTAGTCAACTTGGCATTTATTCTATCTACTCCCAGTCCAGCTTGCGGGGGGGTGATACAGCTACATCATCCACGTCATCATAACTTGGGGATCAAGTTTGGACTTTACACTATAACGGAATATTCCAAGAATATTCCTTGAATATTCCACAGAATATTCCTTTGTCACAGAATATTCCACAGAATATTCCTTTGTTGACTAGTCTCTAAGTCAAATATGTTTAGTGTATATATAGAAGCTATGTACATACAGAACGTCACTTTTTGAGTAAATAAAAAGATACTTTCCATTTTATCTTCTTTTCCACACTTAATAATATGCAATTGATTATGCAGTAGCTCCTGCAGAAACACAACCACAACCCATTGTTCTTGCCGTTACCGAGGGTAATTCTATTTTTATTTACCATTTTAGTGGATCGAATAATTGCTGTTACCAAGGGTAGTATATCTTTTGCTTCTGTCTTTCTAGAATGTATAGAGAACTAAAGGCAAAGGAAGTTGAACATATCTGTATTGTAAGATCAAATGAATAAAATCATGATAGTATATTGTTCATTCGATGAAGTTACAATGTATTTCGAAATTAGGCTCTGTTAAATACGTTTTGGGTAATATATAGCTCATTGTTTTATAGCCAACTCCGTCAATGTCTTTGTCATAGCACTAGCAGTTTCTTCGTTTATCTCCAATTTGATTCAACCAACGTTGGAGCTTGGAGCATATTTCCGTTCACTGTATACAACCAACTTCGAATGCCGCAAGAGATGCAATTCAAACTCGAACAGTGTCTTGCACTTTCTTTAGCATAGCAGTGCCTTTTGGATTCTTGAAACTGTCAATTTTAGATTGAAATATGATTCTATTAATAGTATAAAAGATCACACAGATTCAAATAAAGACTGAGGGTTCTTCATTTCAAGTTTACGAAGCTTGGGCATCATATGGTTATTTGAGCGCAGGAAGCAAATGAGAAACTTGATGATGCGAGTAATGAGTTTATTATCCTCACCGATGATGACATAATACGCTTTCATATTGGTGAAATTTTTATACAAGTGCAGAAAGATAATAGTAAAAGCAAGATATTTTGCTCGACTAATGTGTTTCAGTGCTTGCTTAAAATACACAGAAACATTTCTTTGCTTAATTAGTATGTAGATATGTCTGTGAACGTCTTATACTTTCTTTTTGGGAAAGCGAAGGAAAAATAAGGTAATAGAGTCGATAGATAACTAATAGCTAGACTGCCATGTCATGTTTGATATTGTTTATCTATGTATTAATTCCATTATCGTCTTAAGAGTTATTGTTCATTTATTTCATGGTAATAATATGCAGATGTGGGTGACTATGTAAGGCGATCGCTTTTTTTTTTTTTTCTCTTTTCCCAATGAAAATGGAGGGTTGAGGGTTGCAAAGAAACATTTTGCCATTTAGGTATGTATAATCTTCGAAAATGCAACCATAAACATTCAGATTGGTTCCAACTCTAAGGACAGTGTAATATTTTGCAAGTAAAATTGGTATGTATTCTTCAATGATGAAATCCCTTCAACCTGCTTGGTTAGTTCTTAGCCATTCAACACACTAATGCAAAAGATTGACAATGTACTTGATAGCAATCTCTTCATTATTGCTCTCAATTTTCTTTGTGTTATTCTACTTCTAATGATTACCTTTCTTTTTCAACTTATAAGAATTACATATACCCTTGGCTGCGTGGGCATACCTGCTATTTTTACGTGCGACTTAGATGCCAATGCTGTAGCATATGAGCACGAGGTTGACATTGAATCATAGCTAAAATGGCGTTCTTTGCGGATTATGACACACTGCTATGTTTCCATTTGAAACTATGGTTGAGTAAGTTGGTGTCTTGATGTCCACTTATGTGCTTATTATTTGATCAGGTGTTTGATGCATTCTTCATTTGATGCCCACGTTGTTTAACTTCCCTTTTTACTCGCCGTGTTGGTTGAAAGCTTGGTTCTTTGATTACATTCTTCAGAGCCATATGTTTTGGTTTTCACTTTGGATACTCTGTTGCTTATTTTTGGTGCCACCATGCTCATGGTTTGTTATGGTTAGGGAACAAGATATTCGCGTTTTTACGACGTGCATTGCGCGTCGTAATTTGTCTTTTACGACGTGCATGAGCACGTTGTATAAACCCGCATAGTAAAAGTGTACAAACTTCATGACGTGCTTTTTTGCTCGTCGTAAAATGACTATGATGCAAGTCGTTAATAGATTCCTGCTAAAATAATATATCGTTTTACGACGTGCTTAAGCACGTCGTAATCCTTCCCAAATGAATTGACTAATTCGCGTTTTTACAACCTGCATTTTGCACGTCGTAAATTTTTACAAGGTACGAAATGCACGTCATAAATTTTACGACATACAAAATAAACGTCGTAAATCAATTCATCTCGAATATAAAAAATTATTTGCATTGAATACCATAAACCTATACATGCTATGAAGCCCAACTTTGGTTCCAATTTTATATATATTATCGAATAATTATAAATAAACATAACAATTCAACGTAAAATTGAATCAATATTATCATATAAAATTATCCAACAATACATTCAATGTGCATGACAAAATTTACAACTGTTAAAATATGAAGTAACATACAATAAAATGCCTACAATCTTTGGTACCACAGTTTCACTTCAAATGAAATATGTCACCCCTTCATTCAGTATGAGCTTATACTTCTCAAACCATACCCAAAGGATTAGCAGTACATCCCTGGAAAGTCGCACGAACGGGATTTCATTCCAAGGAAACTTGTAGAATCTAAGCAAATCTACAGATACAAGCATAGATGTCACATTTGAGCAACAAAAATTCAATCAAGAAATCAACTATCAAAAAACATGCTACGAGTCGAAACGCACCTGGCGCGCAAGAAAAATGTGTTCCTTTGTCTGTGGCATTGACCCATCAGGCATAGATACAACTAGAATGCCCCCATCCATTTGGGCTGGTCCAGTAATCATAATCTGCAGATTGATCAAAATTAGAATAAGACAAGTATACAACTATGCATAAGCTAATACGTTTAATGGGTTCAAGTTCTGTCTCACAACTTAATCCTTTGGTCAGATATACTTTCGTCTTATGAAACTATAGAAGCGAAAAATGTATTGGGTAAATACACTTTTCCGCTGAAACTACTGTGTCGCCCCTTCCACTCCCACAAATAAAAATAAAAATCTAACATGGTATTGCTATAATGGTTAGAATCATACTGTGAATCTGCAAAATCAGAAAAAGGATAAGAGAAATGTAAATGTTGTGACGAAGGGCAGGCAGCACATAAGTATTATACACAACAAATAGCCAAGTACATACCAAAAAGAAACAGAAAAAATATCCAGCCTTTAACAATATCACTAAGTTCAACACACAACAAAGAAGTTCAACAGCATAGAGATAGAAAACAGGGAGGAACTCTCGACCATAGCATATATACACCTTCACAATTAACATTACCTGAACCACCAATATTTAATTATCCACTGCAATGCACTTAAATCACAATGAATCAACACCCAAAACAGATAGACATTACTGAGATCGGTGCCCATCTAGGAAATCGAGTAGACTGTTAAACTAAAATTCATACTTAAAACGGCCTTGATAGGACAAGAATTGATCAATTCATGATCAAACACTTCCCCAATCCACAATTTAACGGAATAAAAAGGAAAGAAATGATTCCATACCGTTGTTGTTCCTTAGGAACACTAGTTAATCCAAATTGGTGATGCGAGACGCTTAGTTAAGCTCCTCCAACTATAATTAAGAGCATACCTTTCTTTGAAAGCATACCTTCTTTGAAAGAAGAAAAAAAAAATTAAAGAATAACAGAAAAAGCACTTCAAACTCATTAACACAAATACACTATATACACAAACAGAGGATATGGAAACATATGAAAACGTATCTTCTGTTTGTATGAACACAAATAGCAAGACGACATTTTAGAACGCAGATAGAACAACATACCTCTCCTTCATAAACCTCCTTATTTTCTTTGACACACAGACAAATCGACACCTCGGTTTTCTTTGTTAGGATTAAGCGCTTACCGTTGTACTAAAACCAATTGGTGGTAGTAAAGGCGCAACTTTATTTCCTTTAACACGCCCCCTCAAGTGTGGGCCTCTAACAAGGCTGTGACATCTAGGCACACAAAGACAAGACCAAACTAGGCCAACAAGACAAATAGGCCCAACACTTGCACAATATAACTGAGGGAGCCATGGTTTGATCCCATGACCTCCCGCTCCGATACCATGTTAGGATCAAGTGCTTACCGTTGTACTAAAACCAATTGGTGGTAGTAAAGGCGCAACTTTATTTCCTTTAACATTCTTTACTTCAGATGAATAAACTTCTGATTCAACCATAGGGCAGAATGGAACTTCATATGTCACATTCAAAGAATCACTACACAAACATAACACGCAAGTTCGGGAGAGAAGTTGTCTTACCAGCACACAAACACACACATACAGACACATAAGGGACAAGAAATACTAAAAAAGTAAAACAAACATGTGCACACGAACATACCTTGCTTCCAAGTTCTTTAGAAATTTCAAGGGCAAGAGCTGTTTTACCAGTACCAGGCGGTCCTGCAGGTAGAAGTGCCCTTCCAGCCATCTTCTTTTGGCATATCATATCAACAACGAGACCGGAAGCTTCTCTAGCTGCTGCCAGACCCAACAAATCTTGTTAAATAATTTTGTTTACAAGAAACCACTATTGATCCATATTTGGTAAGTGATAACACATGCTTCTTATAACCATTTAGGTTAAAGGTGGTAAATGACATGTTTTAATCTAAAATAGGTGAGGAGGACAAACATGTAATAACACATGTATAAAAATGCAGTAACACATGTAGTGATTGTCCTTCTTAACCATTTAAGTTTAAAACATGTCCTTATGGACTCTGACCCCTAACCATTTATCATTCCGAAAGGATTTGATACCTGCTAGGAAAGGATATTTCTGCATTTGACTAAGGATTATACGAGTTTTTGTATAGTGAGGTGAGGTTTAGGTATTGAAGCTCTTCTTACTTATCTTACGTTCGAGTATCGTCATTTTTATACAGTACGTATTTGCAGTGTCAAAATTGTATGAGTTGACCCTAAAAAAGAATTGTATGAGCTATTATCATATCCATTGATTTTACCATTTCCTGTAGTGGAGCCTTATGATCAAGGCTTTTGAGACTCATTCACCCTTTGTTGTTAACATATATGATTGTGTATTGCTTTTGATTGACTTTTTTGTGTGTGTGTTGTATTGCAACTAAAATGTGTGTTTTTTCCTTTGGGTCAACCTGATTAAGGGGCAAGACAATTGGGACCTAGCTACGACGATATGGCGAACATTTACAAGTGAAAGAGATGGAATAGATCCAAGACAATATGGCGTAGATTTTCATGTAATAAGAGGGTGTAGATCCGGCTTTACTTCCAAAACATACACTATTATGTAAATATTTGTTTTATGAGTTGATTTGCTCAAATATTGCACTATACACTTACGGAAAACAAAATCATACGTTTTACACGGCGTCGTTGCTTTCCAAGCAGGTGTTTGTGTAGACTTATTTAGTCACAAATAAATACATAGACTATGCCCATAGAAGTTTCTTAGTACTTCAGTGGTTTTGTATCTTTTTATGTCCTCATTATCTTAAGCATATCCATTAACCCCGTCCATAATGTACAGGCTTTTTGCTAGATGATTTTATGGTCTTGAGGATAAATGATAGTCTTCTCAAGAGTATCATGGACACTAATTTGATGTGTTTTACTCATATATAGGGTAGGGGTAGACATGCGTCTAAGGTTACTGTAGAAGATGATGAATGTCTTAAAGATGGGAAGGATTTTTTTGTCTACTCTGCTTCTGAGTTGGACTGTTTTTTTTTTTTGTTGTTCTAAAATACTTTATAAAGAAATGCATTTCCTTCTCCTTTGTCTCTTGAAATATATATATTAAAAAATGGACCGTCTTACGTTAATGCAAAATATTTATTTGAACACGGTTTTCATGTTTTGTATAATTTACATTATCTTATTTTTTCATCCACATTGTGTTAGTATTTTCTTAGAAAATCATTTTACATTCATATGTATTTTCGATGAGCAACGATGTATTATGTTGCACCATTGCATTATTTTACTTAAGGAATTCCACTTGTCTCGAATATTGCACTTATTAAATTTCGATACAAAATCATGTCCTAAATAATACGTGTATTCTTAGTTTTACATCACCCGTGCATTATGCATGGGTTTTTGGCGCGTGTGTGTGTGTGTATAACGTGTCGGGTACGTGTCGTGTCCTTAAGTTTTGGAATTAATTGTATCGCCGTGTCCGTGTCTTGTCGTGCGATGTGTCTGTGTCCGTGTCTGTGCAACATAGACTACCACTAATTGGTTTTAGTACAACGGTAAGCGCTTGATCCTAATAGTTCGATCCACTGGATTGACTTCTCTCAGCAAGAAATGTATACATGTAATCTCTTGCAAACTATACCACCGAGACAACACCCTGATATTACATCATCTACGAAGCTTCATGGCTATTAGTGTCACATATATTATATAATTGAACACATATAACGGATATTTTTAGAAATTAATCAAACTTAATAGCAACTGGAGCTCATGATTTCACGGTGTGTGTGCGTATATTTCATATCTCCAAACCCTAAGCCTCTTTTCGTTTCTTTTCAGTTTCAACTGGATCGTGAGGAGTTCGAAAACGTTCTGAGATTGATGGATGAACCAAAGAAATTTCGTTCCTGAAAATGGATTAACAAACTTTTGTCCAATAAACCAAAGAAACTTCGTTTTGGGAAAGGGATTAAAAAACTTTTATGGAAGATGGCGAAACCAGAGAAATTTTCTATTGGGAAAGAGGTTAGCGATCTTTTGTCCAAGATGCGCAGCATCCCGGACGACGCCTTGGTAAAAGAGGTCTTTTTCTGGGAGCTTGTCCGTAACGCAGACTATGTAAGTATAATTGCCATTCCTCTGTCTTTCTTTCTTATTCTCTCTTCAATATATAGCTATCGCTTTTTCATTCGTTAATTCTGTGGTTTTCTGGTTTTAATTTGTATGAGAGTTCAACTTTCCTCCATCCGTGGATTCATGACTTCACTATCTTGTATGTGTATCTCACTCGTTTGAACTGCCTACTTGTTCCATTGTGCTTCTTATTTATGCTTCATATTTGTGCTGTTAGTGGTAGTTTTGTTTTGGTGTTGTGATAACTAGAAGGCCCTGCCCGGAATTTCATTGCTTCATATCTCGTGTGTCGGGGTGTGTGTGTGTGTGTTTGTGTGTGTGTGTGTTGTGGTGGTGGTTCTTTCTTTCAAGTGTTACCTACAATGCTTGATAGAGTGTATATATTCTTACGCTTATTATTTGAAAATTTAGGCCCTTACCCTTGTCCGGTTGGAAAGTTTAGTTGACAAGTATGGTGATCCACCATTGCTTTCCATTGACATAATCCCCGACGAGAAGAATAACACCCTGTCCACCATTGCCTACCTAGCCAAATACATGAAAACCATTGATAAATATTCGACACATGCTGCTGATGCTGATCTCTATTCAGAGGATTGTTCTTGTTGTAAAATTTGGCTTCGAGTGATGTTACGAACATGTAATATCTTCCGCAATGGATCATCGAACAAGTTACGATCTTGATAGTAAACACACGAACAAGTAACGGTCTTCATAATCGTATATCGAACATGTAACAGTCTCCATAAATTCACCGGGACACGAACAATCTCCATTGTAAAGCTCCAACCAGTACCGATCTTCATTGTTGATCAATTGTAATTATCGACCGGTTAACCGTGATGATCAACCGAACCCAAAACTGTGAGTCATGTCAATTGACATTGTCCTAAAGGATTTATTTCGGGTGAATCGAAATATCCCACTAGGATAAAAACACAGTCTTCCTTCTCAATAAAAGGGAATCAGGAATCAATGACGGTTTTATTATGTATTAAAACCCTGCAAAAGAAGACAAGATGATTTACACAGTATAAATATATAAACTCAGTTTCTCTGTACTTCTGTTTTTTTCCCCTTCTTTATGCTGCGCATAACCTTCTATATATAAAGGACTCAATCCCCGAAAAATAGCAACAGTAGGCAAGAGAAATAAAATCCCACTAAATCTGCCCACTCTCAACTTATACCCGAAAATAGTGGATAAAAGGATTATGCTGTTATAAATCTTTGAACAAATCAAAACAGAAGAATAAATAAATGTATATATATCATTAGAAAAATAATTTTAATAAATGTCATTCAACATCACATGATTAAAATATTTTTCTAACACATTAAATATATACAAATATCACAATAAACAATAAACTTTTGAAATATTCTATTTTTTTCCAACAGTTCTCTTGGTTTCTATTCAACTTACATGGTTGCTGACAAGGTTGTGGTCACTACAAAGAAGAAGGGTCATGATCCGTATGTGTGGGAGTTGAATGCAAATGAAAATGGTGGTTCTACTTAATTTCAGCGTTGTTGCTGCTGCTCGAGGTGGTGATACCTTCGACCGGGGCACAAAGGTTACTCTACACCTCAAAAAAGATTACCATGAATACCTCAAGGTGCATAAATTGCAAGAATTGGTTAACAAGTACCCGAAGGAAATGTATTTTTACCCAATCTTCATTTTGGATGTGAACAAGACTCCCATAGGGGTGGAACAAAAGGTCAAGGAGGAAGAGGAACCCATGGAGGTGCTGAAGGAACGGTACAAGGGTATTCGAGACTTGTTCGTTGAACATATTAGGGGCAAGGCGAAGAATGTTGACGTTGTCATCACTGACCGTGTTGAGGAGGTATTTTGTAATCTGTCTGTGGTTGATGATATGTCAAAATTGGAAATCAACCACCGAGACACCTTGACATGGAAGACTTTAGGAAGATGGTCGAGTCCGGCGACATAAATGATGAAGAGTTTAGTAAGGCTCTGAAGATTGAGATTCTTCTACACTTTGAGTTGTGCCTATTGAGCATCAGTAACTATGACAGGATATATGGGACATCTTTTTATGAAAAAACCATGAAAGCCTTATCGTTAGGCGACGAGTACAAGTGGAGGAGCAAGAATGGGTGTTAATTAATTTCTGGTGTGAATGCTTTTTTCTGTGGTTTTGTTATGTTAAACATAAAGCGGGGCATATGATTGACTCAGTAGTAGTAATATTTTGATGCTTTTAAATATGTGTTTCTTGTTTAATTAATTAATGATGAATGTTTGTTTAATTACCTTTATTATTATTTCGTCAATTAATTTGGGTTATTTCGTCAATTAATTTGGATTCTTTTATATGTTTAATCTATGTCTAATTTGTTATTGACAGCATGCTAATTGGGTTAAATGTGCCTACAATCTTAGGACGGAAGGTTTGATACGGTGTGTTTAGGATTTTACTCGACCGTGATTTTCTGTACATATCATTATCTGTAGTCCGTGTTAGGAGATTTGCACCAAGGTTTCAAATTTAATTTGAAAAGCAATCAGTTTGTAATTGCTTATCTTATGTATAATAAATAGACGTGTTCACGGTTTGGTTCGGTTTTGAGGATTTTCAAAACCAAACCAATTATTTTGGTTTAAGAAATGTGAAACCAAAACAAATCTTATTTAAATAAGTTTGGTTTGGTTCGGTCTGTTAGCACAAATAAATAAAAGCTCGATTCGGCTCATTGAGTTTTCTTACTCGCTAAGTATTATTGTACTATATATTTAGTCTTCTCTCATTGTAATAGATTATTAACAAAATCAATGAAAATATTTCTTCTCTTAAACCTTATTATGGTATTAGAGCCATAGGTTAAAGCCGCCCTTACCTCGATTTCCTTCCTTCTTTTTTTTCGTCTTCCTCCCTCTCTCTCCAATCTCGTCTGATCTTCCTCCCCCTACCTAGCTGTAGCATTAATTCCAAATCTTCTTCCCAGCCGCAATATTCATCCCACAAATAAATAAATAAATAAATAACACAACTCTCTTCTACCCGCAGCTCTCCATGGACGATTCCACCACCACCGCCACCTCCGTTCCAACGTCCTCCCCTTCTCCCTATCCCTCTTTCAACTCCTCCCACTCCATCAACATCATTAAACTGACACGCACAAATTATCCTATTTGGATTGCACAGATGGAACCCTACCTCAAAGGCCAAGACGTTTTTGGATTTGTTGACGGCACCATTGCACCCCCACCGCAGCAGATTGACGGAAAATCCAACCCGGACTACGCCCATTGGGCTAAACAGGATAATTTAATCCGAAGTGCTATCACCGCTTCCTTAACTGAAGAAGTTCTGGTTCACGTTTACCATGCCCGCACCTCTTCTGCGATCTGGACTGCCATTAAACAGTGCTTCGCGTCCCAATCTCGTGCAAAGGTTGTTCATCTCCGCTCTCAACTTGCTACCACTCGTAAGGAGGGTGCTACAGCAACTGAATATTTTATGAAAATCAAACGCCTCGCCGATGAGCTTGCCCTCGCCGGACAGCCACTTCAACCGGACGATGTCATCAACTATGTCCTTGCCGGGTTAGGACTTGAATACGATGCCCTTGTTGCGATGGTTTCGGCAAAAACAAATATTACGGTTGAAGAACTTTTCTCTATGCTACTTACCATGGAAGCTCAAATCTCCCACCATGCTGCGTCCACTCCACCTGATTCGGTTCGGCCCACTCCTCCCTTGCCACAATCAGCCCATCCCTCCGCCAATTACAACCAGCGTCCTCCTTCTAATAGAGGCCACAGCTCCTCCAACCGGGGTCGAGGCCGAGGTCGGAATTCAGGACCACGTCCACCCAACTCTCAACAGCCAATCCGGCCCAACAATGTCAACTCTGCGGTAAAATGGGTCATACGGTCCTTGCGTGTTGGTACAGGTTCGACCCTAATTTTGTTCCTTCCCCACCTCGCCCTCCACCTCCTTCCGCTAATTTTGCAGGTACCTCTTATGACTCCTCCACTTGGCTACCGGATACCGGAGCTTCGCACCATATGACTCCTCAACCGTACCACTTCTCCAATCCTCCCACCCCGTATTCTGGTGATGATCAAATCCGTGCAAGCAATGGTACCGGTATGCCTATTTCCCATATTGGAAACATTACTCTTAATACTTCTCATTCATCGTATGTTCTCAAAGATGTTCTTCTCGCCCCTGCACCTAAACAAAACTTACTTTCTGTTCAACACTTTGCTCGTGATAATAATGTATATTTTGAATTTCACTCGTCTTATTTCCTTGTGAAGGATTACTCGGGCCAGGTCCATCTTAGAGGCTACGTGAAAGATGGCCTCTACTACTTCACTCGCCACTTCCATTCTCCTTCTGGACCCTTCTGCTCTGCCACTCACGCTTCCTCTTCCCCTTGGCATCGTCGTCTCGGTCACTGCTCCTCAAGAATAATAAATATTGTTTTACGTCGAATAAATGTCCCCCCTCCCCTAATTCCCCCCCTTCTATTTGTTCTGCATGTCAGTTAGCTAAGAGTCATCGTCTCTCTTTATCCACCACGTCCTTTACTTCTTCCAAACCGTTAGACTTAATTTACTCGGATGTTTGGGGGCCCTGTGCCGAGGCTTTAATTTATGGCTCACGATACTATATTTCCTTTGTTGATGATTGTACGAAGTTTATTTGGTTTTACCCTATTGCATTGAAATATGATGTTGAGACTGTTTTTTATAAATTTCAAGCTCTTGTGGAACGTTTATTTAATGCTAAAATTAAAGCCCTTCAAACTGATCGAGGTATGGAATTTATGCGCTTGCGCAATTATTTCTCTCGTGTTGGCATAACTCACCAACTTGCTTGTGCTCACACTCATGAGCAAATGGGCGTTGTTGAGCGTCGTCACCGTCACATTGTTGAAACAGGTTTATCTCTTCTAGGTCATTCGAATTTTCCACTTAAATACTGGGAAGATGCTTTCACCACTGCCGTGTACTTAATAAATCGCATGCCCACACAGGTACTTCAATATAAGTGTCCATATGAGCTTGTCCATTGTCGTCGTCCTGATTATGGCTTTCTTAAGGTTTTCGGGTGTGCATGTTGGCCGTATTTGCGTCCTTACAATAATACTAAAACTGCGTTTCGGTCCAAGTCGTGCCTTTTTCTTGGTTATAATGATGAACATGGTGGTTATAAGTGTCTCGATATTTCCTCGGGTCGTATATTTATTTCTCGACATGTTGTTTTTGATGAAAATGTTTTTCCCTACGAAACCACACCCGAATCACCCATTAACCCTCACAGCATTCTACTCCCCACCAATTTAATCCCTCCAGCCGAGACACCACCCAATTCTGCGGCCCCTTTCCCTGCTAATGACCCAGCCCAAACGCAGGCCCACAGCCCTAGCCCAGCACCAGTTTCTCCACCTTCCAGTCCAGTCCCTTCACCAAGCTCTCCCTTGGGCTCCTCTCCCACCATCAGCCCATTAACCTCCCCCTCTCCTCAGCCCGCTGAACCAGCTCCTCTGGCCCATCCCATGACGACCCGATCTCGTACTAATTCGCTTAAGCCCAAAAATCTTCCCGACGATTTTCTCTCCTCCCCACCGCCCCGAGCCCACAACACGACTGTCTTACAAACCGAACCCACTTCCTATACTGAGGCCTCTCGCTCCCCTGAATGGCGTGCCGCCATGCGTGATGAATTCACGGCCCTTTTAAATAATAACACTTGGACCCTTGTCCCTCCTCCCCCGTCCGCCAACGTTATTGGTTGTAAATGGGTCTACCGCATTAAGCGAAATTCACAGGGGCTCATTGAACGCTATAAAGCCCGTCTTGTGGCAAAAGGTTTTTATCAAACAGAGGGCATCGATTTTCATGAGACGTTTAGTCCTATTGTTAAGCCCGTCACTATTTGCATTGTACTTACTTTGGCTCTCCAATTTAATTGGCCTATTCGACAACTTGATATACAAAATGCCTTTTTACATGGTTACTTGGATGATGTTGTCTATATGCAGCAGCCGCTGGGTTATGTGCACCCTGATTATCCTACGCATGTGTGCAAATTAAATCGCAATCTTTATGGTCTTCGACAGGCTCCCCGGGCATGGTTTTCTCGCCTTACCCAACATCTTCTCACTCTTGGGTTCCGACCTTGCTCGGCTGACTCTTCTCTTTATATTTATCATCGTGATGGCATCTATCTTCTTATGCTCATTTATGTGGACGATATTATTATTACCGGCTCTAATTTGCAGGTTTTTCAGGGACTTCTCTCCTCATTATCTTCCACATTTCCCGTTGAAGACTTGGGCCATCTGTCTTATTTTCTTGGCATTCAGGCCACCCGCACTGACTCTGGTCTCCATCTCAGTCAGGCCAAATATACTAATGATTTATTAGTTAAAGCTGGCATGCAGGACTCTAAGCCTTGCAGCACCCCTATGACGGTCTCTCCTCCTCTTTCCCGCTTTGCAGGTCAACCCTTTGAAAATCCTCAGCTATATCGTACGATTGTAGGCGGGCTTCAGTATCTTTTCATACCCGGCCTGATATTGCGTTTGCGGTCCATAAGGTTAGCAAGTATATGCACGCTCCTACTACTGACCATTGGCAGGCTGTCAAGCGCAGTCTCCGTTATCTCAAGGACACTTCCTCCGACGGTCTACTTCTCTCCTCTCAACCCGGGTCTCAAATTCATGCCTTTTCTGAATCTGATTGGGCCTCTGATCCCGATGATCGGCGCTCTGTTGGCGGATACTGCGTTTTCCTTGGTCCCAACCTTATCAGTTGGTCTTGCAAACAACAGCTCACTGTGGCCAAAAGTAGCACTGAAGCCGAATACAAGTCTGTCTCTACCGCTGCCACTGAGGTTCAATGGCTCCTATCCTTACTTCTTGACTTGCCCTTTAAGCATTCCTCTCCACCGATTTTGTGGTGTGATAACGTCGGTGCTACTTACCTTGCTGTCAATCCTGTTTTCCATGCTCGCACAAAACATATTGAAATAGATGTCCATCATGTTCGTGAGCTTGTTGCCCGGAAGATCGTTCAGATCGGCTACATTTCCACCACTGACCAGCTTGCAGATATTCTAACGAAGCCTCTACGTCAACCTCGCTTTCAGCACTTAAAGACCAATCTCCACGTTTACTCCGTACCCATGAGATTGTCGGGGGGTGTTAGCACAAATAAATAAAAGCTCCATTCGGCTCATTGAGTTTTCTTACTCGCTAAGTATTATTGTACTATATATTTAGTCTTCTCTCATTGTAATAGATTATTAACAAAATCAATGAAAATATTTCTTCTCTTAAACATTATTACGGTCTTACATTTTTTCAGTTTGGTTCGGATCGGTGTGTCGGGTTATGCTACAGATACTACCGCAACTTAGATATCGTAAGGAACTATATCTAATAATTACACATATTTATCCCATGATAGACAAATCTATTTCTATTTACTTATATGGCTCATTATATTATCACATTCTATTCAATAAGTACTAAGTCGTATTGGTAAAGAAAGAAAAAATTCCATAAAAAATATATATCCAATTAGCAACAACTAAACGCTTTAAAATCGCTATTAAACCAAACAATAGCCGGCAAACGAATGATAGAAAAATGCTGTCATAAAAAAAGTGTTAACACTAGACAAATTTCAGCATACTATACCCATAATGGATATATTAGTCAATATGTTGTATAATCCTTGAATTGAACTAATATATACACACACACACACACATATATATATATATACTAGCCATTAACCCGTGCATAATGCACGGGTGATATAAAATTAAGAGAGAACTTATAAACATATAGCATGTGTTTGTTTTCGTTGAAGTTTTTTTTGAAGTTTTTTTATACCACTTCATCAATCATTTTTTATAATTCTCTCACCAATCACTTTTTCAACTACAAATATAAAATATTAAATTATCTCTCATCATTTCACTTTATCTACTTTATTACTTTTTTACCATTGTTTTATTCATTATACTACTTTATTTCAATTTCTCTCACCACTCATTTTTTTTATCTATACAAATTTCAAAAAAAACATTTTAACTTTATAATAATTACTTCAATTATTTTCGTAATATTTTATTATTCACTAGTATATAAAACCCCCCCAAAAAAAACTCCTACCCAAAACAAACGGAGCCATAAATACTTAATGAACTCCGTGCATGATGCACGGGTCACAACCAAAGGAAATAAAGTAGCATTTAAAGAATCGTTCATAAAAGGGGAATCAATTCTAACAGATGTTTCATTGTTCGACGCTGAATATCGATGCACAAAATGTGTTCTTGGTAATGACGGGAGCATTATGTACCGTATGTGTCAATGTCTTATTAAATTCATTAATCATAAATCATATCTTTAATTTCCCATTTCAGCTTAGCTTTGCATTTAAATGTAAGTCTGCACGCTACTCCAGTGATGTTACTTGTAATGCATACTAATCAACCCAACTCAAATGCATCTGCTCCATCGACATTCCTGCATAAATAAATAATAGTTATATTATTAAACATTAAGTTGAGTAAAATGACAAAATGAACCCAAATATATAGCAGCAGACCTCTTTTTCCCAATGTCTAAATTAAACAAATAATGTTCATATACGGTGAAGTAAGGAGGCACAACACCAAAACAACCAAAGCTGATAATAATTATAAAAAAATAGATTAAAAAAGCAACAAAAAAAAAAAAACAAAAACAAAAACAAAAACCATCAAGTTTGGGATCATGAAAATGCCACTATCAAGAAGAACCGTCATCACAAAGTTGTATTCAAAGAGTAGAAATCTCAAACATACCAAAAGAGCCATGACTGAACAGACCTAATTAAATATACTTCATAATACCTCCCGACAAAAGGCAAGGAAAACAGAGAATCGAAACACAACTCTGTCTACGTACCATTGCAGATGAATGAGATCAAGTTATATTAACGTAGTTCTGGAGGTTGGAGGAGACGGTCCTTTTATAGGCATCTTTCACGGGTGAGTTAAGGATACTGCCATTGACGTCGTGGTTAATCATATGAGATAGTTGAACAAGCGGTCATGGAGCAATCATGACCCTATAAGCAAAAGTCATGGGCCAGTTATAAAAATTTGAAGTAATGTCATGTTTGACTGAAGTAACCGCTATCTGAGTCCATGCATAGACTTATACCGAGCCACGGATATCTAACCGAGGTGAGCTGGAACGAAGTCGATGATACTGTTAGATATAGTGTTCCCGAAAGACAATTGTTGCTTGTCTATACGGGCAAGTGGGAGATTGTTGGAAGTAGCGCCCGAAAGACAATTTATGTAATTGTTTTTATAATTAATAAATGACAGATTTATTGTCATATTATTATTTGCTTCGTGCTTATAAGTAATAGACAACTGAAAACCCTAAGTCGTATCATATATAGCCATATAACTTAGTGTGTGTCACACGTGAGGATTAAGTTTATGGTGATACACTTGAACTATTAGTCCGTGGTGAACTTAATCAAAGAATGGGATTGATTAAACCACCATTAATGCGCCCAGAACACTTTTAGGTGTGACCGTCTTATCCGGACCGTCGATATTGGTTATCTAAGTGGGGCATTTATATATGATGTAGTCATATATGACTGGACCGATTTAATATGCGTTTCTCATATAATTCCGTGATTGAGAAATCTTATTAAATCACAAGATGATCATATATGGATTAACCTTAATCCTGAAGTGATTACAGACTCCTACTTGTTTCAGGATAGGGTTTGATGTGTTCGTTAAGGATCGCTAAGAGGCGCGGTCCGAATCACTTTCACGTTGGCACTATTCTGAAATGAGAGAGATAAGTGTGTGTCTCACAGATATGGAATCCATTCCTTCCTCCGGGAAGTAGAAAGACAATCCCCTTATTTGTTAATCCTAGAAACTGATCGATCCGCGGAGTTCGTATTGGTTATGAACTAATTGATCACTAGTGGGTTAATGGTAAATAAGGATAAGATGTATTGAAGAAGGTTTACGGAAATAATCCCGCTTCATTACGGATTGTCTATGGAGGGTTAGTTTATATGTAATGATTATATCAATGGACACTTATCGACTCGACTCGACGTTTTGAGAATAAGTTATATCTATAATTGAGAGAGTTCAGTTTCGGATTTATGGTGGCGTAATTCCGGAATTAATGAGTTGAGTAGAAATATTCTGTTCGATGAATATTTTATTCAATTTATTGTAGCTACTGGTTATAGGTCCATGGTCCCCGGGTTGGCTCCTAACACGCGAGTGTTTTCTCGTTTTGTGGAACCTCAAGAATAAATTAAATAGTTGGTCTATTTAATGAATATGCAATATTATTTATTTGGTAAATAATATGTAAAATAGAAAAGATATTTTCTATTAAAATAATGATGTAAATGGCGCCACATTGTAGATAAATTAGGAGAAGAAATTTTCCTAAATTATGTCACATGTGTAATTAATTAATTATCTATTTGTTGGATAATTAATGGAAAAATAAGAGATTGATTTTTTGGGAATTATGTCTTATCTATTGGCACATATCTTTTCCTTATGAGAATAGGTAATTGTGGTGTGAAAATGATATATCTCTTGACTAGTTATTTTCCTATATAAAGAGAGTTCTTCCTAACACAATACACACTCACAAACTACGCCACAATTGAATAAAAAAGAAGAAAAATTAGTTTCTTGCCTTAGTCATTAAGAGGAGAAAAACCTAGGTTTTTTCTTGAGAATATTCGAGGAGGTTCTACGGCGAGGATCGACGTCCACCAGTCGTCGCTAGGAGATACAATCCGTAAGACTGCGGCTTCTCCATCCGTCGATTTACTGTTCCTCTTTAATAAGGTAAATCTTCAACTTTTTTATAGTCGCATTAATTATTTATGCGAATCAAGTCGTGGTAAAATCACATGCGAATTTATTGGTAGCTTCTGCTGTGCATGATCGAGTGTCTCGATCGGTGCTGTGAATCATATACGACGATCCAATTATGGATCGATCCGGATTCTGGTTTCAGTATATCCAGTAGATACGAGCTGGTAAGACTTGTTCCTCGACCCGATCCTGGGTTGAATGAATCGACTTGTAACATGTCGGTAACTAAAAAGCTTATATCGCCTCGTGGAGATTACTTCCTTGAGGCCGGGATCCATCCTGGGCTCGACACATCATCGAGCTTATTGGGTCCGCTTTGTCTTGGGAAGATCTAGCATGAGCAATCGGGTAATTAGGTGCCACGATATGATTCGGGTCATACCCACGCCACTTATTCATTAAGTATATCATGTAAACACACACATTTTTGCCGTTTGATTTAAGTTTTCATTGTTTCATGGCTTATTAGTGACAAATCTATACTATAATATAAAGAAAGCACTTTTAACCCAATTACATGCTATTGACCCACCCAAAACCGCTTTCGTAACACACGGATCCCATCATAGTTTTATTATTTTATTTTATTTTAAATTTTTCTTAAGTCCCAAAAGACTTCGTACAAATAATATAAGGGTCAATGGATCGGGCTAAATTACAATTTTGGTCCTCTAACTAGACACGTTTTTCGATTTTGGTTCCGATTTTTCTCCGACGACAATTTTAGTCCTGTAAGTGGTCTTTTTTTGCGGAAATAGTACTGAACGCCGGAAAGACCACTTACAAGACTAAAATTGGTCTTTTCCGGCGACAATTTTAGTCCTGTAAGTGGTCTTTCCGGCGTTCAGGACTATTTTTGCAAAAAAAAAACCACTTACAGGACTAAAATTGTCGCCGGAGAAAAATCAGCACCAAAATCGAAAAACGTGTCTAGTTAGAGGACGAAAATTGTAATTTAGCCCAATGGATCGACTTCATCTTCTTCGATGTCAAAATATGATCTCAACAGAATCTTAACCAATAGCTTTTGAATGCTTTGAGATATCAAGACTCATCCGGATAATAACAAATACATCAGACTTGCAGGTTTCATTATTATTCTGTCACAGCCAATGGACTTGCAGCATAAAAAATGGGGAAGATCTCAGTCAGTTTTACTTAATGGCACACATTTGGATGGAAAATTCAGATTATAGTTTCACGTTCTTCAACCCAAAATTAATATTTTAAATTTCATTGTTCATCTTTACAGTTTGAGTGAGCTGTGATAGCTCAACGGGTTCGACCATGCCTTCATTAACCTTATTATGAACAATCTGCGGGGATGCTACTCCTCTATTTTACTTAATGGCACCCCCACTGGCTTCTTCCAGTCTTCTCGCGGCATCAAGCAGGGTGATCCTCTTTCCCCGTATCTTTTTATCTTGATCAGTGAAGCCTTTACTCGCGGTCTTAAAGCTCTTTTCCAAGACCCGGTCATGCAGCACTACTTTCTTCCTCGGCATTTCCCTCAGGTTACTCATTGCATGTATGCGGATGATCTTATTATTTTTTGCAGGGGGCTTAAACGAAACATAGATAAAATTATTGCTTTCATTCAGACTTACGAGAAGGGTACCGGCCAGAAAGTGAACCTTGATAAAAGTTTCTTTGTGGTTTCGAAACACTGTCCTTCTGGATCGATACGAAGACTCACAACTATGACTGGCATAAGGAGAACCACATGCCCTTTCACTTATTTGGGTTGTCCGATTATTGTAGGCCGCCCGAAAAGGTCTCACTTTGACTATCTTATTGATAGAATTCAGAAAAGACTTGAAGGCTGGCAATCGAAACTGCTCACTATAGGTGGTCACCTCATTCTCATCAAGCATGTTTTATCCTCCATTCCGATACACACCATCGCTGCTTTGCAAGTTCCTCACTCTGTGCTTAATCAGATTCATCGCATTTTTGGAAACTTCTTGTGGGGCAACTCTGCGCAAGTGAAGAGACGTATCTGGAGATCCTGGGAGAATATCTGTGGGCCTACTGAGGAGAATGGGCTAGGGGTTCGTAATATTAAAGATGTTCAACTCGCTTTTGCTTGCAAGCTTTGGTGGAAAATTCGAAACCGAGTGGGCTTATGGGGTAAGAGTTTTTCCATTTTGCCTCACCTGAGGGTTCTGCATCCTTGGCGTATAATGCAAAAAGTTGAAACTATAGTGAATCTCCACTTGAGGCCGATAAAAACAGCCATTTGGGATTGGGTCTGGGCTCCTACTGCCTCGGGAAATTTTACTATTGCTTCTGCCTACAACACTATTCGCAGAAGGAGAGATATCGTTGCTGATCTGAAAGTGATCTGGAAGCGAAACATACCTATAAAAATTTCGGTTTTCATGTGGCGGTTCCTCAATAACTTGCTCCCCCTACCTAGTATGCTGCGTGTTTTTGGACAACATGGTCCCTTTAAATGCCCCTTCTGCTGTGAGGAGGATACTAGAGATCATACTTTTTATAGTTGTTCCTTCTCTCGAGCCATTTGGGACTTTTTCCAGTCGCTTCTGCATTTTCATCCTCTTGCAGCGGATTTTTGGTCTTATCTCCGGTGTTGGTGGTACCCGGATCGGAATGGCTCCGTGAAGAAAGCTTGCAAGCTGGTACCTTCTTTGATTATTTGGGAAATTTGGAAATGCAAAAATTGGATCATTTTTTACGACTCCAGACCTTCTATTCAGATCGCTATCCTCAATATCCGTCAAAACTTATTTCATGCTCGCTCAATAATCGCCTTATCAGAGTGGATAAGGATGACGATCGCTTGCTTGACAATCGGATCATTAGTTCCTTTTCCCCGCGTATCGCTATGCACACCATACTGGTGAATTGGCAAAAACCCCCGGATCATTTGGTTAAGTTGAATACTGATGGCTCTTCCTTAGGCAACCCTGGCCCTGCTGGTGGTGGCTTTCTTATTCGCGACTCTCATGGTCAACTTCTTTATGCTGTCAGTGAACCTTACGCTAATTGCACCAGTCTCATTGCGGAAACGAAGGCCCTCCTAGCCGGCCTTACTTATTGTTTGGAGCACAACTTGTTTTCGGTTATGGTGGAAACAGATTCTTTAGTTCTTGCCAATATCGTCTCTGGGACTTCTGCGACCCCTTGGCAGCTTGATGGTGATATTCAGTCTATCAGAGATCTCCTCCGCACACATCCTATGCAGATTTCCCATATTTTCCTTGAAGCTAACAAAGCTGCAGATTTTCTTGCCACATCGGCCTCCTCTAACAGAAGGAGAGCCACCTACACGTCACAGTATAACACTCCCTCGGCCCTCAAACTTATTCTTCATGGTGATCAGCTTGCCATCCCTTTCATTCGTTGAGTACGCGGCTCTGCATAATCAGCTGGACGCATCCGTCAATTTATTGATGGATGCAAACCAGGTTGCCCCTATCCTCTTGGGTAGATTTCATATATATGATTATTATTTGTTTTACTGCATTGTTCATCACGTTACAGGCAGTGACTCTACCTATGCTGAGTGGTCGATGAAGCTCCCTGCAGATTATAACCGTGCTGTTTGCCTGACGTTTAGTTATGGACATATGGCCTACAGGATCGTGCCTACATTTGGACGCACCCCTACCACATTGCTAGGGGTGCAATCCAGGAAGGACCACAATTCTCTATTGCTCAAGCAAGTTCAGACGCGGGTGCAAAGAGATCTTCGGCTTTTTTTCCTTAGATCGTATACACAAGGCAGAAGACAGATTTACAACATATTTTCCACTTTGATTTCCACTGATGTAATTATTTATGGGGCATGGGCTTTATTGGGAGTGCATAGAGCGAGTACTCTTTCCTATGTGATGGATTTTCCTACTCTTGGTTTGCCACACATAGGGTTTAAGGAGGCCATGCTATGCACTCAATCACGTAAATTTGGGGCGGGCCGGGATATGGCAATGACCTTTGTAGCTCTTTATTTCACTCAATATAAATAAAGTTGCTTTAAAAAAAAAAAAAATATTGTGTTGAAAAAAAAAATAAAAAATAAAAAAATATGTAACCAATGTTATTTTGTTAAATATGGCAGTAGGAATTTGATTAAGGCTTTCTAAACTGGTTTGGTCTTCGATTTTTTGTTGTTGAATTGCATGAAAATCGGCAAGATTTCAAGCAGCTTTAGTTAACGGAGGACATTTTGATGAAGAATTCTGATTGCAGCTTCAGGTTCTTCAAACCGAAATAAATATTTTAAGTTGCATAGTTCATTTTCCCAGTTTGAATGAGCTGTGATAGCTCACATGTACCTTCGTTTATGTTATTTGCTTCCGGTGTCTATTTTAGGTGTTTTGTTGCCTCTGTTTGGCTATGTATGTGTTTATGAACTATGACTGCTAAATACGCTTGATGGATTTTGTGAGATACTAGCAAAATGCACGAGCCCTTGCATAAATATTTTCGTGTTGATTTTGATAGGTTTCCATATTTGAAATGGGAAGGGGCTGCTGGATTTCGAAACTTTTCAAGAGCCAAAACACAACAAACCTCTCCTATTTCAAATCAACGGCGATCTCAAGGTTTTTGTTTTATTTTCTTATTTCAGTTTTCAAAAGCTTTTCTGAATTGAAAATTGGTTTTTAATTTGTACGGTCGTGGTGGTTTTTGTTTGGAATAGGATTTGAATGTTGTGAATGTGATGTTTACCAACCATGTTGATTGTGCACCCAACAAGAGCTTCTATATCAAGGTTATCTTTTATTATTCTTTTCTCCTTATCAAAATTCAACTATAAAATAAATTTTCTACCGTTTTTTTATGAGTTTCTTGAATCTTGCTGAATATTCATGAACCCGGTATTTGTTGATACTAAAGAATGTATGGTGTTTTGCACATAAAAGCTTGAAAGCATGTAAAGTGGAGACAATTTTTTTTAAAGAAATCGTTGTGTATCGTGCTACTCTCATCGTGCAATATACTGAACAAGCTGGCACCGAAGAAGGTCGATCTTCTCAAAGGTCAGTTGATGGATGCTAGAATCACATCTGGCGATATTTTGAAGGTAAACTGTTTGTATTGCTTGATTAAATGTAGAATTAGGTTTTTCTTTTATCTGTGTTTTAAATTAACACACTGTTTCTCTTGGTAAGCTTTCTTAAACATTGTTGTTTTAAGAATGGAATTCGTTCTGTAATAACCGATAATTGTAATGTGCAGATTGATACCGATTCTCCAGCACCCACAACAGTGAGAACTAGGATGAGATGTTGATGGGTGACGATCCGAACGCCACAAGGCTTCCATTTGGAGGAAATGCAAGGTTTCTTCATCAAATTCAGTGACTTCAAGTTTTGAGTATTTTAATTAATTAGATTTAATCATTTCAACGATTCATTCTGCATTTGTTCTGTTTTGGTTATGAATTAGGTGTGCCGGGTGGTGGTGTTAATTTTTTTATTTTCAGGTTTGACACAACAAATATTGTAAGGTTTTCTCCTTTCTTTTCTATAATGACTATATAGCGTCAGATGTCCTGATTTTGTTGTGTTTGAGGTGAAATTTTGCTTTTGTGTTGTTAAGAGCTTTAGCTTATGTATTGGGAAAAAGTGGGCTTGGGATTGTTTATAAGGTTGTTCTTGTTAATGGTGTTTCGGTGGCGGTTCAGAGATCACAAGAAGGTGGTGAACAAAGATGTAAAGATATTGTGTCAGAGATTCAGGCTATTGGAAAAGTGAAGCATCCAAACTTTTTTATGTTGAGAGCATACTATTAGGCTCCTGATGAAAAGCTTCTTATCAATTATTTTGTTTCCAATGGCAATTTGGCTACTGCCTTTCATGGTTTGTCCTTTGATTTTGACTAAGCTCATGTTAAAGGCTATCATATTTGATCTATTGTGGCATCAGTTCAGGTTTAGGTTTGGTTTTGCAGAGACTGAACGTGGACATTCCACTTCTGCAAAGTCGCCTTTATCAACCGCCTTTTGATTGTATTTTGAATAGGGAGCCTTTGACGGCACCTCACAACATCTACTAGGACATCACATCGGGTGTGACATTCAACCTTTCAGAAGTCGAATGTCTTGAGGTCGAAGGTGGACATTCAACCTTTGAAAAGTTGAACCTCATGTACGAGATGTGACTTTTCAATGGTTGAACCTTAATGTGGTGTCCCGATAGTAGGTTTAGTGTGGTGTCACTAAAGACTCCCGTTTAAATATATCACTTGCATTATCCATTTAAGTTTAACTTACGTTTACTCTGTTTTCATGTCATTCAAGAAGGAGAGTTAATATACCCTAATTAAAGAGATCTTTAGATGGAACACCACACCAAAAATCGACTTTCTTTTGTGAAAGTTCGATTATATGGTCTATCATAATTGACTTTATAAAGTCAATTTTTGGTGTGGTAATTTTAAAGGGTCTATACCAAATACCTATATAACTTTGTTTAACTTTATATTTAGGAAATTCTTCCCTAATGTCTTACAAACCTCTTAAGTCCTGGTCCCTGAGAAATTGTCATGTGTTCTGTCTGAATTGCATTTTGGAAATGTTGTAGGTATATACTAATTAATTAAGTCTGACTACTAAAAAGCAGCAATCTGTATTTTTGATGTGTTAATGTGTCAGATTAATGGTATTTAGTAGTGTGACTAGAGGCTCAAGATTGCAGTTATGTGTGTGTGAGTGTGTTTTTTATTTTTTATTTTATTTTTTTCGGAACAATTAGAAGATTAAAAAAATGGGGGAATGAGGGAGAAGGACAAAAATATTTCATCAATTGAGTAGAAGGACAGTTTTTTGAAACTTTTGCATAAAGGACAAAACTATTTATTCACTGTCGAAATTCACTTGTGTTCGAAATTCACTGTTTAAATTCACTGCCGAAATTCACTGTCGAAATTCACTAATTTTCAAAATTCATTGTCGAGATTCACTGATTTTCGGGATTCACTGTCAAAATTCACTGTCGAAATTCACTGATTTTGGGATTCACTAGGAAGATTCACTGATTTTCGGGATTCACTGTTTGTCCTTCTCGCTATAAAAATTATGCAGTTGTCCTTCTCCCTATAAAAAATATGTAGTTGTCCTGTTACTTAAAAATATTCCAGATTGTGTCCTTATCCCTAATTTTCCATAAAAAAATTACTCAATTTCTATTATATGCAGGAAGAACTGGTCAACCAGCACCAAGTTTATCATGGGGAACAAGGCTAAAGATCGCAAAAGAAACAACAAGAGGATTAGCTTACCTCCATGAATGTAGCCCAAGAAAGTTTGTCCATGGAGATTTAAAACCAACCAACATCCTCCAAGACGCCGAATACGAGCCGTGCATATCCGATTTCAGCCTTAACCACCTAAACATCTTCCTTTTTAGCACAATATGCTTACATTAATGTCGTCAAGAATATATTTGCATTTTTCATTAGATGATTACGAGATAAAAGAGTTTCTTATAGATTAGATATATAGTTTATTGATTCTAAAAAAAAGGATAGTTTGCTAAATCATGCTATTGACTGTTTCATCATATAATTTCTATTTGTGTTTTTACTTCATTACCTTTAACATTTGTATGTTGTGGGTCTAGGTTGTTGATTTAAGTAGATGATGCTCAGACTTTGGGAGTTGGTAACGCCAGAGCTCCTTTTGTTTGAGCCATGGCCATTTCTTAAAATTTAACCCATTTTACCTTTTTCTACCCTTGAGTCGTCCTAACTAAAAGTAAGACTAATAAAGGAGCATCTATCCCAACTATGTGAGGCGCGGCCCTGAACCCGTCTAAACCCATTCTCTCATGGAACATATTTAAGATATTTAATTGAATAAAATTTTGGTATACTTACCCTTAGAAAAGAAAAAAAAAAAAGAGCATTTACAAAGTTTGAATAGACTTCAAGGTACAAAATGAGGAAGTTTCAAATAAATAAATAAAAATGTCAAAATTTACAGGTCGATTGCTTGAATCTTGACTTCGATGGTGTATTACGGTGTCTTCTTCGGTTGGCTGCTTTCTATTCGGGAGGAGATGTCAGGCTTGCGGGCTCTCTATTCCGTACGACGGCGGCTTGATGCGGTGTAGTCTAGCGGTGTTATCGTTTTAGTTTTTATTTCTATGTTTGTTGCTTTAGTTCTTTGTATGTGTTTGGTCTTTTATTAGATTACCTAGAGGACCCATGTGTCTAAACGTCTTTTCAGAAAAAATTCATTCTATTTAGCACCCTCGACCCGATCTATTATTCGACCTAGTTGTATGTCATTGTTTGTTGTTTGTAGTGCGGCTAGGCCGCGTTGTAGTACGGCGTTTGGCCGTGTTGTAGTACGGGCTGACCGTGTTGTAAATTATGCTTGTTCGGATTTAATAAAACTTTCGTCATTTGTGGAAAAAAAAAGTAAGAAATAAATAAATAATATAGGGGGGGTTCTATTTCCAACCCCCCCTTATTACTATTAGCACCCATATCGTACAAGTAGTAAGTGGGTGTAAGTAGTAAATAGGGGGGTGTCAATAGAACCCCCCATAATATAATGCCAATTTTGTCATCTCAAAAAAATTAATAAAGCAATGTCCTAGCTCTACCAAAAGCAGCATTGGAATTACTGATAGCCTCAGAGTATGCATTTCAATTGCATGGTTAGTTTTCGGTATTTTTTTCATATCCTTTTTGTTTGCAACTTTCTTTTTCTCCGATTAAGATCACACATGACATGAGTATAAAATTGATTTTCTCTTTTAGTGAATTTAAGGTACTATCATTCAAATTTGTTTTCCTTTTTCTTTTTATATCTTACGGTTTGGCTTAATAAAGTTTCTTTGGAATTTTAATTCCCGTACATTATGTACGGGTATTTGGCTAGTATAGCATATACTACAAATAGAAAGTATTATTATGAAAATTAATCGAGCTTAAATAAGGGAAAGGGGTATTATTTTTTGGGAGAGTTGTCCAAAAGGACATAAAAAGTAAAATAATTGGCATTTATGACACTATTAAATTTTAATTGATAAAAAGGACAAAAACTTTGAAACCTTACCAAATTACCCCTAATTACCAATGAAAATCCTTATAAGAAGGGTAAAAATGTAAATTAATGGCATTTATATTTTACACGGTGGGCCCTTGTGTGTTTTATTATGACCATAATAAAATTTCTGTCAACTAAATTAGTCTATTAAAAACTAATTAGTCCTTATTACCAAATAATTTGTTAGTCCGTCCTTAACGCCCTATTAAGTTGATAAGTAGTCATTATCAAAAAAAAAAAAAAAAACCCTTATTTTTTTTTCTGAAAGGGAAATGCCTATATATATTTCACGGCATCTCCTTATTATCAACACATCTCGTACATGAGGTTCAGATCACTACAAAGCATTATGGTGGTGACCGGCAGTGCACCGTGTTTTCCTCAGCTAGGGATAGGTCGTTCTTATTCGTTGACCGGCCGTGTACCAGGTCGTGTACCATTTCCAGTCCGCAGGGTACAAAGGTTACTCTTCAACTTAACAGACCATTTTGAATACCTTGATAAGTGCAGATTGAAGGTTTTGATTGACAAGTACACATTTGACCTTTGTCCTTACCCAATCTCCATCCGTGTTCACCCTTGCGTGAACATTATAGAACGCTTTGCTGATGTGGAGGAAAAGAAGAAAGATATGGAGTTGATGAAGAGAAAGTTTGAGGGTCTTCGAAAGCTATTCGTGAAGGAACTTGGTTACCGGGTGAAGAAAGTTGTTGTCTCTGACCGTATATATGATTTACCTAGCTTTGTGTCACTTGATAAGAAAACATTAGAAATCAACCCGAGAAGCCGCTTGATGGAAAAGTTAAGGCAGGATGCTGAGCGCAACCCTAAGGACGAGGAGGTGGTGGGAATGATTAATTTACAATTTGTGTCTGGCGTAGCTAGCATCGGTCTGTATGACTCGAAGCACGGAACAAATCATATGTGACATGCCAGCATTATAGAACTTCTGGTTTGCATCCTGTCTTTTTGTTTGTGGGCTATGGATGTGTGGCAAGCAGGAGTTTCAGTAACATTCAATGTAATGTTGAAGTATTGTACAAAGGTTTGTGTTGAAATCTGCATGTGGAGAGAGGATTCAAGATTTTATCGACAAGCATCATATTAAATATAATTACTATAACTGAAAAGTTTTGAAGACACAAGAGTTAATAATATTATTACATGAAGACCGTGAAATGAGGAAGAAACAACGATTTTTTAGTGGAATAGTAAAACGAGTTTATCTGGTTTCAATATTACGTACAAGGGGACAAATATAATTATTGCGGCCGTGTACCAGGTCGTGTACCATTTCTGGTCCGCGGGGTACAAACGCAACATGCATATTATTAAGTTGTAAATGTCGTTAACATTAATGGTGAATGAAATATGACTAGTTGAGTATATTCCTATTGATGAAGGAATATATTTGTAACTCATGCTTTATGTCATGAATTTATAGTACTACTAACTACGATGGTGAAAATATATGCATGCAAACTGCGATTGTATTACACCCTATTGTTTTATGATTATAGTGTTGATTGTGTTGCATGTGTTGCACGAATTAGTAGTGGGCATGACAATTTTTAACCCCTACATTTAATTATCTACATGAACTCTAGAAGAGAGTGATAGACAAAAGGACGCTCTAGTGACAATCTAGCAGATTTGCTCAATGAGATTCTTCCTACATTTATTTTGAATAAATGTATTTATAATATTAGAATGCGTACATTTGAATTAGTGTTGTCGTTAGGGGGAGCGACGACTACAAAACTGCTTTGTGGATTTGGTCTTAAAACCAATGATTGTACTATTTTTCCTTTTAACCAAGTTTTTCCCACGGGGTTTTCTTAGTTAAAGGTTTTTAACGAAGCAGTCAGTGCAACACATAGAAACGGATACGGCATGAACTATTTACCTTGTCTAGTTTTTTTCCCACTGGGTTTTTCTAACAAAGTTAATAGTACATGACATATACGTTATGCAACTAAGATCGAGAAAATTAATTCAGTCATTTATTCATTGAGACATTGTCTGCATGAGAACGAAAATAATCCAATTGTATTATATGAAGACAATGCATCTTACATATCTCAATTGAAGTGAAGTTATATTATTGGGGATTAACAAAACATATTTCACCTAAGTTATTCTTTACTCATTATTTGTAAAAGAATTGAGAGAATAATGTACAGAAGGTCCTGTCAACCGACAATCTGATAGATTTATTTACCAAGATATTGTCAGCTGAAACATTTGAAAGACTGGTGAAAAGGCATTGGGATGCGGCACTTGAAAGATCTAAATTGATACTTGGTTCAGGGGGAGTGAATCATACACTGATAAATATGTACTCTTTTTTCCTTAACTAGGATATTTTCCTATTGGGTTTTTTTCCTTAACTAGGATATTTTCCTACTGGGTTTTTTCTTAGTAAGGTTTTAATGAGGCATATCATATCTGATGTTTAACAATAATCATCCAAGGGGAAGTATTATGTTATAATATATTTTGGATTGTCTATTGATATTGATTGATTATGATCGATCTTTTGTAATTAATATTATGATTCTATTATTTACTGTATTCATATCCTAGAATGTACTATAAATACCCCCTTATATCATTGAAATAATACACAAGCAAATTTTCATTTCTTCCATACTTTGTATCTTCTTCTATTATTCTCTTAATTTCATAACAAAACACATAAACTTGATACGACGTATTATTTATTTAATTATTATAGAAATGAAAATCGTGTTTTTTTTAACGTTTTCATTGAAAAAACTTAAATAATTTTTTTTATAAAAAAATTGGGTTCAGGAGTGTCGATGCCGTGTCGGGGAGTGTCGACAATATGTCAGAAGCGTGTCGGATATTTAAATTTTAAATAATGTTAATTTAATTAGCCGACTCATGTCGGACACGATGTCGGAACGTGTCATATCATATCTGGTGTCGGACACGACGTACGACGACCAGATTGAAGTGTCGGTGCATCATAGTTTAATACTAACATGTTCTGGAAAGTAAGAAAGGAAGAAGTTGATCCCAAATGCTTCTACCGGGGGCAGAGTCGTGCAAAGCACGACAACAACTTTCACTAGTATATATACAGTGTTTCACCGCATCTCATCTCCTCCCTCCTGAAACCCTATTTGTCAGATCGAAATCGTAAAACACCCATAAGATGGCGGAACAAGCGAAAATTCCTTTTGGGGAAGGCGTCTCCGAACTTTTAGATAAGATGAATGGCATCTCGCACGGCGCCAAGGAGGTCTTTCTCTGGGAGCTTGTTCGTAACGCAGCTCGTGTAAATCCTCTATCTTTCTTATTCTCTTCGGTAGATGTAGATCTGTTTTCTTTCGTTAAAATTTGTTTCTCTGGTTTTGATTTTTTTCCCTATCTGTGGTTTAGGGTTTTGCGTGTGTAGTTTGAACTAGCATATCCCTATGTTATTGTTCTTGGAATTGTGTGCTTCCTGTTGTTTTGTTTCTTCTTCATTATACATAATGGAACCTAATTAGGGACTCAATCGTTACTTCTGCTTTGTTTTGTTTCTTTTGGGTGGTGTTAAAATACTAATAATATAGAAGGTCGTACCCTCCGATTTTTTCTGAATATTTTTTCTGATTACAATTATTTGATTTTAGGCTCTTTACGAAATCCGTGTTAAGACTTTGTTTGAAACCGATCTGATTGGTGATCGAGGGCTTTTCATTGACATAATCCCTGACAAGAGTAATCACACCCTGTCCATCGTCGACAACGGCATTGGAATGGCGGAGGATGGTGACTTTGGAGGGCTCTCTAATAATAGATGCTTTTAATAATTTTGTTTTCTGTTGCTGGATTTTATTTGTTTTGTTTGATATTGCAGATGTGAAGAACAGACTTTTTACCGTTCCGGAGCGTGCACTGAAAAAATACAAGAAGGCCATTCATAAACTTGTGAAAAACAAAGTAAATGTTGATCAGTTTTATACGCGTAATTGGGATCTTCGTCTTGGTTTCTTTGCAGCTTACATGGTTGCTGACAAGGTTCAGATCACTACAAAGCGTTATGGTGGTGACAGGCAGTGCACCGTGTTTTCCTCAGCAAGGGATAGGTCGTTCTTCTTCGTCGATCGGCCGTGTACCAGGTCGTGTACCATTTCCAGTCCGCGGGGTACAAAGGTTACTCTCCAGCTTAACAAAGACCATTTTGAATACCTTGATGAGCGCAGATTGAAGGTTTTGATTGACAAGTACACATTTGACATTTGTCCTTACCCAATCTTCATCTGTGTTCACCCTTCCGGGAACATTATACAACGCTTTGCTGATGTGGAGGAAAAGAATAAAGATATGGAGTTGATGAAGAGAAAGTTTGAGGGTCTTCGAAAGCTATTCGGAGAGGTTCTTGGTGACTGGCCGGTGAAGGAAGTTGTTGTCTCTGACCGTATATATGATTTACCTACCTTTCTGTCACTTGATAGGAAAACACTAGAAATCAACCCGAGAAGCAGCTTGATTGAAAAGTTAAGGCAGGATGCTGAGCGCAACCCTAAGGACAAGGAGGTGGTGGCAATGATTCGTTTACAATATGTGTCTGGCGTAGGTAGCATCTGTGTGTATGACGTGAGGCACGGAACAAATCATCTGCGTACGACTCGAAGCGAAGCGGAACAATACATCCGTGACATGCATTGAATCCTGTTTCTTTGTTTGTGGGCTATGGGGATGTGTGGCAAGCAGGAGTTTGAGTATCATTTTGATCCAGACTTATTGTACACATTTTTACGTTTTGATCCAGACTTGGTTTCTTTGTTTTTGGCCCGGTTTTGTATGCACTTGGATGCTATGCTTTTATCTATGGTATCTATCTTTGATTAGATCCATTGTGCTTGATCTTATTTCTTATCAAAAAATAATTATTTTAAATTTTTGTTGGTGAGGGCTGATGTGTGGAAAGCAGGCTTTTTGATTCTTTGTCTTTCTGATTAATTGCTCGTTCCGTGGTCGTTTGGTTTCAGCTGCACCTGTTCCTTTTGTTCCTATATTTTTTATTTTGTTCCTAAGAATTAAGCCTAAAATTTCTGTTGCTTCGGTTTTGATTTGTCCTAAAACATACATCAGAAAACAATATTTTGATAGTAGGAGTAATATTTGGGAGATCAAATTCGGAATCGAACACACCAACAAGCATCCCAAGTTTTGTTTCTTAAAAGTCGAGTCTTCCGTGTTGGGTTGTGTGTGTGCTCAGCACAATTAAAATTTTATTTTATTTCTTTTTATTTTACGAAGAAAGGAAATCAGCACAATTATTTGAAACTGCAAATAATTGTGAAAATTGCTTTGACAGGTTTCTTCTTCTCGACGCAACACCAATTCTTGTATTTTCTTGGGCCAAATTAGGATTTTGGTCCTCTAACTTGGTCTATTTTGGATTTTAATGGTCCTCTAACTTGTTTATTTTTTTTGAAAAATAATCCTATCTGCCGGAAATTACTGATTAATTATTAGGCATCGGAATTTTTAAAAAACGCTTACTTGGCAGCCACTAGGCTGCTACATTGAATCCTACGTTGCTATGGACCCCATTTTACTTTAAAAAAAAGGATTTCTCCTTCCAATTTCCCCCAATTTCTTTGTCCTTCCAATTTCCCTCAATTTCATCCCTCAAAATCTAATCCCTAATTAATTTTCAATTTGCAATTTGAAATTGCTGAGATAGGCGATGAATCATTTGCAATTTGGAATTGGAAGTTCTCGCAAAGAAATAGCACCAAAGTTCATAATATCTCTACATTAGCTATTGTTTCCGGTGGAAAATGCAGCACCACCGCAATCTTCTTTTCCGGATATACCATTCTTGCCTGAAGTTTCAACCGGAGCATAGCCAGGAAATACAACAGCACCCCCCCCCCCCCCTCCGCCTGAAAATTCTAGTCCGGTTTCAACTAGCAAGAAACAAAAAAGCAAAAGATTTGCTATTGGAATGTCAATTGAGATTGTTATTTCAGGAATTTTGTAACTGGGATTAGCATTTTTCTTTTTTTATACGCAAAAGATTAAAAATTCAGATGAATCCCAGAAGAAAATTAGGGGAATTTTCCTACTTTAATTCCTCAAGAACTAATAACACCGCCATCATCAAATTTCTTGAACATTGCGAATATTATGGACCCAATTGCAAAAATATTGTTTGTTGAAAACAGAGAATCAAATCCAAATGGCTCTGTTTCTAATTCAAATTATCAAGCACTCATCCACTACAGGAGGGTAAGGAAGGGTCATGAGGTGGAAGATGAGCAACCTAATTGTCTCTTAGAAGATTTAGCCTCTGTTTCCATGGATGCAGATAAAGAATATGGGTGAAGTGGAGTTTAAACGCTACAGGTAAGTTTGAAGGTTTGAAGGTTTTCATCTTCTTCCCTAATTCTCATCTTCCTTTGCAATTTTATATTTCGTTTCCTGCTGAAAATCCTCAAGCAAATCAACTCAAATTAAATCCAACACGTTTCCGATGGGATCGAATAAAATCAAATAATCAAAGGCAAGACCACTAAAACTCACAGCATCAACATTAGAAGCAAGTTCAAACAAATGGATTGTGCTCACTTGCGGCACCGCTACCTTAATCTCTTCTGTTTCTGGCGATGATGTTTTCAATTGATGAGGAGAAGCCTAAAAACAAATTACAGAGAATTTAATATATAAATAAAAAAAATAAAGAGATGAAGATGAAAAATTGAAGGTTACTAATGGAGGAAGAAGATGGAAGAGGATTAGACGGGAGATGCAAAGTAGTAAATTAGGAATTAGATTTGGAAGGATGAAATTGGGAAAATTGGAAGGAGAAATCATTTTTTTTAAGTAAAAAGGGATCCACAACCACATAAGATTCAATGTGGCAGCCTAGTGGCTGCCACATAAGTGTTTTTTAAAGATTCCGGTGCCCAGTCAGCTATTTCCGGCGGATAAGACTATTTTCTAAAAAAAATACAAGTTAGAGAACCATTTTCCTCACCGGAGCAGGACTAAAATCCAAAATAGGCCAAGTTACAGGACTAAAATCCTAATTTTGCCTATTTTCTAGGTACAAAAGATTGTGTAAAATAAGACAATATAAATTAAGGCATATTATATATATATATATATATATATATATATATATATATATATATATATATATATATATATATATATATATATATATATATATATATATATATATATATATATATATACTAGTAGGGAAACCGTGCGATGCACGATGATGCAAGAATATATAAAATAATGCAAGAAAGCAAAATGTTATAAAAGGTGAAAAAGATTTAATATAAATTTAGTTGTCTTTGACATTATCAATTATTATGCCAAAGGCAGCTAAATTAAAGGAAGTGAGATTTTTTTATTTTTGAGAGACAACGAAGTGAGATTTTAAAAAATAAAATATATATACATACACAGATAAAATTAGGGCCAAAGACCCAAAATTACACAAAACGGACTTATAAGGACAAAAAGGAATCTGTTGGACTTATAAGGACAAAAAGTAGATAGATAGACTCAAATACCCTTAATGAAAAAAATTAAAAGAAAATGGGAGAAAGAGGCGCTGTTTGTTTGTTTTTTTTTTTTAGCGTTCTTTTTTTTTTTTCAGCGTTCAGTTTTTTTAACCGATGTATTGACCATCGCGATTAAATGACCACCGCGATGCAGAGACACCGTAATGAAGTGACACCGCGATGCAGTGACCACCCCCGATGCAGAGACACCGCATTGCAGAGACACCTCGATGAAGTGATACAGCGACGTAGTGACCACCCGCGATGCAGAGACGCCTCAATGAAGTGACACCACGATGCATTGACCACGCCAGATCCATTGATCACCTCGATACAGTGACCACCTCCGATGCAGTGACCAACCCAGATGCAGAGAAACCGCGATGCAGTGACCACCCCCGAGCCCGATGCAGAGACATCACGATGTTATAACATTTGAAGATGCAGAGACACCGCGATGAAGTGACACCACATTGCAGAGACACCGCGATGAAGTGACACCGTGATAAGTGACACCGCGATGCAGAGACACCGTCTTATGTCGATTTATGCAGTGACGTCTTATTGTATCGGTGTATGCAGTGATGACTTATTGTATTGATTTATGCAGTGACATCAATGTCACTTCATTAATTGTCTATTGTATGCAGTGACATCTGCAGTGACATCAATGTCACTTCATTAGTTGTTTAATGTATGCAGTGACATCTGCAGTGACATCAATGTCACTAAAGCAAACAAAATAACAGATAGATTATAGAATGTATTTCTCAAAAGTTGCAGATAGCTTAATACTTGTTCAATAAAAGTTCAATCTAAGTACAGGATCAAGGAATCAACAAGAATGTATAAATTATATAGATTGAAATCAAAATTCAAATTCAGTTGATACAAGATGACAGAATACAAGGCAGTTCAAACAAAATATAAAAGACTACAACAGGTTCAGTTTAGTCCAAGAAACAAGTTATGAAAAATTTAGCAAACTGCCGATCAGTCTTTGCAAGATAAATATATCAAATATAATAGGAGCAGGCTGAAGATAAAAATAGGGAGTTGATTAGCCTAATGCTGAACTCTCAGCTGACTTTCAGGAATGATAGTCAAATCCAAAGGATAAGACTATCAAGTCTAACAATCAATGTGGAGAACAAAAATGTTCAGCAAATCAGCAATACAAAACAAGCCTAATACAACCAATTATTAACAAAGACAAGATATTAGATTTCCAGCACCAGCAGATTACCCAAAGCAGCAGACCAACAAGTGCAAATTTCAGGTTCAGCAGAGCACAAGATCAAAGCAATAGATTCAACAGATGCACTTTTAACAAATGCAGTTGGTGCAAAGCAGTGAATTTCTTGTATCAATATTATCTGACTGTGACAGTCAAACACACAACACAAACATGGACACTGAATCAGTGAATTTCTTCACTAATTCATCTAAACAAACAGAGGTAAAATTATAGGAAACAATGGACAACTTAACCTTGACCAATCTTACTGTCGTTGGATTGAACCTTAGACTGTGTATTTTTAGACTTCTTGTCCACCCTTGGACCACACTCCTCCCTGGAATGATTCAGTCAGAATAGCACAGAGAAACCATAGTCCAGAAAATAGTAAATTATCAAGTTCTTCTCTCTCTTTTCTAGCTTGTTCATGCATTACAACAAACAGAAATGAACCAAGTCATGTAAGGTACTAATCTTGAAATACAATCACTACAAGATTAAGGCCCAAAATCAAGAACAAAAACTGAAATTCCCATTAAAAGACAAAACACCAACCGTGAATTTTGCAGAAATTTTTTGAACATCTAGGAATCGCTTAATTGCCTCAAGTGGTAGTTTACCTTGGGAGAATTTGCCAATGAGTGCATACCGGAAGGGAGCAGCTAAGTGTTCGATTGCTCTTTGGAGAACTTGATTGCGATTTCTCCTTTGTAATTAGTGATTTCCGGTCGAAGATCCAGCGGAGCAGCAGATTTTGTTCCAATAACTTGTGCATATGATTTCGAAGGATTTTCTGGAAGCAGATCTTGGATTGAACGACGAGGTTTGAAAATCTCCACCACCAGTGATTCTATGTAAAAAATCACTGAAAATCCTCTCCAGCGGCTGCTCGCCGGACTTTCGTTTTTGCTCTTTACCAGCTGTTTTTTCTCCCTTTTTCCACCATGGATGTTTTATCTAAAGGGGAGGGTAAATTAGGTAAGCTGAATAAAATGTGTCCTTATAAGTCCAACAGATTCCTTTATGTCCTTATGGGACTAATAAGTATAAAATAACTATACTTTTAAGGAATTAACCCATAAAATTAAAATGATTTCATAAAGAAAAAAATTCAATAAGTTTTCCGGAATAAATAAGCAAACTCGACTTTCTCCTCTAAAATGCCCTTACATTGCTCAAGTATGTTCGATGGGCTTCGTTGATGATTCTAATGTTTATCGGCGGTTCTGAAGCACATGGGTTTGGTCAAGATGTTTTACGTTGATTCCAAATGCTTCTACCGGGGGCCGAGTCGTGCAAAGCACGACAACTTCTTTCACTAGTATATATACAGTATTTCACCGCATCTCATCTCCTCCCTCCTGAAACCCTATTTGTCAGATCGAAATCATAAAACAGCCATAAGATGGCGGAACAAGAGAAATTTCCTTTTGGGAAATGCGTCTCCGAACTTTTAGATAAGATGAATGGCATCTCGCACGGCGCCAATGAGGTCTTTCTCTGGGAGCTTGTTCGTAACGCAGCTCGTGTAAATCCTCTATCTTTCTTATTCTCTTCAGTAGATCTGTTTTCTTTTGTTAAAATTTGAATTTCTGGTTTTGATTTTTTTTTCCCTATCTGCGGTTTAGGGTTTTGCGGGCAAAATTAGGATTTTAGTCCTCTAACTTGGCCTATTTTGGATTTTAGTCATGCTCCTGCTCCGGTGAGGAAAATGGTCTCTAAGTTTGTTTATTTCTTTTTGGATTTTAGTCCTATCCGCCGGAAATAGCTGATTGGGCACTGGAATTTTTAAAAATAGTCCTCTAACTAGGCTGCCACGTAAGCGTTTTTTAAAGATTCCGGTGCCCAATCAGCTATTTCCGGCGGATAGGACTAAAATCCAAAAAAAAACCAACTTAAAGGACCATTTTCGTCACCGGAGCAGGAGCAGGACTAAAATCCAAAATAGGCCAAGTTAGAGGACTAAAATCCTAATTTTGCTGGTTTTGCGTGTCTAAGATGACATCTGCTTTTGTTTGTAGTTTGAACTAGCATATCCCTATGTTATTGTTCTTGGAATTGTGTGCTTCCTGTTGTTTTGTTTCTCTGTGGTATGATTTCCAGCAATATATATATGTATATGTGTTTCTTCTTCATAATGGAACCTAATTAAGGACTCTTCTGCTTAAAATACTAAAAATATAGAAGGTCGTACCCTCCAATTTCTGAATATTTTTTTCTGATTACAATTATTTGATTTTAGGCTCTTTACGAAATCCGTGTTAAGACTTTGTTTGAAACCGATCTGATTGGTGATCGAGGGCTTTTCATTGACATAATCCCTGACAAGAGTAATCACACCCTGTCCATCATCGACAACGGCATTGGAATGACGAAGGATGGTGAGTTTGGAGGGCTCTCTAATAATAGATGCTTTTAATAATTGTTTTCTATTTCTGGATTTTATTTGTTTTGTTTGATATTGCAGATGTGAAGAACAGACTTTTTACCGTTCCGGAGCGTGCACTGAAAAAATACACGAAGGCCATTCATAAACTTGTGAAAAACAAAGTAAATGTTGATCAGTTTTATACTCGTAATTAGGATCTTCGTCTTGGTTTCTTTGCAGCTTACATGGTTGCTGACAAGGTTCAGATCACTACAAATCGTTATGGTTGTGACAGGCAGTGCACCGTGTTTTCCTCAGCAAGGGATAGGTCGTTCTTCTTCATTGACTGGCCGAGTACCAGGTCGTGTACCATTTCCAGTCCGCGGGGTACAAGGTTACTCTTCAGCTTAACAAAGACCATTTTGAATACCTTGATGAGCGCAGATTGAAGGTTTTGATTGACAAGTACACATTTGACATTTGTCCTTACCCAATCTCCATCTGTGTTCACCCTTCCGGGAATATTATACAACGCTTTGCTGATGTGGAGGAAAAGAAGAAAGATATGGAGTTGATGAAGAGAAAGTTTGAGGGTCTTCGAAAGCTATTCGGAGAGGTTCTTGGTGACTGGCCGGTGAAGGAAGTTGTTGTCTCTGACCGTATATATGATTTACCTACCTTTCTGTCACTTGATAGGCAAACACTAGAAATCAACCCGAGAAGCAGCTTGATTGAAAAGTTAAGGCATGATGCTGAGCGCAACCCTAAGGACAAGGAGGTGGTGTGAATGATTCGTTTACAATATGTGTCTGGCGTAGGTAGCATCCGTCTGTATGACTCGAAGCACGGAACAAATCATCTGTGTACGACTCTAAGAGACTTGAAGCGCGGAACAAATCATCCGTGACATGCCAGCATTATAGATCTTCCGGTTTGAATCCTGTTTTTCTTGTTTGTGGCCTATGGGGATGTGGCAAGATTTTATCATATTAAATAACTAGTAGGAAACCCAAAATTTAAAATTCAGCCCAATTTTTTTTAAACTTTCGGCTTCTGTGTATTATAAAACAAATATATTTTTTACTAAAAGAAAAAAACTAATAACCTAATATCCGACCCCCGGTTTTGTGTTTGTTTTTTTTTTTTTTTTGCAGCCATCTTATCTTCACACACTCTCTCTGCAATGACCTTCTCCTCTCTCTCGTCAAATCCTTTCTCTCCCATGGCAGTTTCAAAACCACCCTTATCTTTCAGAAAAATCCGGCCTCCCTCAACCACCTTTTGATCACCGAAAAAGGCGGATTCTTTTCTGAGCTTATCGCCCTTTCCATAGCCGTTTCTTATATATTATCGTTTGAAGGTGGATAAAAATGGGATCATTCGTTTGAAAATGTTGTTTTATTTATTCAATTTTGCCAATTGTTCTTCATTGATTAATACATTTCAGTAGTCTAACCCATACACCTTTGTCATTCCACATCAAAAGCTATCCCTTTGAATTTACCTTAATACATTGGCCTGCAAAATTAAGGACAAACACCACCGAAAACCAATGAGAAATAGGGAAATTTTTTGGAATAAAGAACGATTAACAACTACCGATTAGTCAGAGGGTCAGCTTGATGAAAAGGTCATCAAATAAGTATCAAAAGAATGTTAGACATCCCACCCCCAACTTCAGCACTCAAACACAAACACAAATGTTGAAAATATCCATATATCCACAATAACATATTATATGAATACCGAAATATCGAAGGGCTTTTATAAGAGAACAAATTCTTCAACAATTCAACATGGTCTCAGTTTTATTATCAGCAATACTGAAATATTAAAAGACTGTCACAACATACCTTAACATCCCATCCTACCCCAACTCCAACGCTCAGGTGACGAATAATGCAACCCGAATCTCTGCAAGAACAAATTCTCATTACACGGTCATTAATAAGTGAAAATTCAGTGGAAAAAAAACTAAGAATCGTTAAAATCAGAACCCGAATAAAAGGTTTGATAAAAAAAAAACACACAAAATACATGAGGTGTAAGACTAATGATCAATACGTATCCAATAAATTTAAATACTTGTTAAACAAAAAAAAAAAAAACAAATACCTGCAAGGCTGAGCAACCTCCTCCGCAGCCTAATGAAAGACAAAATAATGCCAGATGAATCCAAGAAACAAACCACAAACTTCACGGCTGCATTATGCCTTCGATTAAAATATATACTTCAAGCCGGATAATGCTTTTGTGATGTCACTATTAATGGTTCCATTTATGATTAAAAAAAAATAGTAAAGTTCTTGCCCTTAACTGTAACTCGCTTATAGCTGCCTCCACTCCAAACCAAGTAACAATCCTAAACGACCCCATCGGCTTGAAGCGCAACTTGAAAGCCCATAAGACTACAAAGTTAATCTGAAAATAACATTGCAAAATCTTAAATTAGAAGAAGGCTTGAAATTCCCAATTATTCTCGATTTGCATCGTGCAAAAGGTTAAATTAGCTGAAATAAAAAGTAAAATCAGCAAACGAAGTGACCAAAATTAAACTAAAATAAGCATTGATTAATGAACTGGGCTGCCGATGACTGCACGACTTGAAGGACGAGGCTCTGGCCCAGGTGCTCCGGAAATCGACCCACCTCGTAAGTCGATTTATTTATATATATATATGTATTTTAAGTAACGATCTCTCTCGAGGCATATGGCTTGACTTTATTTTGTTATCTGACCCATCCTTTTCCCTTTTTCCAGAACAACCTTCTTAGCAGAGAGGCTGCTCGACGCCTGGTCAAGACGGGTGACTCTGAAGAAGATCTTCGGAGGGAGAACAACAAACTACTGAAGGACAACATTTCAAAGGGTGCCGCCATCGCTGGTATGGAGTCTCAATTCGAGACGCTGAAGCACGAGGTGGCTGCCGAGGTCAAGAAGCTGGAGGACGCACTGACGGCTACTGCAGATGACTTAACTCGACTACAGACTGAAAGGCACGACCAGGGCAGGGAGTTACTTAAGTTGGCCCAGGACTACGAAAAGGTGCAGCAGGCGCACAATGCTTCGTTGGATGATGTGGAGCAGGCTCGATAGGAGAGAGATGCTCTAAAAGCCAGTCTGGAGAAAGAGAGGGATGCCCTGCAAGCTGAATTGGATCAAGTGCGCGTGCAAGTCGAGACGGCTAAGACGGATGCGATCCTTGAGTATCGGAAGTTGCCCAACCTCGATGCAGATCTGGACGTGCTTATGCGCGCAGCGATGATGGGTGGCTTTACTTTGGCAGAGACTCAAGTGAAGGCTGTCAACCCAGGATTCGAGGTATCGACGCTCGAGACGCCGATGTTCTACAATCCTAAGACGGAGGCGTTGTACAACCAGTACAGCGAAGAAAACCAACAGGGAGAATCTTTGGCCATTAAGTATGGTCCTTCCACTTCTGCCCCGGCAGCTGAGCCAACTTCCGCCATCCCCGAGCCGACCTCTGAAGCCGACATTTGATTGTTGCTTTTTCAAACTTCTCTTTTGTTGACTTGTCATTTGAACCTTGTTGTAATGATATTACATTGTTCTGAATCAACTTTGGCCGGTCTTTTTGGACCTGGCCTTGTTTTGTATTAATGTTGCTTCGAATTTGATTCGATTTTGTAGTGTTTTTATTATCTTTATTATCTATCTTTCTTGTCTCGATGTTTTATAGCTTTTCGCTTGTCGAGCCTTTGGCTTCGTGCTACCCCCGAAGTGTATTATGAACCTCTGGTTCTTATTGCACTTGTGAATTTAGCTGAGATCGACTCGTTTTCCTAGGCCTTTTTGTCTCATAGGTTTATTTGGCCTCAGGTGGAGTGTTTGAGTCCGACTATGTGAACTGTCCCTCTACTTTGGCCTTTTTTCACCCTTTGGGCTCGTCTGGCTCTTGATTGAGGCATTTGGCCCGACTATGCGAACCGTCCTTTGCTTTGGCCTCGTTCGCCTCTTGGGCTCGTTTGGCTCTTAGCTGGGACATTTGGCCCGACTATGCGAACCGTCCTTTGTCTCGGCCTTTTCCACCTCTTAGTCTCGTTCGGCTTTCGACTGGGACATTTGGCCCGACTATGCGAACCGTCCTTTGCTTTGGCCTCGTTCGCCTCTTGGGCTCGTTTGGCTCTTAGTTGGGAAATTTGGACCGACCATGCGAACCGTCTCTCTGCCTTTACATTTTTCTCCTACTGGGCTTATTTTGCATTTGGCTATACTGAGATATCCGACTTGCGGATTTCTCTGTTTTTTTGTCGACTTTACTGCTTTTAACATTTTGTCTCAGGTCGGACTTAATCCTAACAAACATAGAAGCATCTCGAGAAAGACATGTTTATTAGAATACTTATGATATGGTCACATGGACTAAAACATAGAGATTGATCAAAATAAGACTTAATTTAAACATAATACTTTCTCAAGTTGTTGGCGTGCCATTGTCGAGGGACCGTGGTTCCATCTGCTCGCCCGAGTTGATAGGACCCTTTGGGGTGAACCTTCAGAATTTAGTATGGGCCTTCCCAATTTGGGGTCAGTTTTCCGATCTTTTCTTGCCGACTCGCTTCGTTCTTTCTAAGGACCAGATCTCCAACTTTGAAGTATTTGTGCTTAATCCTCGAGTTGTAATACTGAGAGATCTTCTGCTTGTACCTTGCCATTCTGGCTGAGGCTATCTCTCTTCGCTCCTCAATGTTATCCTTTTCATGTCGAAGGTCAGAAGCATTTGTTTCCACATTATAGGCCAGAGCTCGAGGAGAAGGGACACCATGTTGGAAAGGTGTCCTAAACCCAATCGGGTTGGACCGGATCCGACCGGGTCGGGTCGTTTACAGTCTATTTAGTTCATGTAATAACTTTATTATGATTAATAAAAGCACTTATGTTATTATTTGTCTTCATATTATTTGTTGTATATATATAGTAACGTCCCTAGTATCAATCTGTGATAGAGAAACCATGATAGTGATTATGGTTGATGAGATCTCTAATCACTATAACAAGGTTGGTACTTAAATGTCTCTAGTCTTACATATTATCAAATGGGACATTGATAGTATAATCGGACTAGCACGTATTGGATGTCTTCTATCTTTTAGAAGGTAGGGATAGATCTCGTCTATCGAAGTGTAGGGACACTTGGACTGTATGTGGACGTGTATTAGAGAATGCGTACGTTAGACTGACCCACTTACATTAAGTGTCACACTATGTGGCGGTTGTGTAATTATCCTTTTGACCGAGTCTTCATGGCATCACGGTGTGGATTGTCATGCTTTGACACTATTGAGATTTCTCCTAACCACGGGCGATCATGCGGTAGTGATTGGGTATGATATTGAAGCATGCGGAGTATACATGATTGGTCGTCCGGGAATCGCGTATCCTATGATTGGGATCGAATATCCGAAATGGCCTTCTTATAAGGAATGTCTAGCTCTCGAGAATCTTTGCAAAGTGGGAGTAAATGTGTTATTCCGAGAGAGCATGATATCCAGATTATAAGATACGATCGTCAATGTATTGACACTCGAGATACGATCGTATGGATATTATTATAGCGATAGGATTGTAAGTTACACGGTAACTGCTTCACATGAAAGGTAGTAGTCATTGCTTTTGACTCTTCCGATAATTGGGGGTCACGGTGTGTTGCTAGACGCTATCCCGTGATCGTTAGGTATGAAGGGCATTTTAGTAAATTGCACTTTGTGTCTACGGCCAACATATTCGAAGCCTATCGGGTCACACACATATGAACATCGAGTCGGATTAAAATGCGGTTATAGTTGATAACCAAATAAGGAAAGTTTATCTCTAGACTATAAATGTTATAGTGGTAAATTAATATGGTGGTATTTATTTATTATGAATAAATAAAATACAAGATATTAATTATATATATAAATTAGATTAATTAAAGAATATTCCGGAAGTCAATTTGTTGACTAATGGGGCGCCACTTTTGTGTGTATAAGATACACTTGGATTGTGCACTTTAATTAATAAATATTGCCATAATATTAATATAGGATATTAATTGATTTTGGAAAAATAGATTTATGGCAATAAGATAATTATAATCAATATATGATATTGACAAAATAAATTATAATTAAAGAGATAAATCAATCTAATTGATTTTCCTTATTTTATTGGAAAAGGGTTTTCTTCTCCTACACACCATTAGGGGCGCCACCTCCTCTATAAAAAGGAAGTGGGTGTCAAGCTCTTTTGTACATCACAATTGCAAGAGTTCATAATTCTTGTGTAAAATAGAGAGCTCTCCATGGTGAGTTTGTGAGGGAAGAAAAGGTCCGGTCTAGCAGCCGGAGTTTTTCCGATAGCAATCCAAGGAGGATTCCGGCGAGGGGTTCGTGTGGATTAGCGATAGAGGCCGGACGCGTGGACGGCTTGCGCATTGAACTACTCTCCGTTGGCGGTCAAAGCGACGATCTTGTAGATCATCTAAGGTATAACCGTCAAACTACTTAACGTGTTTATTGCATTAAACGAAGAACGATCTAGAAAAGGAAATCAAAATTTTAAATTCCACTGCGTTAAAACTAGTGATTTCCTAACAGTGGTATCAGAGCCAGACTTCGAGCTTAAGCAATAAGCATAATTTAAATGCGTAGTATTTAATCGATAGATGCAAGATTTAAATCACGAAACGTTAAAACAAAAAAAAAATTAGGGTTCTTGGGGGGTCGGCCGACTGGCGGCGCCCCCCTCCCTCTGCGGCGGCGGCGGCGGTAACCCTAGGGTTGCCGTCCGTCGGCTCTCCTCTTCCAATGGGGAGATCAACCCTTTTCGTTTTGTGATATTTTATTGTGCATAGATATCTCGTTTGTTTAGTTGTGTCATATGGCCAACCAATGGTTCAAATAGTTTGGACCATTGGGAAACCATATGGGACATTGGCCTTTCCAAATTTTGATTTGGAATAGGCCTAGGCCTAGGACACTTCCAAAATTTTGATTTTGGAAAGTGGCCAGGCCTAAACCAAAACCATTTGGCCTTTCCAAATATTTGATTTGGAATAGGCCTAGGCCCTTTCCAAATATTTGATTTGGAATAGGCCTAGGCCTAGGCCACTTCCAAAATTTTGATTTTGGAAAGTGGCCAAGCCTAGACTAAAATAATTTGGCCTTTCCAAATATTTGATTTGGAATAGGCCTAGGCCCTTTCCAAATATTTGATTTGGAATAGGCCTAGACCTAGGCCACTTCCAAAATTTTGATTTTGGAAAGTGGGCAGGCCTAAGCTAAATTTAGTTTTGGAAAGGAAACAAATAGGAGACTTTATAATTTTAATTTTATTTTGAATAGTTCAAATTTAATTAAAATTGAAATCGATTTAAAATTAAATGTTAATTTTAATTTTAGGTTAAGTCATATAATTAATTAAAAGTTATTTAATTATTTGACGTGATAAAATAAAGACGCATGAGTAGTAGTAGTTAAAATTAGAATTTAATCTTTTTCATAAGATAAAATTGTATGGATTAGATGTGTAGATATAATGTGATTATATGGACCCCGATTGATCATGGACTCGGCCAATAGGATAGATGGGAATGTTTTCTTTATGTTGGTTTTTGAAAAATTGTCCTAGGCCGTTATGAAGAACGTGACCTAGTTTACTTTTTGCATTTATCCCATTCCCCGAGTTTCCCCCCGTGTGCGGCGGGTGTAATTATATATTATGTAACAAGAATGGAGCAAGAAGTTCAAGACCAAGGAGAAATAAAGAACCCATTGGCGTACAGCAATAAAGATCCTATTGGCGGTTGCAGATACCCTTAGTTTGTGACCCGCGGTTTCGTCAGTTTGTATTTGAAACCGCACCTAGGAAAAGTCCATGATCATACCGGTTATTTTATGCGCGGAATGTTGTGTATGTTTTACTTTATATGATATCGTAGTAATATGCACATAGTAGATGAGACCATAATTAAACCAAATTAATTAAGTGAATTAATTTAAAATTATTCCCACACCAAAAAATCGAGCCAAAATTGTCTCCCAATATTATAATGACGGTGAAGAGCCTTTGTTCGGATCCAACTGATCGGCCCACGTCGGGAGTTGACCTACCACGGGTATATCGTCATTATCGAGATATGATCGTTACGAGATCTCATGAATATTTGGGTTACGACTCGACTAAGAATCTTGCGGTGATTGGCCCACGTCAGGACCGTCTGATTTTAGAGACAAGGGGTGGCTATCACATAGAGATGCGAATTGTCAAAGAGTTGACTAGTCAACCAATGGAAATCGAATAAGATTCGATCGGTAAATAGTACCCACCTTCGAAATTGACCCGGTCGATCGGCCCACGTCGGGGATCGAGTCAACTAGATAGGATTCCATCCACTAAAGAATTAATTAAATTCTTGAAAGCCAATAGGGAATAGTTGGCTAGTGGGAGTAAAAACCTTATAAATTTCTTAGTGCAAATATAGGTTTTTTATACATGAGCTTTTACTTATTCTATCTTTTATTTATTGTTGTAGAAAATGTCAAACAAATTGAACCTTCGTTTTATCATCGAAAACAAGCTTGACGAAACTAATTTTCTCGATTGGGAAAGAAACCTCAAAATCGTTTTGAGGCACGAGAAGATTGGCTATGTTTTGGACGAGGCCCTACCGGAAAAGCCCGCTGAGGGTTCGGCTGCAGATGTTGTCGAGAAGTACAACAAGCACTGTTCTGACAGTACTGATGCTACATGTATCATGCTTGCTTCTATGACACATGAACTGCAGAAACAGCATGAGTCCATGGACGCCTACTCTATCATGGTCCACCTGAAGGAACTTTATGCTTCTCAGTCCCGCACTGAGAGGTACGAGGTCTCGAAGGCCCTGTTTAGTTGTAAGATGGCATCTGGGACTGATGTGGGGTCACACGTGCTTAAAATGATCGGGTACATAGAGAGGCTTGGGAAGTTGGGCCACAAGTTGGAACGAGAGTTGAGTATTGACTTGATTCTGCAATCTCTACCTGACTCATTCTCGCAGTTTGTGATGAACTATCACATGAACAAGATAGATTGCTCCCTAGCGGAGTTATTGAACATGTTGAAAACTGCTGAAGGCACTGTAGGGAAGGGAAAGCAAGTGTTGCTGGTCACTTCAAACAAGGGCAAGGCAAAAGCCCAGAAAAAGTCCAAGAAGGCGAAGGCTGCACCTAAGCCAACGCCTAAGATAGCAAAAGACAAATCCAAGGATGCTTGCTTCCATTGCGGTGAGACCGGACATTGGAGGAGAACCTGCAAGGGCTTCTTGAGTACCAAGAAGAAGCATTCTGATGCTTCGACTTCGTGTATATTTATGATTGAGATCAACATTACTTCTTCTAAGTCTAACCACTGGGTATTAGATATTGGTTGTGGTTCTCATATTTGTACGAATATGCAGGCACTAAGAAGAACTAGAGATCTGAGGAAAGGAGAGGTGGACCTACGCGTTGGAAATGGAGCAAGTGTTGCTGCGTTGGCCGTAGGAGTTTATTTTCTTTCATTGCCCAGTGGGCTAGTACTAGAACTCAATAACTGTTATTTTGTTCCTGCTCTTACGAAGAGCATTATTTCAATTTCCGCATTAGATGTTGATGGATTTTCTTTTACGTTTGAGAATAAATGTTGTTCTTTTTCACGTGATGGAATCTTTTATGGTACTGGCATACTTAGCAATGGTCTCTACATATTAGATATGAATGTTGACGTACTTAATATAAATAACAAGAAAGCCAAAACAAATGACTTGAATGAATCCTACTTATGGCATTGTAGACTTGGCCATATAAATAAGAATCGCATTTCCAAACTCCATAAAGATGGAATGTTGGATCAATTCGATTACGAATCGTTTGATACATGCAAAGCTTGTTTACTTGGCAAGATGACAAAGTCACCTTTTAGTGGCAAAGGGATAAGATCCAATGAATTGCTTGAGCTTATACATACTGATGTGTGTGGCCCAATGTCGATTCAAGCCAAAGGAGGATACTCTTATTTTATCACTTTCACTGATGACCATTCTCGCTATGGTTATATATACTTAATGAAGTATAAATCAAGCCTTCGAAAAGTTCAAAGAATTCAGAAGTGAAGTGGAGAAACAACTAGGTAAGGAAATCAAAACACTTCGATCCGATCGAGGCGGAGAATACCTAGATGGAGAGTTTCAAGATTATTTGAAGGAGAATGGGATTCTACCTGAATGGACTCCTCCCGGAACGCCACAGATGAATGGCGTGTCTGAGAGGAGGAACCGCACCTTGTTAGACATGGTGCGATCCATGATGAGCTATGCAGTTCTTCCAAAATTGTTTTGGGGGTATGCTCTAGAAACCGCATCCTATACACTGAACCGAGTTCCATCAAAGACGGTTGATTCTACACCATACGAGGTATGGGCCAAGAAGAAACCAAATCTGGCATATCTTAAACCTTGGGGTTGTCCAACTTATGTGAAGCGGATGATGCCCGACAAATTGGAGGCCAGATCCGACAAATGTCTGTTTGTGGGATATCCTAGAGAAACTAGAGGATACCAATTTTACCACCCTGAGGAACAAAAGGTGTTTGTTGCAAGGACTGGCCACTTTCTGGAGAAAGAGTTTATTCTGGATAGGGTCAGTGGGAGTAAGATTGATCTTGAAGAAATTCGAGAACCACTTACGGATAACAGTCCGTTGATGGAAGTAGAGGAGACACCACATACAAATGTGGCGCCACCCTCTACCGTAGACACAATTGCACCTCGAAGATCCACCAGGGAACGCCGTGAACCCGAAAGGTACACTGGCGTGTATCTCATGGAAGATGAGGACCCTAGAACTTATGAGGAAGTGCTATTAAGGCATGACAAAGAGAAATGGCTAGAAGCCATGAATTCTGAAATGGAATCCATGAAGGACAACCAAGTTTGGAACTTAGTTGATCCGCCTGAGGGAATAGTTCCCATAGGGTGTAAATGGGTCTTTAAGAGAAAGACCGACATGGACGGTAACGTGACCACCTACAAGGCTAGGTTGGTGGCAAAAGGTTATAAGCAAAGACAAGGAGTTGACTATGATGAAACCTTCTAGCCTGTTGCCATGTTAAAATCCATTAGAATTTTGCTCTCTATTGCAGCATACCATGATTACGAAATCTGGCAGATGGATGTGAAAACGGCTTTCCTTAACGGGAACCTGTCTGAGGAAGTGTATATGACACAGCCTGAGGGTTTCACAACCAATGACGCCAGGATGGTGTGTAAACTGCAAAGATCCATTTATGGATTAAAGCAAGCTTCTCGGAGTTGGAATCTTCGCTTTGATGAGATAATCAAACAGTTTGATTTCATCAAGAACGAAGATGAGCCCTGTGTTTACAAGAAGGTTAGTGGGAGTGCCATTGTGTTCTTAGTGCTTTATGTGGATGACATATTGCTCATAGGGAATGATGTGCCTATGTTACAATCGATCAAAGCTTGGTTATCCAAGAACTTCTCAATGAAGGACTTGGGTGAGGCAGCCTATATTCTGGGAATAAAGATCTATAGAGATAGATCTAAAAGGTTGCTTGGTCTGTCACAATCCACCTACATAGACAAGATGCTGAAAAGATTCAGCATGGAGCAGTCCAAGAAAGGATTGCTGCCCATGTCACATGGGGTCTACCTGTCAAAAGGAATGAGTCCTAAGACAGAGGAGGAAAGGGCACAAATGAGTAAAGTCCCTTATGCTTCGGCAATCGGGTCCATCATGTATGCCATGTTATGCACAAGACCAGACGTCTCGTACCCTCTTAGTATGACTAGTAGGTACCAGTCCAATCCAGGTGATGGTCACTGGATTGCTGTCAAGAATATCCTTAAGTACTTGAGACGTACTAGGGATATGTTCCTGGTTTTCGAGAACGATGATTTAGTATTACGAGGTTACACAGATGCCGGTTTCCAAACCGACAAGGACGATTTTAAGTCACAATCTGGATTTGTTTTCACGCTTAACGGCGGAGCAGTGAGCTGGAAGAGTTCCAAGCAGGAGACTACTGCGGACTCTACAACGGAAGCCGAATACATAGCAGCCTCGGAGGCGGCAAAGGAAGCGGTTTGGATGAAGAAGTTCATTACTGAACTTGGTGTGGTTCCTCCATTGAAGGTCCAGTGCCTATGTACTGTGATAATAATGGAGCGATATCTCAGTCAAAGGAACCAAGGTCTCATCAGAAGTCCAAACATGTGCTACGGCGCTATCACTTGATTAGAGAGATAGTAGATAGAGGAGATGTAAAGATAGAGAAAGTCCACACGGATGATAACATAGCCGATCCGTTAACCAAGGCATTGTCTCAAGCTAAGCATGAGAAACATGTTCACTTGCACGGGCTTAGGCATATGGGTGATTGGCTTTAGGCCAAGTGGGAGATTGTTGGAAAGGTGTCCTAAACCCAATCGGGTTGGACCGGATCCGACCGGGTCGGGTCGTTTACAGTCTATTTAGTTCATGTAATAACTTTATTATGATTAATAAAAGCACTTATGTTATTATTTGTCTTCATATTATTTGTTGTATATATATAGTAACGTCCCTAGTATCAATCTGTGATAGAGAAACCATGATAGTGATTATGGTTGATGAGATCTCTAATCACTATAACAAGGTTGGTACTTAAATGTCTCTAGTCTTACATATTATCAAATGGGACATTGATAGTATAATCGGACTAGCACGTATTGGATGTCTTCTATCTTTTAGAAGGTAGGGATAGATCTCGTCTATCGAAGTGTAGAGACACTTGGACTGTACGTGGACGTGTATTAGAGAATGCGTACGTTAGACTGACCCACTTACATTAAGTGTCACACTATGTGGCGGTTGTGTAATTATCCTTTTGACCGGAGTCTTCATGGCATCACGGTGTGGATTGTCATGCTTTGACACTATTGAGATTTCTCCTAACCACAGGGCGATCATGCGGTAGTGATTGGGTATGATATTGAAGCATGCGGAGTATACATGATTGGTCGTCCGGGAATCGCGTATCCTATGATTGAGATCGAATATCCAAAATGGTCTTCTTATAAGGAATGTCTAGCTCTCGAGAATCTTTGCAAAGTGGGAGTAAATGTGTTATTCCGAGAGAGCATCATAACCAGATTATAAGATACGATCGTTAATGTATTGACACTCGAGATACGATCGTATGGATATTATTATAGCGATAGGATTGTAAGTTACACGGTAACTGCTTCACATGAAAGGTAGTAGTCATTGCTTTTGACTCTTCCGATAATTGGGGGTCACGGTGTGTTGCTAGACGCTATCCCGTGATCGTTAGGTATGAAGGGCATTTTAGTAAATTGCACTTTGTGTCTACGGCCAACATATTCGGAAGCCTATCGGGTCACACACATATGAACATCGAGTCGGATTAAAATGCGGTTATAGTTGATAACCAAATAAGGAAGGTTTATCTCTAGACTATAAAGGTTATAGTGGTAAATTAATATGGTGGTATTTATTTATTATGAATAAATAAAATACAAGATATTAATTATATATAAATTAGATTAATTAAAGAATATTCCGGAAGTCAATTTGTTGACTAATGGGGCGCCACTTTTGTGTGTATAAGATACACTTGGATTGTGCACTTTAATTAATAAATATTGCCATAATATTAATATAGGATATTAATTGATTTTGGAAAAATAGATTTATGGTAATAAGATAATTATAATCAATATATGATATTGACAAAATAAATTATAATTAAAGAGATAAATCAATCTAATTGATTTTCCTTATTTTATTGGAAAAAGGTTTTCTTCTCCTCCACACACCATTGGGGCGCCACCTCCTCTATAAAAAGGAAGTGGGTGTCAAGCTCTTTTGTACATCACAATTGCAAGAGTTCATAATTCTTGTGTAAAATAGAGAGCTCTCCATGGTGAGTTTGTGAGGGAAGAAAAGGTCCGGTCTAGCAGCCGGAGTTTTTCCGATAGCAATCCAAGGAGGATTCCGGCGAGGGGTTCGTGTGGATTAGCGATAGAGGCCGGACGCGTGGACGGCTTGCGCATTGAACTACTCTCCGTTGGCGGTCAAAGCGACGATCTTGTAGATCATCTAAGGTATAACCGTCAAACTACTTAACGTGTTTATTGCATTAAACGAAGAACGATCTAGAAAAGGAAATCAAAATTTTAAATTCCGCTGCGTTAAACGAGTGATTTCCTAACACATCAATCTCGGCGGGTATCACCGCTTCGCACCCATACACTAGAGAGAAAGGTATTTCTCCTGTCGAGGAATTAGGAGCTGTCCTACATGACCACAGGATGCTCGGAAGTTGTACCGCCCAATCTCAACCTTCTGCCTCTAGCTTCTTTTTCAACCCAAGCTTGATCTGTCGATTTGTCTGATCGACTTGTCCGTTTTCCTGTGGGTTAGCTATCGAGGTGAAGTGCTGATTGATATGATACTCATTGCACCATTCTCTAACCCTTCGGTCCTCGAACTGGGTACCATTATCTGAGATCAGAGTCTTTGGAATGCCGTACCTGCATAAAATATCGACCCACGAGAATTTTTTGATTGTCGCAGCTCTGATGTCGGGCAAAGCCTTGGCTTCTACCCATTTGGTGAAGTAATCTACCGCCACGACCACATATTGATTATTCCCCGGGGCTCGGGGTAGAGGTCCAACAATATCGACTCCCCATTGATCAAAAGGCCATGCTGACGAGATGACATTCATGTCTTGTGCTTGTTGATGGGAAATATTGTCATGGATTTGACATGGTTTACACTTTTGAACAAGGTTATTCGCATCTCGTTGCATCGATGGCCAAAAATATCCTGCAAGCTTACATTTTCGAGCCAACATCCTCGCTCCACAATGATTTCCACACGCTCCTCTGTGGATTTCCTCTAGGAGATAATCACCTTCCGCCTTGGAAACACACCTCAACCATGGACTAACGAAAGATTTTCGATAAAGGACATCGTCAAAGATTGCGTACCGTGCTGATTGAAGTCGGATTTTCCTTGATTGTACCTTATCCAATGGGAGAATTCCGTCCTTGAGGTAAAGAGCGATTGAGTCCATCCACGTGGCCTGCTGAGTGATCGGCTGGGCCTCCGCTTATTTGTGACTCCTGTCGGTCAATAACTCGACTAGAACTTTCTTACTCGAGATGAAGTTCGATGCGAGCTTAGAGAGTGCATCGGCCCTTTTATTCTGACTTCGAGGGACCTGGTCGATTAAAACCGTCTTGAACTTATGTATGAGGCCTTGCACCACTGTTAGATAGTTCCTCATTGTCTCCTCCTTAGCTTCATACTCCCCTTTGATGTGATTTACCACTAACTGGGAGTCACTGTAAACTAGCAAATTCTCGACACCTAGCTTCAAAGCGAGCTTCAGACCCGTGATCATAGCTTCATATTCAGCCTCGTTATTCATTTCTTTAAAGTTGAATCGAAGCGCGTATGGGAACTCTTCCCCTTTTGGGCTTACTAGCAGGAGGCCTGCCCCTGCCCCCCTCTTTACTCGACGCTCCATCGACGTGGAGGATCCAACGTTCCTCGGGACTTTGTTTTTCTTGGTCGAGTTGGATGGAAATCCCTTCAGCTAAGAAGTCTGCCATGGCCTGGGATTTTATTGCGGTTCGAGGAACAAATTCGATATCGTACTGCGCCATTTCTATCACCCATTTCGCTAGCCGACCAGAAGTGTCAGGCTTCGCTAAGATCTGCTTCAGTGGTTGGTCAGTGACTAACCTAATGGGATGGGCTTGGAAATAGGGCCTTAGCTTTCTCGACGCATGGACCAGACATAATGCTAGCTTCTCTGCTGGTGAGTACCAGATCTCGGGGCCATGTAACGCTTTACTGACAAAATAGATAGGCACCTGGCCATGTACCCCTTCTCGAACTAGAACAGCACTCGCTGCTTCCTCGCATACCGCCAAGTAGACCAACAACCCCTCCCTTTCTCGAGGTGAAGTGAGGGTGGGTAATTCTGATAAGTAAGCTTTCAATTCTTCGAAGGCTGTCTGACATTCATTATCCCAGTGAAAAGGACTGGCCTTGCGAAGAATCTTGAAAAACGGTAGTGCGCGTTGCGCGGATCTCGATAAGAATCTGTTGAGGGCGGCCGTTCGACCAGTAAGCTTTTGCACTTCCTTTGTATTTTGAGGGGCAGGCATATTTTTCAAAGTGTCGATCTTATCCGGGTTTGCTCGAATCCCGTCCTTCGAGATCATACACCCTAGAAATTTTCCAGACCTGACCCCAAAGGTGCACTTTTTTGGATTTAACATCATCTGTGTATCCCTCAACACTTCAAATACCTCTCGAGCGTCTACCAAATATTGCTTCATAGATCGACTTTTGATGAGCAAGTCGTCTACGTACACTTCCATGCATCTTCCAATCTGTTTGCCGAAGATCTTGTTGACTGCTCTCTGATATGTAGCCCCGGCATTTTTCAATCAAAATGGCATGGTTACATAGCAGAAAGTGCCAAATTCTATGATAAAAGCTATTTTTTCCGCGTCTTGAGGATCCATTAAAATCTGATGGTACCCCTTGTACGCGTCCAGGAAACCAAACACTTCAAAATCGATGGTTGAGTCCACTAACCTGTCGATTTTTGGCAACGGATACGAGTCCTTTGGACATGCTTTGTTCAAGTCGGTGAAGTCCACGCACATACGCCAGCTGCCATCGGGTTTTTTGACCACTACCGGGTTGGCTAGCCACTCTGGATAGAATACTTCTTTTACTATCTGGGCCGATAGTAGCTTACCGACTTCCAATTCTATGGCTTCAAGTCGATCGGATGCAAAGTTTCTCTTCTTTTGCCTTACTGGCTTCTTAACCTGATCTATCTCAAGCTTATGGACAGCGATGTCTGTAGGTAACCCTGGCATGTCGGTAGCCTTCCAGGCAAAGACATCTCTGAACTCGATCAACAACTCGATTAGCAACTGTTTTTCTTTGCCTGGGATCCAAATCCCGACCTGTACACACTGATCGTCTTCTCTTTCCCAGAGACGAACATTCTCAACTGCATCGCTGGAGACCCAGCACTTCTCCTCTTCTTCCTCTGGAATCAGTTCCTCGACCAAAATTTGTTGTACCACCATTTTCCCGTTTATGACAATGGAATTACAACTCCGCGCAGCTTCAACATCTCCCTTTACCTCGTGGGAACCATTCTTGGTAGGAAACTTCAAGCTATTGTGGAAAGTAGAAATGATAGCGCGCAGGTCGAAGAGCGCTGGTCGTCCCAAAATGACATTATACGCAGATGGAGCTTTGACTACTACATAGCTCAATTCGAGTGTCCTTCCTTTCTCGCCGTCCCCAACTGTTGTGAGTAACTTTATCGATCCCATAGGATGAACTGCTTGCCCGGTGAATCCAAACAAAGGAGACGCTATAGGAGCTAGATCTTTCTCTTTTAGCTTCATCACCTGAAAAGCCGAGTAATACAAGATGTTTACTGCGCTGCCGTTATTGATGCAGACTCTCGATACACGGGCTCGACTAATCACAGCCTCAATAACCAACCCTTCACTATGACTCCTAGACTTGGGGATATCATCTCGGGGTCCGTACCCGACTTCCGTTCTAAATCTGAGCTGCTTACGCTCTCTCGAGCTGTCAGCTGGCTCTCGATTGGCTTGGTCTTTGTCACTCTCCCCTGGCCCAAAGATTCTATTAACATAGTTGTTCGGTCGATTATCATCGTACCTATCTCGACCATAATTATCTCTGTTACTCTTATCACGATCTGGAGATCGATTCCGTTGAGGTGATCGATCTCTCCGTCTTTGAGCATCTCGGCCTCGACCCCTATTTTGATCGGGGTTCTTCCTTTTATACTCTCTACGCCCTCTAGGCTCATCGCTCCGAGACCTGTCGACTACTTCGTCTAGCTTCCCTTCTTGGATACAGGTGTCGATGTCTCTTTTCAGGTCGTGACATTCCTCTGTTGTGTGCCCTATGTCTTCATGAAACTCGCAATATTTTCTTGAATTCCTCTTCTCTCGAGGTTTCTTCAATGGTGACGGTTTTCTCCCTATGTTTTTCGAGAGCATGATTGATAGAACCTAGGCTCTAGACAGATTAAGCGGAATGAAATCTTTGTCGTGTGTGGGTCCCTTATTTCCCCTGCGGTCTGAGGCGGGCGTCTCTATACGATCCCAGACTGAAGGTTTACTCTTGACATCCTGCCTCTTGGAATGATTCTTGTTCGGACCTCGATTGTCCTTCTTCAAATCCATCCAATCGGATTGGGTGTGCCTGCGCACTACCTCTTCCCCTTGACAGAATCGATGCACCACATTAACGCACTCGTCCATGGTGTGAGGAACATCTTTGCTCAACTTCATGTATAACTTCATATTACGCAGTCCTCCCACGAACGATGTGATCAGAAGTCGATCATCCGCATCCTTAACCTGCATGGCCTCGATATTAAATCCCTTTAGATAATCCAGTACTGTTTCGTCCTTTTGCTGCCTCATGTTCATGAGGTGCGTGGCGCTTAAGGGAAACTTTTTATTGACGATGAACGCATCCCGAAACTTGCGGGAGAGCATGGAGAAGCTGGAGATCGACCTGGGTCGTAGCTTGGTAAACCATTCCCTGGCTCGACCCACGAGCAGCGTCTCAAACGCTCGACATCGCATCGCATCAAGTGCGCCATCCAACCTCATCTGAGATAGATACCTATGTAGATGGTCTTCCAGATCGGTAGTACCATCGTAAGGATCTATCTTTGGTATCTTAACCCCTTGGGTTTAGGGAAACTCTCGATCTCCTTCATTAAAGGGGACTCCAACCATAGCGAGACCTGATTTTCCCCCAAAATAACGTCCAGCTCTTCCATGACGTTGTCCTCATCCATCTTCTGGTGCTTCTGTTGGATCTAGCGTCTCTTTCTCTCCACAGAGCTAGAGGATGCACTGATTTCGTCCCTGGGAGTTTGGTTGGGCTTTTCTACAGCATCTTTCAGACCGCCGTCCGCCGCGGCATCTTTCTGACCGCCGGCTGCTTGTTTTTACGCCATAACCGCCTCTGCTATAATCCGGGACATTAGTTCAAGATCTGCCCCTGCCAACTGATCCACAAGCGCTCGGTATTCCGGAGCAAGGCCTTGCTTTTCTCTCTGAGGATCTTCACGGACAGGATCCAAGGCTTGATCTTTTCCTCCTTGCCCCTCTGGGTCTGCCTGCTCATGGATAGGATCCAAGGCTGGATCTTTTCCTCCTTGCACCTCTGGGTCGTCCTGCTCGTTAATCTGCGTGCTTTGATCGGCAACTTTGGATGCGGTTTTCCTGGCGTTCTTTTCCATGGGAGGCATCGTGATCTTGGTGTATTCAACAGAAGAATGCCCTCCTTCTAGCGCCAATGACGATGACAAATCGTGTCACCTAAATAATCGGGGCCTAAATCGAATCTAGTGATGAATATCCCAAAACCCTAATGCCTAAAAAGTGAGGATGTGGATTTGGTGATCTGCGGCTGAGTCTAAGAATGTATCTTAGATTGCCTACGTATCCTGTTCGGTTCCAGGAATCAAGCCTTACGTAGTTCCTGGAAGGTGGTATTTATAATGACAACACATGCCCTAACCCTAATGTTGAGTCGGCTTATGTTATTGTCATATTTACCCTTAATGGGCCTTAACCCTTGCCCAAGTTACCACACTGTTTGTGGGCCTGGACAGCTGGTGCGGACTCTGTCCTTGATGTCGATATAACCGACCTGCGATACTCGACTTTGGGACTTCCGGTCCTACACTGCTCGATGTCGATCGTCGTAACCCCGAGTCTGGGAATCGACATGAATGCCTTGGTGTTTATCCCTAATGTTGTTTTAGGGCCAATCGATAGACGACACGTGGAGGGGTGAAACCCTGTATCGTCACCATCTATGCCGTTTTGTGGATAGATTATTCTTTTGTGTTTCTTTGTTGATTTTTGATTTTATGTTTTCGTGGGGCAGATTTGTGCTGGGTTTGAGTTGGGTCAAGATTAGGTGGGTTTTTAATTAAGGTGGATTGGAATTGTCTACAAGATTGTGGTGAGAGCTCTAGATTTTCATTGTATTTGAGACCTGTTTTCATGAGAAAAATGAGGGTAATTTAGTCTTCCCTGAGGGATTCGGAAGACGAGAAGGGTGTGATATACAGAGAATAAAGTTTAATGGAAGACTGGTCTAAATATGCTCATAGTCTTGCACATTTGGCGGTGTTAAAGCGAGATTATGTTGGGCTGGAGAAGATAGTCACAGCCCTCCCACGGTTGGCAAAAGCCGGGGAGGTGAATACCGAGGCTAAGTCTTTGGCTGCTGAGAAAAATGTGGATGCGGTGTCCGCAGTGATTGATAGGCGAGATGTTCCTGGACGAGAGACACATTTGCATCTTGCAGTGAAGCTCCTAGACTCGATCTCTGCTGAAGTTTTGATTGCTGCTGGTGCTGATTGGAGTCTTCAGAATGAGAATGGATGGAGTGCCCTCCAGGAGGCTGTGTGTACTAAAGAGGATAATATTGCAATGATCATTGCACGGCATTATCAGCCTCTTGTATGGGCTAAATGGTGCTGTAGGCTTCCAAGAATTGTGCCATCTACTGCCAGGATAAGGGATTTCTATATGGAAATAAGCTTCCATTTTGAAAGCTCTGTAATCCCTTTCATTCTATATGGAAACTCATCTTTAATCTTGAGAAGCAAATTTAGTTTTTGTATGTTTCACATGCTAATCAAAGCCTTTTTTTCCATCATTGTTAGACCAATTTTGATGGGAACGGGTAGATGAGTTGGGCTGCTTGAATTCACGATTGGCAGTTGATGAGCTAAAATTTACCCCTCAAAAAATACATTTATAAAAACTCGTAACTGTGGGTAAACTAACTCTCTAACTGGCAGAGTACCAGGTCGATTGTTAGAATAGCTACAGGAGTACGAGGTCGATCCCAAGAGAAATGTGGTTGTGAGTACCAAAGCGAACGTAGAACTTAGTCTAGGCGATCAAAGTTTAGGTGGAGTGTTTATAACTAATGCAAAAAGTAAAGATTATTCTAACGAATTTATCTAGGTGATTAAAAAGTATAGCCGAACCATGATCCAACAGGTTATCTCCCCACAGGAAAAACTTGATAAAGAGTGTGTTTTATCTGATTCAGTTTATACGACATTCACGGGTGTCAACTCCTAATTCTGGTGTTAAGGTCTGAACAACTCTCACTTAATCCCCATACTAGGTTTATTAACCCTCCCTTTAGAGAGCTAACTTGCCTAACATGGTTGACCGGAATAAAAAGCTGCTGAAAAACCTCACAAAAAACATAGTTTTAACGTATCACTTAGGTTGTCAATCTAACAATTAAGGCTATGTTTTAGTGATTCTAATACATGTTTCATTCATCTCGTAAAGATAAGAATCTCACATAGGCATAGTCCTGACCTGTCACTCAGATTGTCAATCTGATAATCAAGACTATGATTAGTGATACTCATATCCCACATCTCACCGCAAAATACATTTATAAGCTTGATGTAACAATGAACAAGGTTGTCAATCTCATTCAAAGTAATTAACATGATCAAAACAAGTTTTAAAACATGAACGTTTATCATAAAAACGTTTAATTAAGCACAACACAACTCCCATCTCGTCTCCCGAGGGTTGATTTCACCCATTTTCACATATTTCGCTATGAAAAGTTTAGCTACCCATATAAACGGATTCTGTCAATATGTCATGGATTAAAATGGCGGAAGTTTTACATAATAGCCTTCTGTCAATATGGTCATTTGTCAGATTCTCCTATATATGGATACTACTACAGATACATATATATATATAACGAGAATGAAAGAAACAAGAAACAACAAGAAAGAAATAACTAGATATAGATATAACAATAATAAGAAAAAGCAAACTTACTATTATAACAGAGATATCTTCGATTACATATAATCGAAGATACTTGATATTACAACGATTTCAGCAACACCGAACTTCCAATAATTTCCCGAGCATTACAATGATACCATTATTACTAAATTTATTTCGGCATAAGGCCTTATATACAATCCTAAAAACTAAAGAAAAATAAGAAGGATATATATATATATATAATGGTGTACCCTCTGTTGCTCTCTGAATGCTCTTATATATAGGCAGAATTCCAGGGGCCGGACCAGTCCTTGATATGGCCGGACTGGTCCGGCCTAATGATGACATTCAGCCCCCTTGATCATCTAAGTTACGGATATAAATTTATATATTTGAATAAAACTTCTAAAATTCATATCTTGAGTTCTAGACCTCCAAATGACATGATTCAAGAGGCATTGGAAAGCTCGTTGAAAAATATACAACTTTCATGAAGGACTCTTCTTCAGAAAATGTCGTTTTGATGGGCCATTCACTCGTCGAAAATATTTCTCGATTTCCACTAAATCGAATCGATTAGCCACTTGACCATTTGACTTAATGATACTTGAGTTGTAGAAGTCCGATTGACGTGATTCAAAATGCGTTGGAAAGCTATTTCAAAGATCTACAACTAAGGACACTTCTTCAGAAAATGCCGTTTTAATGAGCCATTTGTTCGTCGAAGATATAATTCGTTAGTGGTACTACTAACCACTGAGCCACTTGACCACTTAAGTTAGTGGCACACTCTTATATCCCTAAAAATACCTCTTTTAGGCCTCAAAACGTGTCATTACTCGAGATTTTGGTCAACCTATAATTCTGCATTAAACCACCAAAATACCAAACGTAAATCCGACACGACACTCCGGTTACTAAACCGGTACAAAAACTAATAAAAACACATAAAAACACGATATTTTATAAAATATTTGGAGTAAAATGTTATGAAAATAACTGTGAATTTTTTCGTCATCACAACCCCCCACTTAGCTTTTGGTCGTCCTCGAACAAAATAAGCGATAAAATAAAATGAATGAGGAAAAATTCATGAAGCGATAAGATGTAAGGGACAACCAGATGATGAAACCATTCGAATCATAACCACACGTTAACCTCAATATAAATGTATAACAGAGTGCGTGCGTGACAAGCCTTTTCAATTTCCACTATCCTCTCTTGAATAATTCAAGCAAACGCACAAGTATCCATTCAGACAGTCCTAATGACTTTCCTAGGTATAGGCAGTAACAGTTCCACACAAAGTCCTCCCGTGTACTTATTAGGATAATCCCTAAAGCATATCATTCAGTTTATACTGGGGATAGTTGATGAGCGAAAAATTCACCCACTAAAAAAAATACATTTATAAAGACTCGAAACTGTGGGTAAACTAACTCTCTAACCAGCAGAGTACCGGGTCAGATTGTTAGGATAGCTACAGGAGTACGAGGTCGATCCCACAGGGAAACGTGGTTGTGAGTACCAAAGTGAACGTGTTTCTTAGTCTAGGCGATCAAAGTTTTTGGATTGTTTTTATACTATAACGATGCTAAAGATAGAAAAGAAAGAAAGACAATTTAACTACTTGGTTTTAAAGATATATTTAAGAACATAGCCGAACCATGATCAAAATAGCTAATTTCAACCCCAAGGATAGACAAAACCGGAAGTGTGCATTATAACAAATGAACTCTCACATTCAATCTCACGGGTGCGTGCTCCTAATTCTGATGTTAAGATCTGAACAACTCTCCTTCAACATCCTATGTGAGGTTAATTAATTCTCTTTTTAGAAAACCGATTATCCTAACATGATTAAGTGCTGTGAGACGCTTGATATAACCCTCGTTATGGAAACAAGTCCAAAAATTACTCGATCGAAGTTACTACCGATTCATACTCACCAACGTACTACACCAAACATCTTAACAAGAATGTGTCAAAGAAGAAAACCGAAGCTTTACCTAATCCATGGTCTACCCGAAAGACTCCGTGAAACAACTTGTCATCGTTGGCTCAAGAACCACCCGGCACTTCATAGTTCAACCCCGGGGTCTAACACTAAACTACACTAATCTAGACTACCACATTCAAGTTACTATGTTGATAATAAAACACCGATGAGCGCGGGCCTGAATTCACGACCTAAAACCCCGGTATGTTTTACCGCCCGATCTTAGAACCCTTTTTCCCACACCATTCTCTCTGAACACTCTCAAGAATGATGTGTGTGACTTTTGACCTAGGTAGCTAGTTTAGTCCAAATCCGTTATAACAAGTTCTAAGACGTGAAATATGTGAGATATAACAATAAAAAGCACAACACACTCCCAATTTTATCTTCCAAAGGTTGATTTCACCAAATTTTACATGATTCGGCTATGATACGTTTAGTTACTCATAACAACGGAAAAGAAAAATATACTATATATACACATATACATAGATATATATAAGTGCATAAAAGTAAATATATATATATATATAAATACGTAAGTAAATGCGTAAGTAAATGCGTAAGTAAATATATATATATATATATAAATGCGTAAGTAAATAAATATATATATATATATATATATATATAAGTCGTAAATAAATGCGTAAGTAATGCGTAAGTAAATATATATATATATATATAGTTATAAGTGCGTAAAAGTAAATAAAAGCTCGAAAACAATAATCTATTGATAATTATCCCATTACAACGATATTTTAACTAATTTATATAAAAACATATACATATATATATATACATACATAGACATATACATATATATATATATATATATATATATATATATATATATATATATATATATATATATATACATATAGATCTACTTATATATAGCCCAAAAGATGAAAAGAAGATGGAAGAAGATGGAAAATGATGGAAAAGAGATCTATATAGATATATATATCAACAAAACAAGATGAAGATGATGATCTATGATGATGGTGATCATGGATGAAGATGAAGATCAACGATGGTGATGAAGATGGTGATCAACGGAAGATGATGGAAAAGAGATGGTGAAAAGAGATATATATATCTTCAACAAAATCAAAACAAAAACAAACAAAAATTGATGATGATGATGATGATCACGATGAAGAAAGAAAAAAAATGGAGAAGATGAAGATGGAGAAGAAGAGAAGATGGAGAAGAGAAGAGAGCTATTCCCTCTCCCAACTCAAGCTCTCTTTGATGCAATTGAGGGGTATATATAGGAGAATTATATGTATATATAGATATATATATATGTATATATGCATATCTATGGATATCTCCCCGTATCTATGAGAAATCTGATGAAGATCTGCTGCAAAATACGGTCCGGATCGATCCTGAAAAGTCCCGGATCGATCCGGGTACTGTTCACTTGATCCGAGTTGTCAAAATTCGTCTACACAGTATCGCAGTTCAGTAAAATGGCCATAACTTGAGTTGTAGATATCCGATTGACATGATTCAAAGTGCGTTGGAAAGCTCTTTCAAAGATCTACAACTTTCATGAAGGACACTTCTTCAGAAAATGCGTTTTTGATGGGCCATTTGTTCGTCGAAGATATAATTCGATAGTGGTACTACGAACCACTGATCCACTTGACCTTTTAAGCTTGTGGCACACTCTTATATCCCTAAAAACACCTCTTTTAGGCCTCAAAACGTGTCGTTACTCGGGATTTTGGTCAACCTATAATTCTGCAATAAACCACCAAAATACCAAACGTAAATCCGACACGATACTCCGGTTACTAAACCGGTACAAAACTAATATAAAAACACGATATTTTACATAATAGTTACTACTTATATATTTTTATGAAACTTAGGAATTAAAGACTCGAAATGATACAAAAGTGCTCAAAATGATATCAGAAACGGGGTGAAAAGTTATAAAAATAACTGTGAATTTTTCCGTCATCACAACCCCCCACTTAGCTTTTGGTCGTCCTCGAACAAAACAAGCGATAAAATAAAATGAATGAGGAAAAATTCATGAAGAGATAAAATATAAAGGCCAACCAGATGATGTAACCAATCGAATCATAACCACACGTTAACCTTAATATAAATGTATAACAGAGTGTGTGTGTGACAAGCCTTTTCAATTTCCACTATCCTCTCTTGAATAAATCAAGCAAACGCACAAATATCCATTCAGATAGTCCTAATGACTTTCCTAGGTATAGGCAGTAACAGTTCCACACAAAGCCCTCCCGTGTACTCATTAGGATAATCCCTAAAGCATATCATTCAGTTTATACTGGGGATAGTTAGAAGATAACTAAGTTTTCAACCAACTTTTTCTTTTCTTTTCTATTTTTTTTCTTTTTTCTTTTCATAGAATACTAACATACCCAAACTCATTGCCAAAATCGACTATCTTGCAAGCGTCATGAGGTGAGATCGAATACATTAATAACTATCTAACTCTTTTTTTTTCCACATGTATAGCATATGCCCTCATTCCTAGCAATAGGATGTTTCGTGATAACACCCTAGCTAGACTACAATCATCAGGCAATCGGGAGCTTTTAAACCTCATAGTGATATAGGACGTTTCGGGATAACGCCCTACTGCACTCAAATCATTGGCAGCTACAACCGACATATAAATAGCTCACTTATTTTGATATTCTTCCTATCACATTAAAACCTTCAGATATTCACAATACATGTTCAGAAGTTAGGTATTAAGTTACTGCTATTTCTAGGATAAACCACTAGGATACTGAATGGGTACAGTTTAAAATTTTCGCTTCAATATCAAAGGCTTATGTGAAGGAATTCATGTTACACAAATAAATTTGAGGTTAAAATGTACTTTCGGTTCACATAGGTTATATACATCCAAATCGATCATTACATCTTCAAATCCATGAAAAATATACCTTATACAGTTCATTTTAATCAACTCAATAATGCTCGAAAGAGAATCAAAAACTAAGGGTTTAAACACTTACTGCCATTTCTAAGCCAACCACGTCTCTACCCCCCACTTAAGATTTTGCATTATTCTCAGAGTGTAAATGAGATAGAGAGGAAGACTTAGCTTATAAACCAGGCAGAAAGGTGTTATCGAATCCCGTAACAGCCATGAGAAAGCACGACCCTAATCCCTGTACCAAAACAACCAAAACAAAGCAAACACGGGACATGGTCCTCGTGCCAAACTATGCAATAGGGATATGGGAATAATGAGATAATGGCTCTGTCACGTCAGAAAATTCGATAGGCAATATAATAGCTTTAGATGGAAAAATAACCATACTGGTAAAGCACGAAACATCTAAACATATACGTATCATATGAGCATATATCATAGTCAAGTCAGCTGTTCCTAGATTCATTTTTATTACACACAGTTTTATTAAGGTGGGAACACTCACCATTATACTACAACGACCAGAAATTTGAAACAGACCAGATCATAAAATGAAATGAGTCTCAAGGGTTTTCCAACAACCTAAGTCCAAGAAATGAAGTATTTGAATGTTTATCTTTTTTCTCTATCGTGATTTTCGGATAACCACCTAATCGTTCCCTCTTAATGACATTCAAACTTTCATCCTGAGACTTGGTTGTGCTTTGTGTTCATCTTTCATACAGATTCTTCATTTCATTAAGACTAGTCTTATTCAAATTATTTATTTAACGGGCTGCCTCCCGGTAGCGCTTTTGTTTAACGTCGTTTGCTCGACAGGTTTTCAATTCAGACAAATCATCAACCAAAATCCGAACTCAAGAAGATCAATAGCTTAAGAAAAATTAACAATGCGAGAACCATCGAAATTAAATTGTCTAGAAACGTACCTCGTTTGGTTCTCGATGCCATCTCCTCCCAGCCGTCGAACCTTCTTTTATCAGCCTGTCGAACCATCTTCTTTTGAAAATCACCATAAAGCTCATCCATCGGGGAGTATACAAATTGGACCACAGAAAATTCATCCTCACAGAGTGGACGGATGTAATAATCCGGGACTGTCATATCAAATATTACCAACTCTCCCGGTAGCTCTACCAAAGATGGCCGATAAATCTCTTGCTCCTCAAACTCACTATCTGGCTCTGAAATCTTATCATAGCAAACTGAATCATCAATCTCATTCTCAACCTGAACTTCTTCAGTGATAACCTCATCATCCTTAACCATCTCTTTTGCACATGTCTCTACCTCTTTCTCATGCCTCATTAATTCAATCAATTGCCCCACCTTCTCTTGAAGACTTCTTATGGCGGAGTCAGTACTTCTATCAGACTCTTGCATATCCTTCTTCATTTGAATCATATCCTCGTTGAATTGAATGAACTGCTCCATTTGAAGGTCGGTAAGGTCTTCTTGTGGCATGGGGGAAAACTGATCATAATGACTTTGATTCATTGTAGGTGAGTAGTAGGCCTCTTGCCAATCCAGACACTGATCAGATGGCTGAATATGGGTGAAGCTATCAACGTGCTGAGTATGAACACCGTAATCCTGATAAGCACTAGGGTTCGGATAACCCTCATAATATTGTAGTTCATAACTCGAATAACCATAATTCTGGTCCTGGTATGCATTTGGGCAATTATAGGACCGAGAACCCTGGTTATTCTGCTGTTGATACTGAGACTCAGACATGAACTGTTGTTGATAAGGTTGGTAGGGGTATTGTTGTTCAGATGAGTAGTGTTGATTGAAAAATTCATCCATTTAAACTCAAACTGCAAGATCTCAGAAAATAACAAGAAAACAATAAACTTTTTTTTTTTTTCGTTTTTTTTTTTTTTTAAACACACGATATTTAGACCCCTCAAAAAGTTATGGTAGCCGAAGGCCCTAATCCCCAGTTTTAGCCAGACTTACAAGATATCACCCTCCGAAGAGGCTAAGTACCAAATTCGTATTCACACCGAGTTCAGGACAATATCACTTCAGCATCCATAGCTCTTATCGACATCTAAATAAAACAAAGAAAATAAAAACCTAGGCCCAAGCCTTTGGTTCACTTACAAGATATCACAACAATATCACACATTTCCCCGGCAACGGCGCCAATTTTGATGAGCGAAAAATTCACCCACTAAAAAAAATACATTTATAAAGACTCGAAACTGTGGGTAAACTAACTCTCTAACCAGCAGAGTACCGGGTCAGATTGTTAGGATAGCTACAGGAGTACGAGGTCGATCCCACAGGGAAACGTGGTTGTGAGTACCAAAGTGAACGTGTTTCTTAGTCTAGGCGATCAAAGTTTTTGGATTGTTTTTATACTATAACGATGCTAAAGATAGAAAAGAAAGAAAGACAATTTACCTACTTGGTTTTAAAGATATATTTAAGAACATAGCTGAACCATGATCAAAATAGCTAATTTCAACCCCAAGGATAGACAAAACCGGAAGTGTGCATTATAACAAATGAACTCTCACATTCAATCTCACGGGTGCGTGCACCTAATTCTGATGTTAAGATCTGAACAACTCTCCTTCAACATCCTATGTGAGGTTAATTAATTCTCTTTTTAGAAAACCGATTATCCTAACATGATTAAGTGCTGTGAGACGCTTGATATAACCCTCGTTATGGAAACAAGTCCAAAAATTACTCGATCGAAGTTACTACCGATTCATACTCACCAACGTACTACACCAAACATCTTAACAAGAATGCGTCAAAGAAGAAAACCGAAGCTTTACCTAATCCATGGTCTACCCGAAAGACTCCGTGAAACAACTTGTCATCGTTGGCTCAAGAACCACCCGGCACTTCATAGTTCAACCCCGGGGTCTAACACTAAACTACACTAATCTAGACTACCACATTCAAGTTACTATGTTGATAATAAAACACCGATGAGCGCGGGCCTGAATTCACGACCTAAAACCCCGGTATGTTTTACCGCCCGATCTTAGAACCCTTTTTCCCACACCATTCTCTCTGAACACTCTCAAGAATGATGTGTGTGACTTTTGACCTAGGTAGCTAGTTTAGTCCAAATCCGTTATAACAAGTTCTAAGACGTGAAATATGTGAGATATAACAATAAAAAGCACAACACACTCCCAATTTTATCTTCCAAAGGTTGATTTCACCAAATTTTACATGATTCGGCTATGATACGTTTAGTTACTCATAACAACGGAAAAGAAAAATATACTATATATATACATATACATAGATATATATAAGTGCATAAAAGTAAATATATATATATATATAAATACGTAAGTAAATGCGTAAGTAAATGCGTAAGTAAATATATATATATATATAAGTATATAAATTATATATATATATATATATATATATATATATATATATATATATATATATATATATATATATATAAATTAAGTAAATGCGTAAAAATATATTTATTGGTAAAAGTAAATAAAAGCTCGAAAACAATAATCTATTGATAATTATCCCATTACAACGATATTTTAACTAATTTATATAAAACATATACATATATATATACATACATAGACATATATATATATATATATATATATATACATATAGATCTACTTATATATAGCCCAAAAGATGAAAAGAAGATGGAAGAAGATGGAAAATGATGGAAAAGAGATCTATATAGATATATATATCAACAAAACAAGATGAAGATGATGATCTATGATGATGGTGATCATGGATGAAGATGAAGATCAACGATGGTGATGAAGATGGTGATCAACGGAAGATGATGGAAAAGAGATGGTGAAAAGAGATATATATATCTTCAACAAAATCAAAACAAAAACAAACAAAAATTGATGATGATGATGATGATCACGATGAAGAAAGAAAAAAAATGGAGAAGATGAAGATGGAGAAGAAGAGAAGATGGAGAAGAGAAGAGAGCTATTCCCTCTCCCAACTCAAGCTCTCTTTGATGCAATTGAGGGGTATATATAGGAGAATTATATGTATATATAGATATATATATATGTATATATGCATATCTATGGATATCTCCCCGTATCTATGAGAAATCTGATGAAGATCTGCTGCAAAATACGGTCCGGATCGATCCTGAAAAGTCCCGGATCGATCCGGGTACTGTTCACTTGATCCGAGTTGTCAAAATTCGTCTACACAGTATCGCAGTTCAGTAAAATGGCCATAACTTGAGTTGTAGATATCCGATTGACGTGATTCAAAGTGCGTTGGAAAGCTCTTTCAAAGATCTACAACTTTCATGAAGGACACTTCTTCAGAAAATGCGTTTTTGATGGGCCATTTGTTCGTCGAAGATATAATTCGATAGTGGTACTACGAACCACTGATCCACTTGACCTTTTAAGCTTGTGGCACACTCTTATATCCCTAAAAACACCTCTTTTAGGCCTCAAAACGTGTCGTTACTCGGGATTTTGGTCAACCTATAATTCTGCAATAAACCACCAAAATACCAAACGTAAATCCGACACGATACTCCGGTTACTAAACCGGTACAAAAACTAATAAAAACTTCTAAAAACACGATATTTTACATAATAGTTACTACTTATATATTTTTATGAAACTTAGGAATTAAAGACTCGAAATGATACAAAAGTGCTCAAAATGATATCAGAAACGGGGTGAAAAGTTATAAAAATAACTGTGAATTTTTCCGTCATCAATAGTCAGAAGATAACTAAGTTTTCAACCATGCTTAACCAAATTGTCAATTTTTTTTTTCACATATGTAGCATATGCCTTCATTCCCAGCAATAGGACGTTTCGTGATAACACCCTAGCTGGACTATTATCATCAGGCAGTTGCCCTCTTTCCCAGCAATAGGACGTTTCGTGATAACACCCTAGCTGGACTACTATCATCGGGCAGTCGGGAGCTTTTAAACCTCATAGTGATATAGGACGTTTCGTGATAACGCCCTACTGCACTCAAATCATTGGTAGCTACAACCGACATATATATAGTTCATCTTAATTTGGTATTTTTCTTTTCATTCCACTTAACTTATATCCTTTCTATCACATTCAAACCTTCAGATATTCACAGTACACGTTCAAAAATTAGGTACTAAGTTACTGCAATTATCTCTAGAATAACCACTAGGATACTGAATGGATATAGTATAAAATTTTCGCTTCAATATCAAAGGCTTACGTGAACAATGAATTCATGTTACACAAATAAATTTGGGGTTAAAATGCACTTACGGTTCACTTTGGTTATATACATCCAAATCGATCATTACATCATCAAATCCATGAAATATATACCTTATACAATTTATTTTAATCAACTAAATAATGCTCGAAAAAGATAAAAAAAAATTAAGGGATTTTCTGATACAAAATAAACATTTAATGCCATTACTAGACCAACCTCGACTCTACCCCCCACTTACGAACTTGCAATGTCCCAAGCGTGTGAATGAGATAGAGAGGAAGACTTAGCTTATAAACCTGGCAGAAAGGTGCTACCGAATCCCGTAACAGCCATGAGAAAGCACGACCCGGATCCCTATACAAAACCAAAACAAAGAAAACACGGGACATGGTCCTCGTGCCAAGACATCGAATAGGGATATGGGAATAATAAGGAAATGGCCCTGTCACGTCAGAAAATTCGATAGGCAATATGTGCATACATATCATATAGAGCATATACATATCATAGTCAAGGCATCAATTCAAATTGGAAACAAACTAAATCATAAAATGTAGTGAGTCTTTTATACCCAGATTCTCAAGGGTTTTTTTTCAAATTGTTCTAACAACCTAAGTCCAAGAAATGAAGTGTTTGAATTTTTCTCTGTATTCTCCCTCGGGATTTTCGGATAACCACCTAATTGTTCCCTTTTTAATAACATTCAAACCTTCATCTTGAGACTTGGTTGTGCTTTGTGTTCATCTTTCATTATGATCATACTTTCCACAGATTCTACATTTCATTAGGACTAGTCTTATCCAAATTATTATTATTTAACGGGCTGCCTCCCGGTAGCGCTTTTGTTTAACGTCGTTTGCTCGACCAGATGGCACTTAACAGACTCAAAACATAAACAACTCAAAACAGCACTAACCATTTATTTTCGAACAAGTAAAATCAACCAAAATCGAAACTCAAAAAGATCAACAGCTTAAGAAAAGTGAATAATGCGAGAACCATTGAAATTGAATTTTCTAGAAACGTACCTCTTTTGGTCCTCGATGCCATCTCCTCCCAACCGGAGAATCTTCTTTTATCAGCCTGTTGAGCCATCTTCTTCGCTATTCCATAAAGTTCATTCATCGGGGAGTACACAAACTGGACCGCAGAAAATTCATCCTCACAGAGTGGGCGAATGTAGTAATCCGGGACCGTTATATCAAATATTACCAACTCTCCCGGTGGCTCTACCAAAGATGGCCGATCAATCTCGTCAGGTTTTCTCATACACTCCTTATGAAAATCTCCAATTGGGAGTAACAAAGAAATAGGCGATCCCGTCTGCTCCTCAAACTCTGTCTCATCAAAGAGTGCACTCAAATCTATCACACACCCCTCCACATCATTATTTTGTGGTTCATCGGGAGGGTGTGTAATAGACAGAAGTTGCACCTCTTCCATCTCCAAATCCTGCAGCTCCTTTTCATCCCAAAACGAGCTATTTTCATCACCAAAGGCTTCTTGCTCAGTCATAACAATGATCGGTTCCACCACACACTCCTCCAGAGGTAAAGGTGCGGTAGGTAGAACGTGAAACCTACCATAATCAAATGTCGCAATTGGAGGTTGGACTATGATCAATCCCAACTCACTCTCTGGCTCAGAAATCTCATCATAGCAATCTGAATCATCAACCTCATTCTCAACCTGAACTTCTTCAGTGATAACATTATCATCCCGGACCACCTCTATTGCCCATGTCTTTTCCTTTTTCTCATGCCTCATTATTTCAATCAATTGCCCCACCCTCTCTTGAAGATTTCTTATGGTGGAGTCAGTACTTCTATCGAACTCTTGCATATCCTTCTTTAGTTGAATCAAATTCTCGTCCAAAAGAGTAATCTGCTCCATTTGAATGTCGGTGAGGTCTTCTTGTGGCAGGGGGGAAAACTGATCATACTGACTTTGATTCATTGGAGGTGAGTAGTAGGCTTCTTGCCAGGATAGATCCTGATCAAATGGCTGAATTTGTGCAAAGTTATCAACGCATTGAGCATGAACACCGTAATCCTGATAAGCACTAGGGTTAGGACAACCCTCGTAATATTCTGGTTCATAACTCGAATAACCATAATTCCGATCTTGGTATGCATTAGGGCACTGATAATCCCATGAACCTTGGTTATTCTGCTGTTGATTTTGAGGTTGAGGCACGAACTGTTGTTGATAACATTGTTCCGGTGCCCGAGGTTGATAGGGGTATTGTTGTTCAGGTGAGTAGTATTGATTGAAAAATCCATCCATTTAAGCTCAATCTGCAAGATCTCAGAAAACAACAAGAAAACAATAAAAATTTTCTTTTTCTTTTTTTTTTTTTATTTATTTATTTTTTATATATATATGGTAGCCGAAGGTCCTAAGCCTCGATTCTAGCTGGACTTACAAGATAACAACCTAATATAACAACCCCGTAAAGAGATTGGGTTGAGTACCAAAGTCGTATTCAAACCGAGTTCAGGACAATATCACTTCAGCATCCCAAGACTCTTATCGAAAGTAAAATAAAAATAAAAACCTAGGCCCAAGCCTTCGGTTCACTTACAAGATATCACAACAATATCACACATTTCCCCGGCAACGGCGCCAATTTTTGATGAGCTAAAATTTACCCCTCAAAAATACATTTATAAAAACTCGTAACTGTGGGTAAACTAACTCTCTAACTGGCAGAGTACCAGGTCGATTGTTAGAATAGCTACAGGAGTACGAGGTCAATCCCAAGAGAAATGTGGTTGTGAGTACCAAAGCGAACGTAGAACTTAGTCTAGGCGATCAAAGTTTAGGTGGAGTGTTTATAACTAATGCAAAAAGTAAAGATTATTCTAACGAATTTATCTAGGTGATTAAAAAGTATAGCCGAACCATGATCCAACAGGTTATCTCCCCACAGGAAAAACTTGATAAAGAGTGTGTTTTATCTGATTCAGTTTATACGACATTCACAGGTGTCAACTCCTAATTCTGGTGTTAAGGTCTGAACAACTCTCACTTAATCCCCATACTAGGTTTATTAACCCTCCCTTTAGAGAGCTAACTTGCCTAACATGGTTGACCGGAATAAAAAGCTGCTGAAAAACCTCACAAAAAACATAGTTTTAACGTATCACTTAGGTTGTCAATCTAACAATTAAGGCTATGTTTTAGTGATTCTAATACATGTTTCATTCATCTCGTAAAGATAAGAATCTCACATAGGCATAGTCCTGACCTGTCACTCAGATTGTCAATCTGATAATCAAGACTATGATTAGTGATACTCATATCCCACATCTCACCGCAAAATACATTTATAAGCTTGATGTAACAATGAACAAGGTTGTCAATCTCATTCAAAGTAATTAACATGATCAAAACAAGTTTTAAAACATGAACGTTTATCATAAAAACGTTTAATTAAGCACAACACAACTCCCATCTCGTCTCCCGAGGGTTGATTTCACCCATTTTCACATATTTCGCTATGAAAAGTTTAGCTACCCATATAAACGGATTCTGTCAACATGTCATGGATTAAAATGGCGGGAAGTTTTACATAATAGCCTTTTGTCAATATGGTCATTTGTCAGATTCTCCTATATATGGATACTACTACAGATACATATATATATATAACGAGAATGAAAGAAACAAGAAACAACAAGAAAGAAATAACTAGATATAGATATAACAATAATAAGAAAAAGCAAACTTACTATTATAACAGAGATATCTTCGATTACATATAATCGAAGATACTTGATATTACAACGATTTCAAAGCAACACCGAACTTCCAATAATTTCTCGAGCATTACAACGATACCATTATTACTAAATTTATTTCGGCATAAGGCCTTATATACAATCCTAAAAACTAAAGAAAAATAAGGAGATATATAGATATATATATATATATAATGGTGTACCCTCTGTTGCTCTCTGAATGCTCTTAAATATAGGAAGAATTCCAGGGGCCGGACCAGTCCTTGATATGGCCGGACTGGTCCGCCTAATGATGACATTCAGCCCCTTGATCATGTCCGCCTAATGATGACATTCAGCCCCCTTGATCATCTAAGTTACGGATATAAATTTATATATTTGAATAAAACTTCTAAAATTCATATCTTGAGTTCTAGACCTCCAAATGACATGATTCAAGAGGCATTGGAAAGCTCGTTGAAAAATATACAACTTTCATGAAGGACTTTTCTTCAGAAAATGTCATTTTGATGGGTCATTCACTCGTCGAAGATATTTCTCGATTTCCACTAAATCGAATCGATTAGCCACTTGACCATTTGACTTAATGATACTTGAGTTGTAGAAGTCCGATTGATGTGATTCAAAATGCGTTGGAAAGCTCTTTCAAAGATCTACAACTTTCATTAAGGACACTTCTTCAGAAAATGCCGTTTTAATGAGCCATTTGTTCGTCGAAGATATAATTCGTTAGTGGTACCACTAACCACTGAGCCACTTGACCACTTAAGTTAGTGGCACACTCTTATATCCCTAAAAATACCTCTTTTAGGCCTCAAAACGTGTCATTACTCGAGATTTTGGTCAACCTATAATTCTGCATTAAACCACCAAAATACCAAACGTAAATCCGACACGACACTCCGGTTACTAAACCGGTACAAAAACTAATAAAAACACATAAAAACACGATATATTATAAAATATTCATGACTTATATATTTTTATGAAATTTAGGAATTAACGACTCAAAATGATATTAGAAATGGAGTAAAATGTTATGAAAATAACTGTGAATTTTTTCGTCATCAGCAGTCGATAAACACGGCTGGTGAAACTATCTCGGCATAAGGATGCAATAAGAACCCATGTAAGAACTGCAATTTCATTTTTATTCTATTTTTGTTTTTCAATGTGCATGTGGAACCATAACAACTACAAAGAACGGAGCCATATATGCACTTCTATGGACTCTCAAGTCCTTGATCTTCTCAAGGTAAACAATTAGTCTTTCTTGCTTGCTTTTTTTTGGCTTTAGCTCGACTTTTTTGTCTGTATTGTTTTTTTGGGAGCCAAATGGCCAAGACGGTAGTTTGTTAGCTAATTGATTAATCCCATTTCTGGATTTGCGAATCAGTTTTGTTGCCATGACAAAATTGTCCGTGAATCTAAGAAGATGGAAATGGGAATGTAATGTGAAGGAAAATAAGTTGGTGGACTCTTTTCGGACAGCAAAACCGATTCGGGAGACTAGAAATGGGATTAACCAGGTAGTTTTGTGGATTAATATTGGCTATTGTGAAATAGCCTATTCGGAAGTGTGTGTGAAATAGCCTATTTGGAATCTCATGGAGGAATGTATAAAACTTTTCTCGAAGTGTTGGCTGAAAATGTTAATTTATGCAGTTCAGCGTCTATGTTCATGTTATACAACTTAAAGGATAGTTTCTTCAAGTTGCATCCTTTGCATCGACTTCCGGCTCGCAAGAAGCTTCAGCAACTTTGGCCCTCTTCGCCTGCCTATGTTGCTCTCTCACCAGCTCGGGAACGGTTGGCCTTTTCTTGGTCGGCGGCGCTTGTTCCCCCCTGTTTCCCTCGACGGCTAAAGTCAGATCGACTAGGACCTCCTCCTCCTCATCCCGTAACGAGCCATAACGAAGCAGTAAGCCACTAGAAGACGGAGGTTTCTCGGATAAGCGAGCTGGTACCGTCGACTCGATGGTAGCAGGGGTAGGCTCAGGTTGATCAACACCCCCCTCTCTAGAAGAAGAAGGCACCCTAGTTTCGACCACAGATACCTCAGGTGCGGCCCGATCCTTGAGAGGCGGGGCAGCTACGACCACCGATGGTGGAAGGTGCGTGGGATCGCTGATCCTAGAGAACTTTCCCACTGTAAGACAAAAAGAACATATTAGTTTTGATCAACAAATGACAAAGTCACCAGACTCGACAAAACAACAAATGTGAAAGCAAAACAAGGAGAGTCCCTACGGTTCTCTTGGTCTCGGGTGTGAAGGTTTGCGTATGGGATCGGTCCAGCCTCCTCCAGGTGGGCTAGATTGTAAAGGAGACTCAAGTCTCGAGTGCACACCTCGAAGGTAAAACCACCTAGTAGGCAGGCCTCGGGCGGAACAGAAGCATTTCCTAGCTTGTCTTTCTTCACCCCCCTCGACCTCCACTGCCCTACGTAGGGGTTTTCCAGGCCATGTCGAAGGAAGAAGAATCGAGGTTTCCACTCCCCGTGAGAAGAAGGCCCTCTAGTTACAAACTCATACCGATTCGGCCTCCTCTGGAAGGTATACCACAACTTGTCGGGTGTAGCGGCGATCTGATAATAATACCGAAGAGGGGTATCGAGAAGCAGACCCCCGCGACTCGACATACTATGACGAACCCCATTAGAGTCCTGACAGCATTTGGGGCCAACTGCGAAATGCTTATCACGTAGTGATCTATGGCCGCGAGAACGGCCGGACAGAGTGGAAATCTTAATCCACTCGAGAGTTGACCCTCGTAGACGGTGCAGAATCCCTCTGGGGGCTCGTCGGCAAACTTGTGAAGACCATAAGGGGGTCGAGCTTCAAATGGAGGGTTGGTGATTTGGGATTTCCTGCAGATTCTGGTGATCTCCTCAGAAGAAAGAGAACTGAGACAACCTTTAGCCCATTTTCCCTCCATCCTTGTAACTAATTTTTTGGGTTGATTCGGGACAGGGGGGAAAGGCAGAGGGTTCGTCGGAAGCTTGCCGGAGAAGGTGACTAGAAGGGGTGGGCACCGGAGTTTGGTTACTAGAAGGTGTCTCACTACCCCTATCAGATTCAGTGGCACTACTACTGGACATGGATGAATGCAAAGAACAAGATGAATGACACAAATGAAATTGCTTACTTGGTGTTTGGAGTTTGTGATAAGAAAATGGCAAAATAGGCTCTGCTCCAAATGCTGTCTCTCTCTCCTTTTATGCTAGCTCAGATTTGCAAATGATTTGAAAAGACGTGGGTAGTGGGGAGTTATAACCCCCTGGGAATCACGAAGATCAAGGCAATGACGCGTTATGATTTGCGGGATACGAAGCATCTAGGTACCGTGACGTCGTGCCATGTGGCAACAGGCAGTTAGGGTTACAAGTGGCGGGCTTTTTCCCGCCCAAACGAAGACCCAACTCGGAGGCGTTTCATATGACAGACTCGACCTCAAACAACGGGAGTCGCCTCTCTCAAGTCTGGGGGGCTTATGACGATACAGGGTTTCACCCCACCACGTGTCGTCTACCGATTGGCATTAAAACAACATTGAGGATAAACACCAAGGCATTCATGTCGATTCCCAGGCTCGGGGTTACGACGATCGACAATCGAACAGTGTAGGACTGGAAGTCCCAAAGTCGAGTATCGCAGGTCGGTTATATCGACATCAAGGACAGAGTCCGCACCAGCTGTCCAGGTCCACTAATAGTGTGGTAACTTGGGCAAGGGTTAAGGCCCATTAAGGGTAAATATGACAATAACATAAGCCGACTCAACATTAGGGTTAGGGCATGTGTTGTCATTATAAATACCACCTTCCAGGAACTACGTAAGGCTTGATTCCTGGAACCGAACATGATACATAGGCAATCTAAGATGCATTCTTAGACTCAGCCGCAGATCACCAAATCCACATCCTCACTTTTTAGGCATTAGGGTTTTGGGATATTCATCACTAGATTCGATTTAGGCCCCGATTATTTAGGTGACACGATTTGTCATCGTCAGATGGTTATACAGGTCATGTGTGTGGAGGGGTTTTAGGGAACAGAGCGTGGGGAGGATTTTTTGGGTGGCAGATCGTGGGGAAGAACACAAATGAGAGGAGTTTTTTTGTTTTTATTTTATTTTTGATTTTCGGTTTAGATAATGTGGGTTGAGATAATGGGGGGTAATGGAGATATTGGAAGTGGTTCTGTTTTTTTTTTTTTTGTGAACGCGTGTCAAGAGCCGGGTATGGGTCGGGTCAATTGAGGAAAATGGGTAATCTGACGGTTATTTACTCAAAAATATAATTATTGATTACTACTATAACTGAAAAGTTTTGAAGACACAAAGTGTTAATAATATTATTACATGAAGACCGTGAAATGAGGAAGAAACAACGATTTAGTGGAATAATAAAACGAGTTTATCGGGATGGGATCACCTGTCTAATTTGTGTGTCTAATTTCGGTGTCTAAGTAAAAACGACGTCGTTCATGTATGTTTTATTTTTTGGTTTTGGTTTTTAATTTTTATTTTATTTTCTTCAAGAAATAAATACACATGAAACGACGTCGTTTTTACTTAGACACCGAAATTAGACACACAAATTAGACAGGTGATCTCATCACGAGTTTATCTGGTTTCAATATTACAACGGGACAAATATAATTATTGCGGTTATATTCCAAAAAAACATTTATTATGTGATACTTTTATTTTATATTCCAAAAGAGCATTTATTATGTGATAGAGACATATATGTCAATCACTACTTAAAATACAACACATTATGGTGGTACATTCAGATTTAAAGCGAGGGTAGGAAAAAACTAATTTGGGGACGGGATAGCGGGTGGGGTAATTTTAATTAAATTTCCCATTAAATTTTATCCCTAAATTAAAGATATGGAGAATTATTAAAAAATACAAAAACATTTATAAAATTATCAAAAAGGACATCATATGCTTAAAGACAATAATACCGCTCAAATCACTTCCTTTTAAAACAAAACTGCTCCTTGCACGTGAGTGAGTTGCCCATGTTCAATGCTTTGCTATATATATACTAGTGAGATTTAGGTCTTGCAACGCAAGGCCCTAGTAAGGCCCTCGGCATATAAATATTGTTTAAAAAAGAAGATTTAAACACAAGGCATAAAACTTGGTTTGTTAAATAGTGTTGGAATCAACAAAAGACAACAGCAATCTCAAATTGAGCTTTACATGTATCTAAGAAAGAAAACCAACAAATATACTATACTGTAAGGTGTGATTCCAAACTACAGGCAATAACAATTTCCAAGCTCTAAAAACCAGCAGCTTTATACTTCAGCAACCAGCGTTGTGCGGCCAAGCAATCCACCATTTCAGCCTTGGTCCAATAATCAGAAGCACTCCCTCCCTAGTCCTGCAGCAGAAAGCAAAAGAAGGCAAAATCTCCAAAATGGTATCAATGAGAAGAAACCAAGACAACAGGATTATTGGACCAAAACATCCAAAAAAAAATATTAAATACAAGGATCAAATCCAAAGAGAAGTGAGGCAACTGAATATCAAAAGCAATTAAAGATGTAAAGAAGGAGCAAATTGGAAGCTAAAATTAGCAGACATAGTACTTAAGAAGATAAGTTCATATTACATGCACAAAATAGAAATTTAACAAAGCCGGTTGACTGGATAATTATGCAAGCATTCTTATGAGACTGCCATCAACATTCTTGGCTGAGGACTGTGATGGATGCAAAAGAGCAAAATAAAGAAAGTCGGACATTGTCTTTGTAGTTGGAATATATTACAATCAAAAGGTGTTCATGGTTTGGTATTAACTACGCAGCAGCCTAAACATGCTTGTCTTCTCCTTTGTTTTTTTTTCTTCGGTGTTTCGACAATCTTGGTAAGCTCTGAATCAGTGATTTTTGAGGCAACATTTTCCAGATCCTCAACAGTTATTGTACCAAAGTGGATGTTCCTCTTAGCATTGGAAGGCTGAGAATTGCTGGATTGTCCTTGGACACATTCTTGCCTAACTTCTTCAAGAATCTTTTTAGTCGTTGGCGTAAAAAAACTCAGCTTCTGAGTCATCTGGTTTGTTTGAAGTAGGCGACAATAGCACAACCTCATCAGATATAGTAACGAAAGTTTCGGAATCAAGCATGGCAGGCACAACTATTTCTGGTGTTCGATTCTTAGTAAATGCTCTCATTTCGTCACCTGTGTAGGTCTTAAGTATCACAAACCTTCGAAGCATTTCGCTATTGATGCGCTTATCATAGTACTTGACAAAACAAACGACTTCTGTGTTTTTTTTTTGAACATCCAAGAACTTTATCATATATCAGCAAGATGCTAAAACGATTACAAAATTGTCCAAATCATCAAAACACAAACAATAGACCAGGGCTACAGTAAAATAAACCCAGCCGTATAAAAACAAAAAAACAACTGCAAAAAACCAGATGCAATTCATTTTCAATCGAAAATGATTTTTCTCCAATCTTCCAAAAAATTAAGTTGCTGCAATCATCGGATTTGCTTTCCATTCATCCCACTCAAGCTTCCTTAGACGTTTAGAATTTGATAGCCATATGAAGGATAGCCTCTGAACGTCTCTGAAAATCAACTCCGGGTCTAGAACGTGAGATTGGAAAATGACTTTATTTCTATGTAACCAAATTAACCAAGCCGTAACACCAACTGTAGCTGACCAAAAGCATGAAGTCAAATTCTTAGAAGCATTCACAGCACTTAAAAAACAAATATCTCTATTTGAAAATGCATTTAGCCCAACAATCTTGCACCAACTTTGAGTATGAGACCAAATCAGTAGTGCCACATCACATGCAAATAAAAGATGGTTGATTGTTTCTTCAAACTTGTAACATAATGGACAAAAGGAATCTTGAATTGCAACACCACGACGAATAAGGTTCGGTTTTGTAGGGATTCTGCTGAGGTTTGCTTTCCACATGAACAGATTCACTTTTGAGGGAAATAGCTTGTTCCACTGGTAAATCTGATCATTAGCCGAAAAAGTATTTTTAAAAAGTTCCAACTCAAGCATTTTGCGCAAGGAAGCTACAGAAAAGACCCCATTTGGGCAAAGACTCCATGCAATTTATCGATTGAACATGCATTTCCATCAAAAGAGTTAATTAAAACCTCCAACGCACCTACTTCCTCCTCCTCAAAACCCCTCAATCTTCTCCTCCAATCCCAAAGAAAAGAACGCCTACCAGCTACCCATTTTACCCCACTTGCAACAGATACATCCTTGAACAAAGAGAGCCTAAAAAGCCTAGGAAAAGCTAATTTCAACGAACTATCTCCCACCCAATTGTCCTCTCAAAATCTCACCCTACTATCATCACCCACCACCCAACTCTCCGACCCTAAAAGATCAACCCCAGCCCTCTTGGCATTTTTAACCACACTTACAATACCCTTCCACACCCCCCATCTCCCAACCGAATGCCATCCAACTCCCAAGCACCCTCAACACCATAAAATGACACAATCACTTTCGTTCAGAATAGATTGGCCCTGCAAATTAAAGGTTATGCAATATGTCAGTGTTGGTTTAAAGAAACCATTCACGCTAAGAATAACCATTTGAATCACAACGAACAACATGATTTTTTTTCAAAACATATATTATGTAATGAGCATGCAATTCAAGTTAAACAAGTATTACTGTAATTCAAGGAACCTGAGCTTTGAGATGCCTTTACTAAAGCTGGTATTATACTGTTATCTTTATGTTTAAGTAACAGTTGTGATCATTTGCTAAATTTCTTGATATGGTTCTGCCATATAAGTAAATGAAATAGATGTTATGAATGGACGCATACTTGTGAATTATACATAAACAAGGCAACTGATATTACTATTGAAATGAGTACCTCGTCTTCTAGTTTCTGTATTTCCGCTGCATTGAATGGACAAAGTTTTTCAGCATCCGGGGATTTAATCGTGCTTCTCATGTTTGTATTTTCATCATTCAAAGTCACTGGTAGTTTAAGCTTGCATGCCATAGGTACGGAAACCGACTTAAGGAGAAGCCCTAGACGACCTAATTACATCCTTAAACCCTAAACGAATCTAATAACGCGTCTACAAAATTTGGAACGTTTCCCGAGGCCCGACTAGGCGAATGTATGGTTGGCCCGAGATGGCCTTTTTTCGTTCTTTCAGCGCCCATCACTTTCTCTCATGTCCACGTCTGTTATGTGGTAGTTTGCTCCTGCAATCTGGCCATTTAGCTTGCGTCCACAAGTCCATTTCTAAGAAATCCAATAAAACGGGACTTGTAAAACCAAATAATGCGATAAATCGACTAAATGCAAAGTAGTGAATCTTAAATCCTTCATGAGACATACAATTCTTAATCAATTATAACCACTTTAAGCAAGAATCGAGGGTAATTAATAGTATAATTTGGGTATAACGTTGACTGTCATCAACTACCCCCACTTAGACTTTGATCGTCCCGAGCAAATATAGAATGAAAACGAACTCCCGAAACACGATAAACTAATTGATGACAGGCTCATTCAAAACCCCAAAGTAAATGAAACAACATTCCACGTTCATAAGTTACGCATTAATCACTATTTCATCCTTGAATCAACGTGTGTGTGAATAACCTATTAGGATCAAGCGCTTACCGTTGTACTAAAACCAATTGGTGTTAGTAAAGGTGCTACTATATTTCCTTATATCACGCCCCTTATATGTTCAAGTCAAATATACAATTTCATAACCAAAGATTTGAGGCAAGTCCCTTATATGTTCAAGTCAAATATACAATTTCATAACCAAAAATTCTAATCCTATTAAAAGCAAAGATAAACGTGACATGTAAATATTTATTCACCGTGCATGAGAAAGAGAAATAATTATATCAAGCATGAATTAATTTTATTTAAATTTCATGTTCAATATACAATTACTTTAGAAATCAAACATACACTTAACAATGGATGTAATATTACCACATTTCAAATTTTCTTAAGTACAAAAATATTTGTTTAATTTAAACACGTGCAACGCACGTGCATTTTACTAGTAAAAAGAAAAGCACAATCACTTAAAACCAAGTTCTTAATCGCTATCTTCCTCCACGTCCTAGATATTCACAAAACTGGGTGGATGAGCGGAAGAAGAAGAAGCGTCACCCCTATATGGAGCAACATGAGGCAGTGGCGGATCTAGAAATTATATTCGATGGGGTCCGTAAATATTTTACACAGTAAATAATTTTTTTACGGGGTCCGAAATATTTTTTTATGAGTAAAATGTAGAGTATTCTTATTTTTAACGGGGTCTGCGGACCCCATTTACTACTATGTGCCTCCACCACTGACAGGAGGTCTACTGGATCGATGAGGTGGAGAGGAGGAGGAGATTCATTCGAGATATGCCAATGATGAATCATATGATCGAGCTTACGGTCGGCCGAGTCGATACTATGGTGAGCCGAGTCTATTCAAGCGAAAAGTCACTCGTTAACCTCTCGCTGGGCCGTAGAAATTCCTGAATCACTTCCACGGACCGGAATGCGTGCTCTAGGTGGGGCTTGTCTAGCTCTATTTCCTGTGGCTGGATCAGGGACCTTCAAAGGAGATAAACAGGCATAGGGCGAACATACTCATCGCCACCCAAATGAGGACAACTGGCACCAGAAGCAAGTGCATCAAGCATAGGCCGTATGGAAGGACCTCTCTCGTAGACCATCAAGCAAGTGCATCAAACATACGCCAATTAACCAGTCTACCCCAAGGCGGTCCGTAACGTCGTCCAATAGGGTCGAATCGGTGCGATAGCCAGAACAAAACTCATCATCTAAACCCATGAGATCATCCAAATTCCAATATCGGTTGATCGCCATAAGAGACATATTAATGTTCCCACCTCTCACAGTAGCAACAGAGGTATGGCGGTGATAAGCCAAATAAGCATAGACCTCGCGGACTATGGTTGCATTTAATCTTTGCGATGGGGCCGTCGAATAAGACCATTGGTGGAGGCCAATGAGGGTATTAAGGTCCTCGTAGCATTGCTCTAAATCGATGCCCCGTTCTTGGTTCACCGCGTTTCAGTGGGTTCGGAAGCTCTCGTAAACCGCGATAAAGGTGAATTGAGGCACATCGTTGATTAACGGAACCGCATCACCCTCAAGAACGTATTGACCACCCGTCTCTGTGCTCTTGTCCGACGACGATGCATAGCTACCGAGGGGAGAAGAAAATGACACTAATTTCGGATAATTTCGCGAGCTTGCCCAGGCGAAACGGTGAGCCAGTGTCGGAATTTCCAAAAAATTGAGAAATTTAAGCTTCTGACAGAGAAATGAGATGAATTTTGGTCGAACCAGAAAAATTCAGACTCTCGCCCAATCGAAGGGTATGTATACTCGCCCAGGCAAGGGTCGGAAAATTAAAAATTCGAACGGAATCTGTTCTGAAATGGCTGGAGATATTCTGTAAAACCGGCAATTTCTAATCCTACAGAATTCCGGGATTTTGGTGGAGAAAATGGAGGTTTATAATGTACTGGGTTTAGAAAATGGAAGAAAAAGATGAACATTTGAAAGAAAAGAATGTGGAGAAGAAGAAATGTGTTTTTGTGGTGGTGAAATGAGATGGAGAAGGGGAGTTTGTATAGGAGAGGAATGAGATGGAAGGATTGAGAAGAAATAAAAGAAAAGTTTGAATTTGAAAGGGTTGAGGTTGATTGGTGAGAGGATAGAGGAGTTGGGAATTGGAAAATTGTATTTGGAAGGAGAAGGAATCTGCAGGAGTTGGCACAATTAATTGCAGGGCCTTTTCCGGCCTGGCCTAGGCGAGTTATAGGCTGGCCAGGGCGGGAACGGAAAATTCGTTCAAATTTCAAATTTTCACTTTGATCGCTGTCCTGAACAATTTTGGAAATTGGCTCCAGATTTTGCACATCTCGCCTAGGTGAGTGTAGTGCTGGCCTGGGCCAACTGATCAAAATCTTTCCGGTTCGCACCAATCTTTTTCTGTTATGTTTCCAATACTTTTCAAGAGGTTTATTGTGATTGCTAATTTTCCTTTTTCTTTAGCAATTTCTAGACTCTCCTACGAAACTCTATTTCTTTAACACATGTCTTGAGACATTTTTTTGTCGGAAATATTTGTGTAGTTGTTCCATTCATGGAATAAAATTGTGTGATTCAGATGGTGAATGGAGACAGACACCACACAAGATTTTCTTTTGGGACCCTCCCAACAGAGAAGTTCTTACTTAGAGAGTCCTCGCGTGTACCGTCCGTTAGATGTACGACATGTGCGCAACTTGTCTTCTTACGTACATGTCGTACGTCCAAAGGAGCAGTGCACGTGAGGAGGGTACGGGCAAGAATTTCCCCTCCCAACAAGGCCCATATATATCTACTATTAGGGGGAAAAAATGGGGCCCATATATATCTATTGTTAGGGAAGAAAAAAAAAAAACCGAGCAATAACTCTTAACGACGGTAACACAAAGTACCAAACAGAAGAAAAAAACAAAACATCAAATTTATGTGGTTTCCGGTAATATACCGATTACTACATGGACGAAAGAGAAAATATTAATATCGATGAGAATTACAAAAGATACAACTCTTCTAAAGCCTAAAACAATCACAAAACAAACTAAGGCAATTGAGAATTTTTTTCAATTTAGTACATCATAATAATACACCCAAAAGTGATTTAAATATCTAACATAAGTCGGCTAAAGCCAACTTACTACCGATGTGGGAAATCAAATTTGTTATCAAATGTCATAATTGGGCTTTTGGCCCACTAAACCAACAGGGCCCATATATATCTACAAATTAATATACGTAATCACTGAGCTCAGCTGGAAGGGAAAATCACACTATACTGTACTATCTTTCTGCTTTGGCACAGTTGAGCTATTTAATTGTTTGTTTTGGACTCAATTCATTACTCATTAGCTTTCTTCCATTCTCTGTAAACATTCCTAAACCAAGCTTACTGAAGATCAAATCGAGTTTTCTTTTTTTAATTTCTGCAACGCAATGGCTGGTGGTGCAGAGCAAATTGAAATTCCTCGAGTGAAATTGGGAAGCCAAGGGCTTGAGGTTTGTGTTCTTCAGACTTCAGCTCTTGATTGAAGTACATTTTCTCGTAAATTTCATGCTTTGGGGTTTAATTTCTGTTGTTGCCATTTCGTCTTGTGAATCAGGATCTTTAGATTATGCATAGATTGATAAAGGACTTCCGGTGCATGTAAAAAGCATCTATAGCAACTTGCTATAAGCCTATAACAACCACTTTACTATAAAGGTGTTTGGTGAAGTCCTCAAAGAAACTTCACTCACTAATTGATTAGCTAAGTAATGATACTGTCTTCTGCCTGTAGTGCTTGTTATCCTGCTGCGAATGATCCTTGAATTCAGCTTAATTAATCTGTGTTCCTGGAAAAAAATGTTATGAAGGATTAAAGTGCTCGAGTTTGGCTCGTTAAGAAATACAATAGTATATTGTTTTAATATAATATAATAATGATGTATATGGCTCGTGAACAGTTTGAGTCGAGCTTTAATTTGCTTGAGGTTGTCTCGTTAACCTTGATAAACTAGTTTGGCTTGAGTTCGGTTAAATAATATATGGGAGAGTATTTCACTGAGGCGAGCGTCGAGCTGAGTGGCTTGGATCATTTGAACCCCTACTTCAGCTATGCAACAAGCTTAGCTTGTTTTCAATGCTTGTTGTTGTAATTGTGAAGCACTCTCCATTCATATCTTAGCCTTCATTTTGTGCTGCAACACACACCTCTAATATGTAAAAGAGAGTAGACTCAAAAGGATACAATGAATGCCTCTATGGTTGTATTCTAATTTTTTTTTCGTTCTTTTGATTATGATTTTGTTTAAAGACCCCTTTAAATTTTGGGGGAATGAGGGAGAAGGACATAAATATTTCATCAATTGAGTAGAAGGACAGTTTTTTAAAACTTTTGCATAAAGGACAAAACTATTTATTCACTGTCAAAATTCACTTGTGTTCGAAATTCACTGTTTAAATTCACTGACGAAATTCACTGTCGAAATCCACTAATTTTCAAAATTCATCGTCGAAATTCACTAATTTTCGGGATTCACTGTCAAAATTCACTGATTTCGGGATTCACTGGGGAGATTCACTGGTTTTCGGGATTCACTGTTTGTCCTTCTCGCTATAAAAATTATGCAGTTGTCCTTCTCCCTATAAAAAATATATAGCTGTCCTGTTACTTAAAAATATTTCAGATTGTGTCCTTATCCCTAATTTTCCATTAAATTTTTGCGATTAATTCACCATATACAGGTTTCAGTACTTGGCTTTGGTTGTATGGGACTTAGTGGGACATATAATGCTCCCTTACCTGAAGAGGATGGAATTGCGATAATCAAAGAGGCTTTTCACAGAGGGGTTACATTTTTCGACACTTCTGATGTATATGGCGTGGAGCATGCCAATGAATATTTGGTGGGAAAGGTAAATCACATGATTCAGCATTTTTCACGCTATTCGTATTGTCCACGTATTGTGTCCCTTAATTTGGCTCAATTTGTCCACGTGTTTTATAATATCTCACATTGGGAAGTGAGAGACACATTGTTAAGATATATGGTCGAAACATAATGGACTTGATAACTTAGGTTTACTATCTTAGGTCAAGCGAGAACAATGGACGTAAGTATATATTATGGCTCAAGTAACGCCACTAGGCCTTAGTTATGGGGTGTTACAGACGCCAACCGATTACCAGATGGAACAAAATGCTACACAGTGAGAATATAAAGATTCTACAGTTTATAGACCTATATAGAGACCCGGTTGTACGTGTTTTTTGGTGAAATTAAATTGTTTGGATATCTATTTTACAGATTTAACTTGTTTTTGCAGGCACTGAAACAGTTGCCTCGTGAAAAGGTCCAGTTAGCAACTAAATTTGGTATTTACAAAATAGAATCCAATCATGTTACAGTGAAAGGTACTCCTGAATATGCCCGTTCCTGCTGTGAGGGTAGCCTGAAGCGTCTTCAAGTGGATTACATCGATCTCTACTATGTACATCGAATCGACACTACTGTTCCAATTGAAGAAACTGTAAGTTTTCAATTTGTTTCTCTTAAAGGGGTGTGAATGAGCCAATTTGCACACGAGCAGTTTGGTGCTTGGCTCATTAAGTGCTCGCTTATATAATCGAACTTGAGCAGTTTGTTAAAGAAAGCAATCAATTTGGGTTTAGGATATAATTTTTTTTTTTCAAGCATAACGAGCTGCTCGATCTTGAAAGTGCTTGAAATTTTTTGCAAACATAGTCGAACTAAACTTGAGTATTGCTAAAGCTATTTGAGCTGAGCTCGAGCATTTTATTTCATGCTCGAGCAATCTAGAGTTGAGTTGAGGCATGACAATTATAAAATTATGCTCAACTCGATATCTAAATGCTTGATTCAACTCGGATCGTTTACACCCCTAGTCCCTTCCCTACTGCATCAAATTCTTTAGGGACGGCTTCAGTGTAACCACCGTGCTTTTAGTGTGGCTCCACTTGGGAAAACGATCAATTGGTGGAAAGTCGATTCTAGAGCTGAGAATCTACTTTCCCCCACAATCGACTGACGAAAAGTCGATTCTCAGCTCTAAAATCGACCGTGAAAAAGTCAATTGTCACTATGGTGCTACAAAGGTAGATTTGGTGTGATGATACTAGAGACGTCCATTCTCGAGGGGTGAGGGATGCAGAATGTAGCGTGTTTATAAAGCATTGGATGTTTGTTGACTGTTGACTTCTCTCTGTTATGAATTGCTAGATTGGTGAGCTAAAGAAACTAGTTGAAGAAGGCAAAATAAAGTACATTGGACTATCTGAATCAAATTCTGATACTATTAGGCGCGCACATGCTGTTCATCCCATTACTGCTATACAGATGGAATATTCGTTATGGACTCGAGAAATCGAGCAAGAGATTATTCCTCTTTGCAGGTAGTCTACTTACACATTTCTTTCCAGAAACTACTCGTGCTTAGCTTAAGGTTGCATGTAAAAGTAGAATAGATTGTCTATTGATGGTGATTGAATTCCGGATACAACGATTCTGATAGATTATAAATCGCGTTCACACCTCACCCGACTAATCCTATGAATACCATGTATCCTAATGAATTGAAATACGGTTGTAATATCAATGGAATACATGTCTCAAGTAAATGTGCAGTTTTTCTAAAGTGGGATACCGTATGGGGATATGCATATTTTTCGTTAAAGTAAAATAAAGGACCTGTTGAAAATTAAAGAAAACCCGTCAGAAAATGAATGAAAAACACTACAATTGTTTTATTTTATTATTTGTTAAACTTATAATTTGGTTTTTGTAGTTTTATTATGTATAATTTGATCCCTATACTCTAAACACTTGTACCCATGTCCTGTATTTTTCGAAAATCACAAGTGTATTCGTACTCACGTATCCGTATTTGTACAACTTGGATTCTAGGATTCTTTTCTGACCAAATTCTATTGTTTATGATTAGAGAACTAGGGATTGGAATAGTCCCATACAGCCCGGTCGGACGTGGCCTTTTTGCTGGCAAAGCTGTTGTTGAAAGCTTGCCTGAAAACAGTTACCTGGTATGTACTTCTCACTATTGTAACTCAAATCTCTTTGCGGAATTCACGGTTATTATGGAATCTAAAAGAACGTTGTTAGTGGCGCCACATCAAATCTGCCGACCGCTGTTGTGTCACTAAAAAACACTCATTTCACTAAAGTTGGTGTCAGAAGAAGACATGTGTTTATGATAAGTTATTTGTGTTTGTTTATATTACTAGGTAAAACATCCTCGTTTTGTTGGAGAAAACTTTGAGAAGAACAAGCAGATTTATTACCGTCTAGAAGCTCTGTCAGAAAAGCATGGTTGCACTCCAGCTCAACTTGCTTTAGCTTGGGTTCTTCATCAGGGGAATGACATTGTACCCATTCCTGGTAAGTACCTTTCTTCAAACCATTTATTGCATGCTTTTTGCATTTCTATTTTCGATGTTTCATCTCAGACACTTTTGCTCTTCAAGTATGTTTTTTTTTTAATATACATTTTCGGTCCAAAGTGCCATGTGTAAAACAACCAGCATTGAAGGTGTCCAACGAATAAAAACTTAATGCGTAACAAAAATAGACTGAAAAGGTAAAACGTTGCATATGAAGAAGTGAAAAAATCGTGAAACAAAATGGACCAATTATGTCTTTATTTCTTGTCCAAGTGTTTGAGCCTCTTTAACGGCGTTGTATGTTCTTTATTTGCCTTTATGCGCCATGTTGGTCGGTCTTTAATTGTTGAGCCATTCACAATTCAGTAGCTTGAATCAGAATATCTAGAAGTTAAGAAGGGTTCGATTCCTCCTATAAAGGCTCTGGAATCAAACCCCTGAGTAGGAGTTACACTCTGCGGGCACTCAAAGACCGATATTGGATTTTGTCGGACCGGTTGTGGGAGCACAGGACAAAGATTCGTGAGCCACTCACAACCTGAAACACTATCTGGAAAGACGGATTTTTTGCTTTCATAAGTTATCTGCAAACAACTGTCTGAGACTAATCATTCAAGGTATTGTCGGGAGACCTCTCCTATCCTAACAAAGCTTGTTGCATTGCATCCATAAAAGCTCGAACTCAAGACCTCTTGCTTAATCAATCAGAGCCCCCCTCAGAAGACACAGATTTTGCTTCGTTAGCTTTGATCTTTTACCTTTTTTATCATTTGTCCACTGTGACTAATCTCATTTTCTTTGGATGTTAGGAACCACTAAGATAAAGAATCTCCATGATAACATTGGATCTGTGAAAGTGAAGTTGACAGAAGAGGATATAAAAGAAATATCAGATGCAGTGCCCATTAATGAGGTTGCAGGACCAAGGAATAATGATGCTATTTTACGTACCTCCTATTGGTTTGCTACTACACCTTTACCAAAGAAATGAAGACACCCGTCTTTTCGGCATTCGTAGCTGAGTCCTTAAATGATTTTCAGTATTTCTAAAATAAGCATAAAATTTGAGAATAATTATAGGAGTGTTGTTGTAGAGTTTCCTGAATTGAGTTTCTGTAAAACGAAGATATGTATTATTTTATAATATTTTTAGGCGTGTGAATATTCTTAGTGCTTTAATGCTACTATTTTTTTTATTTTTTTTTTTTATTTGGGACCAATTGATCCGACTAATCCAGAGTTCAGTCTGGACAAAGTCTGTGGAGTCAGACTATTACTTAGGGGTATGACTTGTTGTAGAGTTCTTTCAACATGATGTCTCAGCGGAGAATTAAACATGTGACCTTTTTAGGTATTTTCAAGTCACTTACCGCTTGAGCTAAATTATTGAGTTTTTCATTCTATAGTTTTGTGTTTTTGTATTCGGGACCAACTAGCTCGACTGATTCAAAGTTCGGCCTAAGCAGTGTCTGCATAGTCTAACTTTTACTTTGGGATAAGCCTAACCTAGAGCACTTGCAACATGATATCTCAAAGGAAAATCGAACATTTGTCTTCATTAGGTATTCTCAAGTCATTTATCATTTGAGTTAAGTTATTGAGTTTTTCATGCTACGGCCTTCTCTTCTTTGGTTGTCCTAGTTTTTCCCTATTTAAGGGAGGGGCGTAATCGAGTCAAGTCGAGTTGATACTCCCTAGGCCTCGAGCTTGACTCGACTAATAAAACTCGGGCTTGAGCTCGATCAAGTCAATAAAAGCAAGGTCAAGCTCGATTCGTTAAGTACTCAACATAGCTCGACTATGCTTTACGAGCACGATTTTTTTTTTAGGATTTATTTATTTATTTAATATGACAAGATTGAGCTCGACTTGAATAAAAAATTGTGATTTATAAAATGTTATCCGGTAATAAATTATATAAATATAATTAGTTAAATAATTATTTAATCTAGCTTGATTAACTCACGAGCTACCTGATAACTAAATTTTAAAGTTCGAGATCGGCTTGGTTAATTATTCAATAGCTCGACTCGAGTTTGAACTTGAAAAAACTAAATCGAACCATTGTTTTGAGAATCGAGGACGAGTAGTTCACGAGTAGCCCGATTCACTTACGTTCTTAGTTTAACGAGTATAATAGACAAGGAACCTTGTGATACAATCTAGCTTCTTTGAGCACAAGTCCTATTGTCGTAGCGATTTGTCATGTCTCGTCATTATATCGGTGGTTGTGCATGCTGTGATCATGATATTCTGTTCAAACTTACGAGTTTTGTTTCTTTGAGTTTATTGCTCCTGCTTTGTATGATATCAAGTAAGGTCGACTGTGGAAAATATAGGCCGAAGCCCATATAAAGGAGCTGTAACAGCAGCATTAGCAGCATTTACAACAACAGATTTAGCCACAACAGGTTCACACCTCAAAACTTTAGTAGCCAGCAAATCAACACCTTTCAAAACACCAACAAAAGCAGAAGCAGTATCAGAAACACGAATCACAGCAGGATCAGTCAACAGAACATCAGCAGGGACAATCTGAGTATCAACAGCAGCAAATGCAGCAGCAGCAGGCTCAATCAATGCATCAGAATCATGATTAACAAAAACTCCAGTAGGTTCCATTCACAAAACAGGTCCAGAAACATCAATCAAAGGAGCAGCAACGGCAGGTGCCAAAACAGCATCCTTAACTGCCAAAGAAACAGCAGGAGCAGCAGGGGAATAACTTTGTAAAGATGCATCAACGGCTAATCTAAAACAACACCAGACTTTCCAGAAGAAGTAGCACCTAATTCAGACCCCAAAACCATCTCAGAAGATGAGTTCAATCGTTCTTGCAACAAATGGCTTGAATGTGACAGGAAAAATAGAGCATTTTTTTGTCAATCAGATCATTGTTTTCTACTTGAATTTGCAAGTACCACCAATTTCGCTTGAAAATCCATATCATCTGACTTTGTACGGTATCAATCAACAAAAATTTAAAAAGGATGAAATTTTGGAGCAAAGTTGAGCTTCTGCAGGATCAATAACTGCTGCTATGTGTTACTGTTTGGCAAAGCACAGATAGATCCGGTGTCAAAGCCGCAGATCTTCTTCTCACGAAGCTCGTAATAGCCGCATGTCTTCTTCTCCGGCGGCCATATCCAGCGGCCACAAACCTCAACAACTTCGACAAAGGATATTAAGCCTCTTAAGACCCAAAATCTTCACCGTGGTGGAACAAGACCTGAGCCACGCCGGAAAAACAGCCATAGAAGAATGGAGATGAAAATGGAACATCCATGGAAGAAAGGAGATGAAAAGGGTTGTTTGGGAGAGGGGTGGGTCGATCCTGCTATAGAAAAATGAGAAAGAAGGGATTGGGGTTATTTTTGTCCAACCATTGTTATTTTGTCCTTATAACTAGTGATCTTTTAAGTGTGTCCTAAGTGCCTAATTAAGTACAAAAACACGTCCTTATAAACAAATAACACTTTTTTTATTTGCCTCTTTAAAATTTTCATTGCCCACCGAACTGAAAGACTCTTGTAATAACCCATTTCTTTATAAGGGCATTATTGTCCATGTCTTTTTTTAAGATGCCTATATAAGTAGGGGTGAACAAAATAACCGGAAACCATACCAACTGGTCGAGCCAAACCGGAAAAGTAGAAACCATGATTTTTTAGTTGGTTTTTGTATCGTAAAAAACCAAACCGTAAAAAAATAAATTGGTTTATGTTTTCTATAATAAAACCGGATATATATATGTATATATATTATGTATACATATATGTGTGTCCGTGTATTTTAATATTTACATGTGTGTATATATGTATATCAATATATATATGTGTGCATATGTATGTATTTGTCTATGTATATCGACATTATTGATTATGAGGACCTTTAATCAAAGTCGCCCGTCACAATACACCTACAAAAGGTCGGTTCTATTGTGGTGAACAAATAGAGTGGTTCACGAGTAGATTATGTTTGGTGTAAATAATAACCCCTCAATTATCAATACATGTAAATAATTAATATTTCAGTCTATTATCTATTAATACTTCAACTATTCACCTCACACATGTAGGTTTTGCGCCTAGCTTAATTTGATATATGACAAAATGAAATAACATAATAGACTATCTTATTTGATAAGTCTAATTGTAATGTATGACACTATCATATTGCGTATATATATATACACACACATCGTACACACATAGTGAAGATAAAAAAAACTGAAAAAACTGGAATCAAGTAAATCCAATCCGAACTAAATAAAATAATTTTACTTAGTTATAGTTCGTTTTAGTTCGTATATATATTTTTTTTTGAAGAGTAGTTGTATATTTTAAAATTGTAAAAATTGATTTGGGAATAAAAGGGATAAAACCGGAAAAATCAGACCACCTACATCATATATAAACCCAATTAGGGTTAGAACTTAGAACTACCTCCGTTCCCGCCGCAGCCCCTCTTAGTCCAGTTCTTCTTCTTGCATATCATCATTGGAAGATCAATCTTGTGTTTTTGGTTTCTAAAAACATCAAGAGCAAGCCTTCTCTTCTTCTTCACGGCATATTATCATTGAAGATCAATCTTGAGTTTTTAGTATTTAGAGAAATCAAGAGTAAACTTTCATCCAAGAAGGAGAAGACTTCAAAGATTCATCATTAGGTAAGGACATTCTAGTTCATTACCCCTTCCTTTCCTTTTTGGGTGTTTAGATCTAGATTTGCCATAGAATCTTGGAGTTTTACAATTTTATGCTTTTTTTTTTTCTTTTAATGTTTTAGGAGTTCAACCTCTTGAAGATCCATTCCTTTTCAACTTCAAATCTCGGATCCCAGTCTTAAAAGGTAAGAAATTGTATAATCGAGAGGTTTAGGCATTTTTTTCACATCTTTTTATTGATTTTAGCACGTTAATTTCGTTATACATCTATTTTGCTTGAGATTGTGGATTGTTTCATCACCGGGAGACCAACCGCCTTACCGCCGGGCCTCCGGTCAGCTTTGACCCCACATTTCCTCGGCATTCTGTTTTTCCGTCGAAAGCAGTTTCATATAGGTCCAAGGTCTAGTCTAAGTGCAATATTTTAATTATTCTGCATTTAATATTATTTGTTAATAATTTAATAAATTACTGTATGTAGCTAAGCGAAGAGAAACGATTATTCCAACAAATTGCCACCATAGTTATCAGAACCGGACCGGACACTCAACCGGAAAAGTCACCGGTTTAACCGGTGGGTCATTGCATTTAATTAAAAAATATAATAATATATTTAAGAAACAAGAAAAAATTAAAATATGAAGTCCAAAATCATTTCCAAAACATTTTACCATCCAAATCATAAAAGATGATACAAATAAAGTACGTAAATATGAAAAAAAACACATTAAAATACGTAAATACCAAAAAAAAACAAATTAAAATACGTAAATAGCTTAATCGGTCCGGTCAGACTTCTCAAACAGTCCAATAGCTTAACCGGACCGGTTCTGAGCCCGGGTCACCGGTTTTACCAGTTCGACTGCTGGTCCGGTCCGGTTTTAATAATTATGATTGCCGCAACAACTTTTTCTACCATTGATTTTTTTTGAAAGGGAAAATATATTAGAAATTAAGCATCTGCCAAAATAGAGGATATGTTCTGGGGGTTGGGTACCCCAATTACAATAACCAGACTTTTCCTTAGGGATAGAAAACCCTAATTTTGCTAGCCCATCAGCTGGGTGATTACAATTTCCCAAGCTTCTTGTATATCTATGAATGATTTTCCTGATTTGTGTTCTGACTCTTTGAGAATCTTGTCTGGGTGACAACCAAGTATTGCGGATCGGTAAGCTGAGCGGATTTCTTCTTGGCTTGTATCTTCTTGCAAGCCTAGGATTTTTTTGGACAAAATTATTGTTAATAATCATGGTTAAGGTGCACAAACTGCTACACAAAACACAATCAGCCAAGACAAAGACATAAGATGTTGAGGTCAATGCGTTTAATATGTAAATTACATATCTATCTAACAACTTGAGCTTTCGGGAGACATGGCACAAGCTCCCTCTCTACCAAAACTGTCATCCCTCTTTGTATTGCCCGTTATATGACTTTGTAAGCCCTATGTCGACCCAGACTCTTTACTACAGGCACACATTTGATAGGCATGTTGGGGTCAATTGTGTTTAACAAGTAAATCACCTATTTACCAAACAACTTACGCTTTTAGGATAGGAGAGACGGTACTTCACAGATGCCACGTAGCCAAACAAAAAAAGAACGAACCATAATACTAATACTACATCAGATCTTTGTAAAGAACAGTCTAGTCTTGTAGAGACCAATACATTGTGTGACAACAACATTTTAGCCTTATTTTTCTGTGCAAAATAATATTTAGCAAAGCCAATTTTACCGAATTCAGTGCCTCAAGAATCTTTTTTCATACATTAGGATCTCCATCAAACTGCTTGCTACATATAAAAGGGAAGATCGTATCACGTGAAATGGAGATTAATCCGGCCCAAAAAAAAGAAAGCCATCTAAAGCTGAGGTAGATTCATATTGACCAAAAAGTGCTAAACTTAGGGTAATTAGTTGGCTTCTAAATGCAAGCTTCCAAACAATGAGCTTGATTCCCAACAACAACAACAAAATGATTTTTATTGGACAATAATCGGATTCATAAGACACTAGCTTTGCTCGTCAGAGATCATCAAAATAGCGGGAAAAAAGCAACGAATTTGACCATGTCTATGACTCCATCTTGAAGTATGAAGGTAAACACTCGTTACAGAAGAAAAAGGGATATTGAAAAATTACCTAAGCAGAAATCCGGCGAATAGATGATTCACGGCGACGAAGAACTGAAGAAGATGCCCAGCCTAGATCATTGGCGCTTTCGCTATTGTTCTTCTGTACAGACCGGTGGTCCGAGCATTTCATATTTTGCTCTGACCTAACAAAATGTAATAAAGTCAAATCGAGTCGACACTATTTACGGCTCGAACTTAACTCGTTTAAAAAAAATCATTGAACGTTACAAATCATAACAGAAGCATCATAAATCATCACATTCATAGCAAAATTATCGTAGATCGTCACATTGAGTAATTGTAATGGCGTCGCATGGTGAATTATCTTGTACATTATCATAATACATTATAATTAGTCTAGAATGTTATTTTAGACCGAACATATAAATTAAACAAGAGATTACATAAACAATTGTTCATGAGTCGGGCATAGTCGAGTATATGTTGTAATAGGCCTATCCCCGACCCCTAGGGTCCACTGGGGTCTGGTCAAGGAATAAGCCTGCGATCCACCGCCCAAGTGCTAAATTCTCAAGAAAAAAAAGTTGAGGGAACTAGATCTTTATTCAAACGTTACTAAATCCAGAAAAAAAAAACATCACGACTCCAAAATGGAAGAACATCGTCAAATCTTATTACAACAGAAACATGAAACTCAAAGGAACTGGAAAAAAAAAATCGAAGCTGACACTAAGTTGTCAGGTCCACATTGAACTCCTCGTCCACTCCCTCTCCCAGAACAACCTCCAAGGTTACTCCGCTTACCTAACCGCCCTGGTATCCTTCCTCCAAACCTAAAAAAAACATTTCACAAACTTGTGAGCTAAAAAAATTTAGCCCAGTGAGTTCCGGTGCGAGTGTCTGTAACTTTTATATAAAAATAACGATCATCCGTAATAAAAAGGCTTTTCCTGCATATAGGAGTAGTTAGTACAAAAGTATGGTGTTTGGAAAATAATTACAAACGTCAAGTAATTTTCTTGAAATTAGGCGTACTAAATGTCGGACACCGGTTTACCTTAGCCGATGAGTCATTACCACCCTACTCCAACATGTTTTTCTACCGCACTTCACAAGCAAGCAAGCTATTGCCTGACAATTCTGGCCGATTGTCAGGGAAAGGATTCAGACTGTCGCCTAGTGAACCTCCCAAAAGGCTCCAGCCAACCCCACTGCCCTCTGAACCATGACATAGTCGTCGGTCCTTGCTTTCCCGGCCATGCACATGGAACATTGGGGAATCTAGGTACCATCACTCTAGGACTGTCGATGAGCCAAGGTCAAGAGGCCCCGAGACCGGTGACTAGACGTTCTGCGGTGCAATAACCCCAGCTCACCTAGTCGCTAAGAGTTTTGCATCAAGCAGGAACAATAATGGATTATCATGACGACCTTTTTCACAAATTTCACGATGATCGATCTATGTCAAAACCTAATTTTATAAGATTGTCATCACAACTATTATTCAAATGAGAGTTAGTATTACCCATCATATATATATATATAGATAAACACTTATTGCAAAAATCTGAACGAGATACCTATTAAAATTCAAATTGAATTGACCAAAATTGCATAAAAAATATATCTGATCAAAATAATAAACATGCATCAAGAGTATAACTTAGTGATCTCTTCTTTTTCTTCTCCAAACGAAACATTCATACTGTTAATGATAATTGATTAAAATCGTATCATAACACATTGGTCCTTTAATATTCAGACGTTGGCTTACATAACATAATATTGGCAAAGTGAAACCGTACGATTACCTTCAATTATGAACTTCATATATATGTATTCTTATTAGAAATCGGTTAAACAAAAACATATTTTGGTTGCTCACCAAAAATGACGAATATATTTATATGAAACCAAACCAACGGTTAAATATTTTCGTAGATGCAGACAAAATATTTTTTGAGGAAAGATGCTGTCAAAACTTAAAAAAAACTTGAAACTTGAGGGATAGGCACGTGGGAAAATAAAAAAAATTGATGTGCTGGCATTATTTTGAACAGATAATCTTACATAATTTTGGTCAATTTTGGTCGATTTGTGACTTTTGTCAGTTTTGTGTGTGTGTGTATATATGCGTGAAACGTCAGGACAAATACAAAAAAAAACTAGCATCATCACTTTACACAGCTTTAGTTTTCAACATATATAACATTATAATATTGGCAAGTGGAGAGATTTCGGCTGCCTTCCCAAGGTTTGACCAATACTAGGTTAGGCACAGATACATATACAGGTACATTTAACTTAGAAATCCATCCTTAGGATAGTGTCAAGTAGATTGTGTAAAAATAAAATAATAAATAATATAGGACAAATGAATGAAAAGAAAATATCTAATGGCGATGTTTAAAAATATATATATTGTTGATGCTTGATGCATAAAACAAAACTTCCTTGTATATAATTTGATGTGCTTCAGAATAAATAAAATAATAATGCATGTGGCCTATCATGTAATAGTATCATAATTACCCCAATTCCTAGACTAACTTGCTATGTCAAAGACACGAGAAAAGAAAATACTAAGGCTCCGCCGGTCTGTACAGAAGAACAATAGTGAAAGCGCCAATGATCTATGCTGGGCATCTTCCTCAGTTCTTCGTTGCCGTGAATCATCTATTCGCCGGATTTCTGCTTAGGTAATTTTTCAATATCCCTTTTTCTTCTGTAATGAGTGTTTACCTTCATACTTCAAGATGGAGTCATAGACATGGTCAAATTCGTTGCTTTTTTCCCACTATTTTGATGATCTCTGACGAGCAAAGCTAGTGTCTTATAAATCCGATTATTGTCCAATAAAAATCATTTTGTTGTTGTTGTTGGGAATCAAACTCGTTGTTTGGAAGCTCCAAACTCTGAATTTTGCATTTAGAAAAGCCAAATAATTACCTTAAGTTTAGCACTTTTTGGTCAATATGAATCTACCTCAGCTTTAGATGGCTTTCTTTTTTTTGGTCTGGATTAATCTCCATTTCACGTGATACGATCTTCCCTTTTATATGTAGCAAGCAGTTTGATGGAGATCCTAATGTATGAAAACTAGGATTGAAAGATTTTTGAGGCACTGAATTTGATAAAATTGTCTTTGCTAAATATTATTTTGCACAGAAAAATAAGGCTAAAATGTTGTTGTCACACAATGTATTAGTCTCTACAAGACTAGACTGTTCTTTGGCACATTAAAGAAGTCAAATGTGTACTGCATACAAGCATACTCCTACTCTTGTATGGTGGCTATAAGATAAAATTATGTTGCCTTTGTTTCAAGAATGCAAAGATCTGATGTAGTATTAGTATTATGGTTCGTTCTTTTTTTGTTTGGCTGCGTGGCATCTGTGAAGTACCGTCTCTCCTAAAAGCGTAAGTTGTTTGGTAAATAGGTGATTTACTTGTTCAACACAATTAATCCCAACATGCCTATCAAATGTGTGCCTGTAGTAAAGAGTCTGGGTCGACATAGGGCATACAAAGTCATATAACGGGCAATACAAAGAGGGATCACAGTTTTGGTAGAGAGGGAGCTTGTGCCATGTCTCCCGAAAGCTTAAGTTGTTAGATAGATATGTAATTTACATATTAAACGCATTGACCTCAACATCTTATGTCTTTGTCTTGGCTGATTGTGTTTTGCTCTCTTGCAGCAAACCTGTGTAGCAGTTTGTGCACCTTAACCATGATTATTAACAATAATTTTGTCCAAAAAACCTACTATGACATCCTAGGCTTGCAAGAAGATGCAAGCCAAGAAGAAATCCGCTCAGCTTACCGATCCGCAATACTTGGTTGTCACCCAGACAAGATTCTCAAAGAGTCTGAACACAAATCAGGAAAGTCATTCATAGATATACAAGAAGCTTGGGAAAATCTCGGTGATCCACACTTACGTTCAACTTACGACAATAAACTACAAACTATGAGAGTGAAATCATTGATGTCAGAAGATGTTAACTTTGAGGATCTTTCAGTTGAAGAGGATGAAGATAGAGTAGTATTTTCTTACAGTTGTAGATGTGGTGATTACTTTACTATTGATTTGGTAGAGTTAACTAAGATTGGATATTCATTTTCAAAGACGGGGAATGTAGTCACTTTACACGAGCTAGCATCTACATCGAGCAATTCATCCATTGTTATTCCTTGTGGATCTTGTTCCCTTAAGATTCGTCTTATCATCAAAACTGGTGTTGTAGTTAACATAGACAATGATTTGTGACTTGCTATTATTAATGTTTTAGTAAAAGGAAAAACTGCGTGTATTTTTTGAGATGAAATGACATTTGATCTTAAAGCTTTTATTCGTTTTAGCACACTTGTTTCTTGTTCTTGTTATTGATTTTGATAGTGTATTTTCAGTAGCTTCTACTCCCTCCGTTTTTTATTATTTATCGCATTCGAGAAAAACACTCAAATTAAAAAGTATGTTGATCCTCTGGTACCATTGATTTTTCAGGATCCTTTTTAATCAATAGGTCCTAGGTCATAATCAATGGGTTCAAAAGTATGTTGCAGTGGCGGATTCACGTGCCCGGGTTCACGTGACCCTACTCAAATTTATTAAAAAAAGAAAAATCGAAACTGTCGTTTTGATAAAAAAAAAATCAATTTTTGATCTAATTACCTGCCTAATCCGGTTTCGACCGGGAAATTTTAACCTAAATACCCGTCTAACCTGATTTTATTAGGATTATTACACTTTTGTGACGGGTGACTCCACTGAACTTTTTTTTTCTGGATTCGTCACTGGTGTTCGTGGAACGTTTGTTGTGCACATTTGTTGTTTCATTATCACTACTCGAAGTAGAAATCATGACATTAGGGAGCGTTTTTGGGCTTTCAGTTGGTTTTTTGTTAGTTAATGCATACGAGAGCGATACGTAACTGAGTATAGTAATGTGAATGATTGTGATACATAGCCTTACACAACATGTTATGCATAACTGCGATACGTATGATAAGTATTGTAAACCGTGATTATTTTATGATACACATATGTTACTGCCACTGATCATACACTTTTTGACACAGATTTTATTGTTTATATCTACACGTTTATATCTGTAACGCCCCGTCCCGGACACCGAGTCCTTATCCGGAAAATGGGACGTTCGGCACGTGACATTTAGAGAAAATCCTAAACCTCACGTAAGCCTTACGTCATATCAGAGTAATTAACAATAAATGCGGAAGTAAAACAAACCAAAGACTCGGGATTAAGACCCTCAGGGTCTTACATATAACAACCCAACCAGAAAGTAACTGCTGTCAAACTATATCATAAATAACTGAAATAAATGCTAGCATCCCAAATGAACATCCATGTCTAAAAAGAAAGGAACGACCGTAACAACTGGCAACAATGCCTTATTCAAAAGGTATTAAAACAATAGACTAGATCATAAACTCCATAAGCTCCAATCCTAAGTCTGATCTTCAGACTCTTCCTTAGAAACATCACCAACCGGTCTGCATATCTTCTTATTCCAAAAGAGGAGTAAGCTCATGCATAAGCTTAGTAAGGAGAAAGAAGATCAAAAGTGAGATTCATGGTTGTCATAAGTCGGAAGACACGACATGAATCTACTATATCCACTTTCACAAACAGTTTAGAACAATACTTTAAACAAAAGGAGAAAACCACTTTGGAATACATAATCAATGCATAAGAAAACATGTCTATTTGCTATATCCGTTTATCTTGCACATACATGTTAGTTACATTAACTACTTACTTGCTTACTTAACATATTCATGTCCTTGTCTGTTTCCTACCCGTGATTCTTGTCTACTAGCTTTAAGGCGCAGGATACAACTCGGCTAGCACAACTAACTACACCTCCAACATGGGACTTACTTGCCCAAGGTACACTTATAAGCACACCGCCTTAAGAACGGCTTGGCTAATATAGCTAGTCACACTCTCCGACATGGGTCTTAACCGTGCCCAAGGTACCCCGTCTATTCGTGCTTATTAACGAATACCCCGCTAAGTAGATTCGATAACATGTAAATCAAATATGAGCACATAAAGCACATAATTCTATACTAAAAATCCATGTCTACCTATAGGAAACATGCAAAGGCCATAACCACACCATACTACCAACCTATCTCCACTATATATGAAAACAGAGCCTAGAAAATCATCCAGAAACCTAGATAACATTCTGAAAGCCCTGCTGACCTCACAGAACAGCCAGAAAGCCAATCTGAGACTTTCCTGGTACGCTTAACCGAGAGTTGCCCTCGGTTCAGTGAGCCAGTGAATCCCAGATTCACTTTCTGCTCTAAGACTAGTCTGGCATCTTGTCCTAAAACACATAACATGTCCAGTTTCGTGCCAATTTACAAAATACAGTATTTAAGCATATTAAAAACATAATCTTTAAAGCCAAAAGGGATACTTTTGATAAGAAGAACTCCTTACCTCATAAACTTAATGAAAACAAGCCAAACAACGATCAACCTATGGTCAAACTTCAAACCCTTGCGAATCTACGAAACATGAATAAACCCTACCATTAAAACTACGAATTCTAACAAATCCAAGAGTAAAACTACGAATAAAACTAAGGTTTCATGATTAATACCTTCTTGAGATGAAACAATATTCGAAACTGCTCCTTGACTTGAAATCTCTTCGAAACTAGCACTCTGATCTGCAAACACGTACTAGAACGATCAAAACTGAGCCTGAAGTCCAAAACTGGGCCGCTTAACCGAGGAGAGTGCTCGGTTCAGCGTGCTGCTTGATCCTGGACACGCTCTGGGACACGTCTGGGGCACGTCCTGGGCTGTCCTGGGTCGCTTTACCGAGGAGTATTCTCGGTTCAGCGTGCCGGCTGATCACAGAACTTCAAAAAGAGCGATTTTATGATGTCTAGGGCAACCTAGGGTCCTATTTATAGTATTTTATTACCATGAGTCGGTTTTCAAAACCTTGAGGGAAAAGAAACCTAAAAATAAAAAGGAAAAATGAAAATAAATTTTAAAAAGACTAAAATACCCTTACAAAGAGACGAGGGATTTTACAATATCGGTTACGGAATGTTACAGGAGTGATTTTAATAAAATATGTTATATGACACCGTGACACATCTACCCGATATATCTTAAGGAATCAGCATGTAGTACAGCGTTACACAAATCATTAAAGTAACTTATATCTTGATTTGCCACTTGCATGATATTACAATGGAGGGTAAAATAGTGAATGCATACAAATATAAAACCTTCCACTCTCGCATTATAAATTGGCCCATTCATAGATTAACACCGATTGAAATGGCTGGCAGGAAGGCGATGCTTTGAGTGAGGCCGCGTGCGCTGTTCGGTTTTTGCTTTGAGTGAGGCCGTGTGTGCTGTTCGGTTCTCTTTTGGAATTACGTTGTTGAACATCATCTTAAAATAAACATCGATACGCATTATAATTTTTTTTATTTACGCACATAATTTTATTTACGCACATAATTTTGTTTTAATTGAGTATGAGTTGGTGTTTATGTTTTAAGTGAGTCTGAGTTGGTGTTTGAATTTTAATCATATTTGATTTTCTTGAGAATAGAATTTTATTATTTGTTAAAAATAAAGAGAATAGAATGTTCATTACTAATAAATATTCTCAAAAGTTTCTATTTTCAAAAGTTTAACTTTAAATATTTAATAAAAAGGGAAATGGTATATGCACTACACAAATACAAATGTGTAGTGCACTTTTCACTACATGGTTTATTTCTATGGATTAAAATGATAAATTATTTATTGTGATAGGTTCCAACAAAATGAATTGTATTGATTGTGTTGTGTAGGATGTTGTGGTGAAATGAATAATGGATATATCACTTGTCAAATAAAAAAACAGCCAAAAAAGAAATTCTGTTTTTAAGGGGGTGTTTATCAACACCGATACCTATTTTTTGATTTTTTTTTTTTACTTGTAATACGCATGTATTTTTTACTTTCGGAACTACATTATGAACATCAAAGCTACCGACATTACTTTTTAAAAATAACGTCAGTGGATCTGACATCATCCAAGTGGACACTTCTATAACTATAACGTCAGTGTCACGGACGTTATTTTCCGAAAAATAGTGTTAGTGCCACTCAGGCTATTTTTTTATAAGTAATGTCATTAACGTCAATATCACTGACATTTTTCACGAAATAATAATTGTGATGCTCGAAATAAAATTTTGAATGATTGAAGTAATTGTGGTCTCTAAATTAAAATTTTGATGCCAATATAAGTTGTCTTTAACTATATTAAATAAAATTTAAGCCTCAATTTAAAGGCCCACGCATCCCTGTCAGTGGAGATCAAGAAAGATGTACTAATACACCGCTTATTGCCGAGAGAAGTTATGAAATTGAATCATCCCATCTCAACTCAAAGACAGAATTGGGGAAAGGAGGCTATTATTTGCACTACATCTGTTCTACTCGTTGTGCCTCACCTATCAGTGTATCACACCATTTTCACAGAATTGACTCTATAAAGTTGATTTTAGAGTCAATAATCAATTTCTCGCAAAGTCAATTCAGGAACGACATTGGGAAGGCTGCATTATATGATGCACCGACACTTCAATTTGGGCGTTGTGCACCGTGTCCGATACAACACGCGACCGACACATGTCGGCTGATTAAAATAATATTATTTAAAATTTTAATATCCGACACGACTCTGACACGATGTTGACACTCTCCGACATGGCACCGAGACTCCCCAACAAACCTGAACCCAATTTTTTAAATTTTTTTTCAATAGAAACGTTAAAATACATTATTTCTATTTCTATAATAATTTAATAAATAGTACTTCGTATTAAGTTTATATGTTTCTTGTTGATAAAAAATCATTTTTACAATTTGTAGTATTTTGAAAGACAATCACAATTTCTTTTGGCACACGTATAAAGATCAAATATATATTTTAGATATTCATAGAGTTTTTTTTTTAGGGTTATTCATAGAGTTTACGTACTACCTATCTTATTTTCCCTAGTTTTTTTAGATTTTTACAAATAATTTTTTTTATAAATTGGATCTTATTTATATCATAATATATATATATATATATATATATATATATATATATATATATATATATATATATATATATATATATATATATATATATATATAACGTTTCGTGTCGTGTCGTGCGGCGTATCCGTATCCGTGTCTGTGCCTGCATCTTGGCTATACGACTTTCACAAATCAATTATATTGTAGTATATAACTAGTGTGGTATATCGATAGAATCGGGACAATACAAATAAAAGCAATTTGTTACAATCGATGAGTTATGCCTTTGAGGCTATTTCTCTTTTTATTATTTATATGAGCGTATTTTATTTTTTTTTTAAAATAATGATATTAATAACCGTTTAAAAAAATGGGAAATTAGGGATAAGGACACAATCTGAAATATTTTTATGTAATATGACAACTACATATTTTTTATAGAGAGGACAACTGCATAATTTTTATAGCGAGAAGGACAAACAGTGAATCCCGAAAATCAGTGAATCTCCCCAGTGAATTCCGAAATCAGTGAATTTCGACAGTGAATCCCGAAAAACAGTGAATTTCGACAATGAATTTTGAAAATTAGTGAATTTTGATAGTGAATTTCGACAGTGAATTTAAACAGTGAATTTCGAACACAAGTGAATTTCGACAGTGAATAAATAGTTTTGTTCTTTATGCAAAAGTTTTAAAAGACTGTCCTTCTGCTCAATTGATGAAATATTTTTGTCCTTCTCCCTCATTCCCCGTAAAAAAATTACACTTCTCAAAAAAAAAAAATACAAATCTGTCTGTAAAATCACAAATTTCCCCCTCAAAAAAAATATATTATCCAGACATTTGTTTGTTTGGTGGTTGAATTGTTTACCGTAGCTTGCTTCTTATCTGACAGATGGTTTTTGTTTCTATACCCGTTTGACCCAAAAAAAACCTCCAAAATTTCTGCACCACGAAGAGAAAATGGAGAGATCTGAAGAACCCACCTCCGATTCATTGATACATTCGCCAGATTCTTATGCTGCGGTGGTTCTTGGTGGAACTTTTGACCGTCTACATGATGGCCATCGTCAATTCCTCAAGGTTTTCTCACTTTGTTGTCTGATTGCTTGCTTCATCAACTTGCGTTGTTGAATGTAGTTACCCAATTGAGCTCTGCTTGCTTCATCAACTTGCGTTGTTGAATGAAGTTACCCAATTGAGCTCTTCTGAGTTTCAGGCAGCTGCTGAATTGGCTAAGGAACGTATTGTCGTTGGCGTCTGTGATGGCCCCATGTTAGCTAAGAAGCAGGTAGTTTGTTTAGTTATAATATTTTGGTGATGATAAAGTGATCCATTGTTCCTCTGTTTCGATCAACCAGTTCATGTCTCTAATGGTTCGATTATATTATGTATTTTATTATCTTATTCCCTCTGTTTTTGAATTTCTTTTTACATTTGAAAGGCAGAATTTTGAGTGCAGTTTTGTTTCATAAGCTCTTGTTTTTTGGGGATTTGGTAATTGAGGGTGCAAAACAAGAAGACGTTCCCAATGATTGATCGATCGATCGATCTTACACCAGACACTTTACTTTCTCAATCTGTTATGACATTCTTTCCGTGATGATTTTTTTGATCGTTTGCAGTTTGCTGATCTAATTGAGCCAATTGAGCAAAGAACACAGAATGTGAAAGATTATATTAAGGTACTCTGTTCTAGTTTAGTTTTTTACTTTTAATTTATTTTTCAGCTTTCTCCACGAATGTTAGCTCTGCTGAAATGTTAGAAGAGTAAATTAGATAGTCCTCATATGCTCGATTTGAGACGCGTATCGTCCTATCAGAATATAAATACTCAATATGTGTCGTTTTAGCTCTTTTGAGCATTGGAGCTTGTTTTTTCCCCCTTATTTGTTTGCTTAGACCTTTTCATTGGTTTGTCTTGAAAATTGCTTTTTTTAGTCCATTAAGCCAGAGTTGGTGGTACAAGCTGAACCTATAGTGGATCCCTATGGTCCTTCTATTGTAGATGAAAATTTGGAAGCAATTGTAGTCAGGTTAGGTTAGTTTCTTTTTCTTTGGTTTTCTGAGATATTTCAATATTCAACATGTTTGTGTGCTCCTGATCCGTGTCAACGAGCCAAGAATTGGTTTGAAGCTTTAAAGTTTCTGAGTTATAATCATTTGCAACATCTTAATCTAGTACTTAACTAGTTGAATAAGGATGTATCCCGTGTTTTGGATTAAGACAATCCATTTGGTACATGTGTTTGACATGTCATAACGTATATGTGGGTAATCTTGTCCGCTAGTATGTGGATTGTGAAAAGTTCAAACATAAACACCTTAACTTGAGGTTTATCTTAAATGCTGCAATTAGAACAATCTAATCGGCGTCTTTTTTACTTATCTATTGGCTTTAACATTTCACAGAAAAAAATAGAAATAGTTTTTCTTCTTTACTAGAAAGAGTTTATTATGCTTTCACTTGCTCCAAGATGGTCTCATTTGAGCTGTGTGATTATGGCAGCAAGGAAACATTACCCGGTGGATTGTCGGTTAATAAGAAGAGAACTGAGAAAGGCCTATCACCATTGAAGGTATATTATGTGTTTTCACTTCATATCTTGTCATTTGAATCTTTTGAGTTTTTCATTGCCCAAATATTAGTACTGTCGTATATTTAGTACTTATTTTCTGTACTGCAGATCAAAGTAGTAGATTTAGTGCCTGAAGAATCAAGTGGAGAAAAGTTAAGTTCCTCTGCATTAAGAAGGCTTGAGGCTGATAAGCTCAAAAAACATCAGCTTACAGAATCAGGACAAGATTGATACATAAGGAAAATTTTAATGCAGAGTGGTCCAAAATGGGCGTTCCACTATCCTCCAATTAAAACATGACACATGACATGGTTTTTTGTGTTTGATATGACTTGCTTTAGTTATAGGCTTGAATCTAGTGTGTTTCATGTTTTGATTGGATTAGTGTAGATTTCCTCATTGAGGCACTCTGTAGTAGAATTTCTCAGATATTTCATTGGGCTTCTCTTTTTTACCTTCATTTATTTCTGACTGGTTAAAGAACCATGTGAATCCTAATGTATTTTATGTAATGTAAGTACATAAAGAAAGAGACAAGAACCGCAAATAAAATTGCCTCTTCACATTGTTTGATCCATGATCCATATGTATCGCAATGCTCACAGTTGTCTTTTTCACTCCCTTTGCTGTTGTACTCTTTGCCCCCATGATTTTTTTTCTTTTCAAAAACTCATAAAGCCCGAGTTACTCGAGGGAGGAAGGCGAGTAACCTTGCCTTGAGTTTGCGGCTTTGACAGAAGTAATGTCATTTGCAGAGAGCAGTGTTAGATAAGAAGGCCCTCACTTGGTCTAGGGGAGGGTGTCCTCAATCAGTCAAATTCTTAAATCCTGTCACTGAATGTAATGTAATCCTTTCACACTATAGGCCAGAAAAAGATCGTATAAGCGAGCAAGAGTCCTCTGCTGTGTATTAATAAACAACACCCTGCTGTGTTAAGAGGAAGAAGGTTAAATCATGAAATTTAAACATCTATGCTTTACAACATCACAGCAGCACACAGTAGAAAGATAGACAGCAGAGGATCCCAATTCCGTATAAGCTGCTCACTCCATCTATGCTCTTTATGTATCATAAGATCCGAAAACCTACGATCATATGGTAGGTCTCTAACAATATGTTGAGCTCTTAAATATTCAATAGTTCGACTCGAGTTTGAACTTGAAAAAACTGAATCGAACCATTGTTTTGAGAATCGAGGACGAGTAGTTCACGAGTAGCCCGATTCACTTACGTTCTTAGTTTAACGAGTATAATAGACAAGGAACCTTGTGATACAATCTAGCTTCTTTGTGCACAAGTCCTATTGTCGTAGCGATTTGTCATGTCCCGTCATTATATCGGTGGTTGTGCATGATGTGATCATGATATTCTGTTCAAACTTACGAGTTTTGTTTCTTTGAGTTTATTGCTCCTGCTTTGTATGATATCAAGTAAGGTCGACGCGTCTCACTTTTCACGAGGTACCCATTCGAACACCGTATTTAGCTCGATTTTCGGACGAATCGTTACAATTCAAGATACCTTTGTGGTCACCCCGTAGTAAACGTTGAAACAAACATTAATCACTGATTTCGTTTTTATTTTATATAAATGACCATTCTTTTGTTATTTTATATCCAATGTTGATTTTCTTACATTTACTTGAAATTTTTGTTTTTGACAAATTTTTTTTAAAGTTGAATGAGATAAAATTCATGAGTTTTCAATTATCTGCATCTGTGTGTTTGGTTTTTTTTATTTTATTTCAATGCTGCCGGCCACAAAGAATGAATCAGAGTCTGTAGCCAATAAAGCATGCATAGCGTGCTAACATGAAATTAAAAAACAAACCACAAAAGTCTAACGAATAAAACAAATAGACAAAGTGCTTATTGACAATGACCGCAGTTGGCAAGTCTAGAGTCATTGTATGAACACTTATATTGCGTTTTTAAGGGCATCACGTCAAATTTATTGTTCTGAATATATACATAATTGACATTTTGAATGTCGATAATAGAATTGACCTTTTCTTGTTTATTTTTTTTTTCAGAAATGAAATATACGTACACATATTTTTTTATCTCCACTATAATTCGAACCAGATACTCTGGGTTAAGTGACATAGTGATTTCCACCGGACCAATGCCTGATTGGCATAATAGAATTGGCTTTCATTTGGTCGATTGTGTTATTAAGCCGCTTTTTTGTTTGGAAGTGCAATAGTATGTACCACTAGACCAAATCTAATTCCATATCAAAGATATAAGGTTGAGATATATGAGTTTGGAAATTGAAAAAAAAAAAATATACATGTAATTTTGGGTGATACCAAATGGAGGGTTGAGATATGTCTAAGTTTACACTCTCTCACATAGTAGTGGCGTGTAAGGGTGGTTTGGACACATCTCAGCTTTTCACTTGGTATCGCCCATAAATACCTGTTGTATAATAGCTCTTTTCCTAATAATTTTGGTTCATCATATAAGGACAAGCTAGAAAGATGAGTCTAAATATTTATCGGATCCATTTTGATTTAAGCTCATTACATGCGGTATCCAATCTGACTACCATATGGAATAAAATGCCATGTTATGAGGGACGGTGAGGCCACCTCTAAAATCCTCACGAGGATGTCTATTCATCAAAAGAGGGAAATCTAATATCCCACAGATATAAAGTTAAGACATACAGTTTAAGTAGTTATTAGATCTATTCTGATTTAATTAAACCCAAGACCCGAATTCTAAGACGTTGCACCATACTTATAAAAGGTCAAACAAAACAAAGTCATGTTGTTAGAGTCAATCAATGGTAATTTATTTTTTTTTTTTTTTTCAGATACAAAGATTAAAACACCCTAAATTTTGCCTTTAGCGGGGATCGAAATTGATTTCGTGTTAGGTTAGACCCTAATGATAGCCACTAGGGCGATGTACCAACTACAATGGTATCATTAGATGCTCTTTTTGTATTTTATGATTGTCCATATTTTGACTAGACACTAGTTATATACTAGTGCAGTTGCAACCTGAGTTTCAAAGACTTTGGCTTTACACTGCTCCATAAATAACAAGGAGAAAGTTGAAAGAAATCTACATTCGTTTCAAAATGGCAGAGCAAGCAGAAATACCAAAAGTCAAGCTTGGTGGCCAAGGACTTGAGGTAAATAATTTTAGCATTTATCGTTAATTCATCAGTGATTGATACATAAATTCAAGAAACATACATTAATTCTTTGATTTCTGTAAACCCATTGATTTCAATTTTGTTAAATTCTTCATTATAATTAGCTCCAGCTTCTATCTGGGCTTCTATTTACTGAATTTCTTGTCTTTTGTTTTGGTTTGAAGTTAGTATACAGTATATATCCTCAGGAAAAAAGCTACTGTATGTTTATCAAAAGCTTCCTTTGGAAAATATACTTTTTTTTTTCTTAGATCAGACCCTCTGCAGTGCATTTTAATGATGTGCACAAAAAAAAACAAAAAACATAGATATGCAGTTGTATAGAACCAGGATTCTCTGCTGTCATTTGTTGCAGTAGGTTTTGCTGTGAACATGTTAAAAGGATTTTTGATGTTTTTTTTTTTATTTCAGATTATGAAATCTCAGTTTTGCCCCTCCTTGCTCACACACAGCACCTGCTCTGATATGTGGTCACAACAGACGACCTCATCTCTTATAGGCCCAAGGCTAAATCAAAACGGGACCCTTTAAATGAAATTGTCACATGTATAGGCTAATGAGCTTATTGAACCAAAAGAAAAACCGGACCCCTAAATTTTGATCATTTTCTGAGGACATGGCCTATGCCCAGGGATGGCCTGCTCCTCATGCCAACCTAAAAGAGAAGTAAAAATGGAATCCAGATTCTCGGCTTTGAGAATCCCGACTTTGGAGACGTGGCTGCATCACGGCCGCCCATTTCAGACGGGGAGAGAGAACACACAATTTTTGGGTGGACGTGATGCGGCCACGTCCCCAAAGCCGGGTAAAGCTGTGATTCTCAAAGTAGAGGATCCGGGCACGTAAAAATGATGTTTACGTGCAACTTATTGCATATAGTTATAGTCCCATGGATCTTCAACATCTCTTTTTAAATAGAGACTCTGATACATATCACTATATGAATAGATATAGTAGTAATCAAAGAAAATTGACGTTTGAGTCTGTAATATACGGAATATGTTATAAGACGGTGATGCAATTTTTCTTACTTTGTTGTAAGGTTTCAAGACTTGGGTTTGGATGTATGGGTTTGTCTGGTGTTTACAATGACCCCTTACCTGAAGAGGAAGGACTTGCAGTTATTATAGAAGCTTTCAAAAAAGGAATAACATTTTTTGACACATCAGATATTTATGGGATCAATCATGCTAATGAATACTTGTTGGGAAAGGTACATATTTTCTTTCATATCTTTTTCTTTTCCAGGCAAATCTAATGTAAATCTATAATATTTCATAGGCGCTTTTAGCGGATATAGGGTGTTTTTAGCGTGACATCACACCGAACACAATCAACTATTGGACAGTCGGTTGTAGAGCTGAGAATCGATTTTTACCTGGTAATTTGAAAAGAGTTTTTTGAGTCAATAAAATAGGAAAGGAACCGATGCTAGTCGATTTTAAAGCCGAGAATCCGATTTAGTATGGTGTCACATTCAAATGTCATAAAATGGATATCTGATCCTTCAAAACTAATGATATAGTTGTTGATGTTTATACCTATGCTATAATTTTTGCAGGCATTGAAGCAGTTACCTCGAGAAAAGGTTCAGGTAGCAACAAAGTTTGGCATATTTAAAATTGATTTAGGCCAAGTTACTGTCAAAGGGACTCCTGAATATGTCCAATCCTGCTGTGAGGCTAGCTTGAAGCGTCTGGACGTAGATTACATTGATCTGTTTTACGACATCGCATAGATGCAACGATACCTATTGAAGTGACTGTACGTCTATCTCTCACTCCCTCTTTCTCCCTCCCTCTTTTTTCACGTTCCATTTTGGTTCTATAAGAGCTTAACTATTGAAGTTAATTGTGTTTAATATGGTTTCAGAGTTCGGATAAACGTGAGGGCGTCTATTGAATATGTTATTTGTCCCATGTTAAGGATTTTTTATTTTTCTTATCCATCATATTAATAGATAGACGTCCCCTACCATAGTTGAGGTGCTTAAAGTTGAGGTCCATCGATCGTCTTATAATTTGTTGGACTATATTTTCATAATATTATCAGAGCAGGGATCACGAGTTTAAGCCTCTATGTAAACATTGTCTTACCATTTATATTATACAACTCTTGAGTTTCTTTGTTGGTATTGTTGTCCTTTTATATGCCTTTGTACTGAGGCTAGTGTATAAAGGGATGACCGAGGGCATGTGCATCCGATGGATTTTCACATGCACCGAAGTGATGTGGGGTGAATCAGAACCACACAGTTTATATCCAGCATATAAACTCTGTGGTTCTGATTAACTCCCACATCACTTCAGTGCATGTGGACATACCACACAAAAATTTCCCGTTAAAGAACTAAAAAATACACTTTGTGCTAGCTTCTTCAATTTCGTTTTGTGCCCCGGGTGTCCTTGATTTCTGGATACGCTACTGTATTTGTGTGCCTTAAAATAGCTCTCACTATTTGTTTATAGATCCCACACGTGAAGGACGTGTTGAAGTCATTTGCATTAAACATGTAAATTACTTATTTCTCCAAATGTTTAAGTTTTTGGAAGAGATATGATAGTAATTCAACATTAACTTTTGCTTAATGACTTAGAACTTCGATCATATGAACTCCATTTTGTTGTTCTGTTTTTTTTCTTTTGAAAGACCTTTTGTTGTTCCTGTGTTATCCCTTTTTGTTTTTAAACAAGTTCTGTTCATGATGACAAGGTGTTTGATTAAATGCGCAGATGAGTGAACTAAAGAAACTAGTTGAAGAAGGAAAAATTAAGTACATCGGTCTGTCTGAAGCTAGTCCAGATACAATAAGAAGGGCTCATGCTGTTCATCCCATTACTGCTTTACAAACCGAGTATTCTTTGTGGACTCGTGACATTGAGGAAGAGATCATTCCATTATGCAGGTTCATTCCTACAACATCTGATAAATTTTACGGTATAATCGTCGTAGGGAAGGTCTTATCATGTGGATGCATCATTTTTACTTTTCTTTCACTTATGTACACTCTTACTATGTGAAAGAGAGTATATATAGATGGACATGGTGCATATCATGCATCCTCCATTTGATACTATATTCCTATAATGATCCTACCATAAAAAGTTAACACTTCTGGAGCTAATGCTGATCCGCTTGTAAATTTACTTTTTTTTTTCCAATAAATTTTCTGGATGTGTAAAGGATTATATTATGCATAAAAAATGGTGTCGTTAGTAGTATCACATCAAACCTACTTTCAGGCCGTCACAATGAGGTTCGACATCTGAAAAGTCGACTCTCACCCATGAGGTTCAACTATCCAGAGGTGGAATGTGACAATCGACCTCTGGCAAGTGGATTCTCACACCCTCATTGTGGTGCCATGAAAGGCGCCCAAACATTAGTATGAAACAAGCAATACTCATTTGTTCTTTATTGACAGGGAACTAGGAATTGGTATCGTTCCATATAGCCCTATTGGGCGTGGCTTTTTTGGTGGAAAAGCTGTTAAGGAGACCTTGGCTCCAACAAGTTTCTTGGTACAAATTTACATATACCTTACCTGCCATTTCATATATCAATCTCCTCAAATGTTAGTAGTACGGGAAATTCTACTGCAGGGTGTGTGTAATACGGAAATTCACAATCATCCAATCAATTTATAACATATGGCTAGCTTTGTGTGTGCACGTGTGTGTTTGTAGTGGTGTGGTTCTATATAAGCTTGTATGGTGTGTTTCTGATCATATGTCATGTTTTTTATGGGATGATAGTCAAACTTCTAAACATAGCAGTAGAATTTCCTGTTATAGTGGTATTAGGTTATGAGGAATTCTACTGCAGGATGTCCGGGATGAGGAGATTCACTATCATCCAATCAAACCATGACACCTGGCTCTTTTTTTGTGTGTGTGCGCGTGTATATGAGCTTGTACAGTCTGTTTCTGACCACATGTCATGTTTTGATTGGATAATAACGTATCTCTTTATTACGGACACTCTGCAGTAAAATTTCCTGTTATAGTAATATTAGGTTCTATTTCTTTTTTCCTTTTTCTAATAATAGGTGTAATTGTTTGTAATAGAATATGCATCCAAGGCTTACAGGAGAGAACCTTGAGAAGAACAAGAACCTGTATTTTTGTGTAGAAACTTTGGCACAAAAGTACAAATGTACCCCTCCTCAACTTGCTCTTGCTTGGGTTCTTCACCAAGGTGATGATGTGGTACCTATTCCTGGTAAGTGTGGTTTTTTTTTTTGCCCCCCAATTAATTCACCAATATTTGAGCCAAAGTTTTGTCAAAAAAATTATTGAAGTCAGTAAATTTCTAAATGTATAAAATACTTGTTTCAAGTTGTTTTAACTTTTGGAAGAGATGATAATTTGAAATGGGGTCTATTATTTGCACCACAACCGTTCTACCCGTTGTCCCCCACCTGCCGGTGTACCACACCACTTTCACAGAAGCGGCCCTGTGAAAGTCGATTCTAGAGCCAAGAATCGACTTCTTGTAGAGTTGATTCAAGAACGATATTGGGAAGGTCGCATCTTGGCTATAGAATTGACTTTTACATGGGCGATTTTACTGTGATGCACATGTAGTGTGGTACACCGGTAGAGTCGTGGTGATGCAAATAAAGACCCCCTTTGAAATAGGTATAACGATACTTTTGGTCCCTTTCGTTTTAGGATTTTGGAATTTCTATCATCAATGTTTCATCTTGGCACTTTTTGCCCTCGTCTATGCATTTTTTTAGCCTTTTCGGTCCATTATTGTGACGCGTCAAATTCGTATTGGTTAGAGTTTTATGTACCTTCAATGCTCGTTATTTGACACGTGATATTTTGCATCATAAATGTAAAAAAATTTATGAATGAGGGGCTTTTAAAGGCACCACACTAAATCTATCATTGCCTTTGAGGCATCCTTATACATGTCTACTTTAAAACCTTAATGTGGTAACCAGGGTAGATTTAGTGGGGTGCCTCTAAAAGCTTCCAAAGAGTCCTAAAAATAAAAACCGTGAGACCAAAAGTGTCGTTATCTCTTCAAAATTAACCATAATCAAGATGACTGATTGATTCTTGAGTTATCATGTGTCTTTGTAATAAAACTAGTTGATGTGTTTTTGTTTTTTTGGGGCATGTAGGGACCACAAAGATTAAAAATCTTCATGATAATTGTGAATCCATAAAAGTGAAGCTAACAAAAGAAGATATACAGAAGATTACAGAAGCAGTGCCTCTGAATGAAGTTGCTGGGAATAGTGTCAATGATTTTCTTCTATGTACCAATTGGCAATTCATTAATACACCTCCATTTAAGGTGTAAAAAAAAGAGCTATTTTCTGCTTACTTGATTGAAATAATCTTCAAACTATATTTGAATTTGGTGAAAGAGGTGAAAGAACCTCCTTATATATATATTTTTCCTTGTTCAACGCTTATTTGGTTTGAAATACCTTCGTATATCGTCATTATTATTATTATTATTAGTTAACATCCCAGAATATGGCGTTCGACTTTAGGAATATATATAAAAATAGACATTTGATCTTCGTAAAAGTATATATTCGACGTTTCTAAAAATCGAACGTCGTTGTGATGCTTCGAACTATCAATTGTGCTCCGTACCAAATTTGGTCACTGTTTAATGACACCACAATGAATCTACCACGACGCCATGTTTCGGGGCAAAAGAACTCAACTTTCCAGAGAGATCGAATTTGGCGTTCGAGTATCCGACGCTTGAGATGGTTCGAACTATCAATTGTGCTCCGTATTGCTTTTGGACACTGTTATTGACAAGACAATAAGTTTACCGAGACAAAACCTCAACTTTTCATGGAACGAATTTCGCATTCGAGTATTCGACTCATTAGATGTCGAATCACTATGATGGAACTCAGCTGTCAAGAGATCGGATTTCCTATTCAGATTGAGTAGTGATACATCCACTACTCTTTTTACCACAACATCCACAATACAATCAACACCATTCATTTTGTGGGGACCCATCACAATAAATTTAACATCCTTTTAATCCATGACACTACAACATGTAGTGGAAAGTACACTACGCATTTGTGTAGTGCACATACCATTTCTCATTCGGGTAAACATGAGGGCGGCGGCTGTAGGCATTTTGACATGGGGTCAGAAATTTGTCAATTTGTTTTGTGTATCACACATATATTTGGATATTCAATTCTATACATGTAATTATGGGGCAATAGATAAAAACAAGGGGTCGTTAGATTAAAATAAGGGGTCAATTTCATATATATGTGTGTTTATAAAAAAATCTCTACCATTTGTACATAATATTTTTATTTTAGGGGGTCGGCCGCACCCCTTTGGTATAACGTAGAGTCGCCCATGGCGTCTATTGAATATGTTATTTGTCCCATGTTAAGGACTTGCTATTTTTGGAAAGGATATTAATTCAACATTAACTTTTGCTTAATGACTTAGAACTTTGTTCATATGAATTCCCTTTTTGTTGTTCCTGTGTTATCCCTTTTTGTTGTTGAGCAAGTTTTGTTTATGAAGACAAGGTGTTTGATTAAATGCGCAGATGAACGAACTAAAGAAACTAGTTGAAGAAGGAAAAATTAAGTACATCAGTCTGTCTGAAGCTAGTCCAGATACAATAAGAAGGGCTCATGCTGTTCATCCCATTACTGCTTTACAAACCGAGTATTCTTTGTGGACTCGTGACATTGAGGAAGAGATCATTCCATTATGCAGGTTCGTTCCTACAACATCTGATAAATTTTACGGTATAATCGTTGTAGGAAGGTCACATCTAGCCTACGTACTTTCAGGGCATCACAATGAGGTTCAACATCTGGAAAGCCGACTCTCACACATGAGGTTCAACTATCCAGAGGTGGAATGTGACAATCGACCTCTGGCAAGTGGAATCTCACACCCTCATTGTGGTGCCACGAAAGACGCCCAAACATTAGTATGAAACAAGCAATACTCATTTGTTCTTTATTGACAGGGAACTAGGAATTGGTATTGTTCCATATAGCCCTATTGGCCGTGGCTTTTTTGGTGGAAAAGCTGTTAAGGAGACCTTGGCTCCAACTAGTTTCTTGGTACAAATTTACATATACCTTACCTACCATTTCATATATTCTAATCTCCTCAAAATGTTAATAGTACAGGGAATTCTACTGCAGGGTGTCTGTAATACGGAAATTCACAGTCATCCAATCAAATTATAACATATGGCTAGCTTTGTGTGTGTGTGTGTGTGTTTGTACTGGTGTGGTTCTATATGAGTTTGTACGTTTTGTTTCTAATCATATGTCGTGTTTTGATTGGATGATAGTGAATCTCCTCATTGTGGAAACTTAACAGTAGAATTTCCTGTTATAGTGGTATTAGGTTATGAGAAATTCTACTGGAAATTTTACTGCAGGATGTCTGCGATGAGGAGATTCACTATATCCAATCAATCATGACACGTGGCTTGCTTATTTGGTGTGTGTGCGTGTGTATAGCGTGATTCTATGTGAGCTTGTGCCGCCTATTTCTGACCACATGCCATGTTTTGATTGGATAATAATGGATCTCTTCACTGCAGTAAAATTTCTTGTTTTAGTAATATTAGGTCCTGTTTATTTTTTTTTTTATTTTTTTGTTCCTTTTCTAATAATAGGTTGTTTGTAATAGAATATGCATCCAAGGCTAACAGGAGAGAACCTTGAGAAGAACAAGAACCTGTATTTTTGTGTAGAAACTTTGGCACAAAAGTACAAATGTACTTGCTCTTGCTTGGGTTCTTCACCAAGGTGATGATGTGGTACCTATTCCTGGTAAGTGTGTTTTCTTTCTTTTCTTTTTTCATTTAATTCTCCAATATTTGAGCCAAAGTTTTGTCCTAAAACTATTAAAGTCAGTAAATGTCTAAATTTATAAAATACTACTGTTTTTACTTTCGGAAAAATGATAATTTAAAATAAGGGCTATTATTTGCACCACAATCGTTTTACCTGTTGCCTCCCACCGATCGGTGCACCATACCATTTTCACATAAGTGACCCCGTGAAAGTCGATTCTAGAGCCAAGAATCGACTTCTTGTAGAGTCGATTCAGGAATGACATTGGAAAGGTCGCATCTTGACTATAGATTCGACTTTTACAGGGTCGATTTCTACTCTGGTGCACATGTAGTGTGGTACACCGGTAGAGTCGTGGTGGTGTAAATGAAGGAGCCCCTTTGAAATAGGTTACGACACTTTTGGTCCCTTTTGTTTCATGATTTTAGCATTTCTATCCTCAATGTTTCGTCTTGGCACTTTTTACCCATCTGTGCATTTTTTTTAACCTTTTCGGTCGATTTTTGTCAAATATCATATTTGTATTGGTCGAGTTTCTGATACCTTCATTGTTGGTTATTTGACACGTGACATTTTGCATCGTAAACGTAAACAAAAGGTACGGATGACAGATAAAAGTCCCATAATGATATAAGAGACCTTTAAATACATCACACTAAATCTACTTTTGCCCTTAAGGACACCCTAGTACATGCCTAATTTTAGAGCATGCTGTGGTACCCCAGGTAGATTTAGTGAATGTCCTTAAAGGCTCCCATAGAGGCCGAAACGCAGGAACTGTGAGACCAAAAGTGTCGTTATCCCTTCAAAATTAACCATAATCATGATGAGTGATTGATTCTGAAGTTGTTGCTATCATGTGTCTTTGTAATAAATCTAATTGATGTTTTTTTCTTTCTTTGTTTTTTTTGGGGGGGTATGTAGGGACCACAAAGATTAAAAATCTTCATGATAACTGTGAATCCATAAAAGTGAAGCTAACAAAGGAAGATATACTGAAGATTACAGAAGCAGTGCCTCTGACTGAAGTTGCTGGGAATAGTGTCAATGATTTTCTTCTATGTACCAATTGGCAATACATTAATACACCTCCATTTGAGGTGTAAAAAAAAAGAGCTATTTCTCCATTTATTCTTCATATATTGTATTATTATAAATTATAATTGCTTACTTGATTGAAATAATCTTCCAAAGTATATTTGAGTTTGGAGAAAGAGGTTCTTTCACCTCCTTTTATATATACTAGTAAAATGCACGTGCGGATGCACGTGTTTTAATTTAGTGAAATGATACATTTGAAAACAATAGTAATTAATATATAATTTATTAAGTATTTATTCCTCGTAAAATATAAATATGTTATTATATATAATTATACAAAATAATCTTATGTTTTTTGGTTAGCATTTTGAATTTATAATTTCATGTACTCGATTCATTTAACACCTTTCTAAAGATAATAAGCATTCTAAATTTACAAATCTATGTATTTAATATATATTGAGAACATGTTCTTCATATTTATCTAGTAAACATGTGAACATTTACACACACAAAAAAAAAAGTAAGCAACTTTTGTGATGTTCTTACTCTAAACAATTCAGTTTGATAAGTGCATTCAAAAATTATATAATGTAGGTTTCATGTGCATATAATTTTATATGTTTATAATATATCATAGATATGAATATACTTTAGTAATTGTAAAGTAACACTTATTAAACAAAGTAACATTTGAGATAATGATCAATATATTTTAAACGTTTGATGTATAAATCTAAGATTCAATTTTAATTAATACTACCTCCGGTCCAAAATATAAGTCATCCTAGAAGTTTTCACACAGATTAAGGAATTGGTTGAATGTCATTAATTTGAAGGTTAATGTCCAAAATACCCCTTGACTATCATTAATGCAATAGTTGTTAAGTAATGAAAAGTTGTTGAATTCATAATAAATTAAGGGTAAGATAGAAAAAGAGTAATAAATGTTGCATTGGTAATGTAGAATGACTTATATTATGGGACAAGTAGAAAAGTGTAGGATGACTTATAATTTGGACCGGAGGTAGTATGATAGAAAGAATTGTGAAACTATAGACTTTTATTGTCGGTTGTAAATGGTTAGACATATACGTTAGTCATTATAACTATCATTCCGTTATATTATAAGTTATATTTTCATCGTTCCTATTTAATTGACGAAGTTGCCAAAACCATGTATACCAGTCCAACATATCTCTCCGCATAATAAATGCGTTCCTAATTAATAGATGGATTATACAGCCTGGAATTACTCTTTGTCCCCAATTTTACCTGTCATACTATCTTTGGATTAGACATGATCAACTCATGTTAAATGCCCTTATTTCTTTTCTTTCTCAAAATATCATCTCGTAAATCACTCAGAAAAAGACTTCTCGTGAGGCATGGAATACTTTATATGATACATATGCAAAGCCATCTCTGTGGCCAAATTAAACAGTAAATCTATGCAAAAAAAGTTCTCAAACAATCTATAATTATCTTCATGTTATGAAAACTAAAGTTGATAAATTAGTCGACGGATCTAGATGATCTTGTGAATCTTATTTCAGACAATTTGGGAGTTGACTATAAAGACTTGGCTAGAGTTGTTCAAACACGTGACACCCCTATTGATTTTGAAGAGCTCCAAGAAAAGCTATTTAATTATGAGACTCTTCTGTCTAAAGATGCCACGGTTCACTTTTTCTGGTCTTGCTACAACTCATTTGGCCGTACGACATCCCGCTCCCAGTGCTGGTTCGTTTCCATGTCTTACTATTCCTGATTCTTCGAAACATGCACAAAATACTTTCTCTCATGCAGTAGCCTCGAGTTTTCACCTTAAAAAACCTACTTGGTTATTTCCAGTTCGGAAAGTGCAAGGACATTCAGAGAAATGACGCAATTCTTACCAGGTTCAACCTCATACAAAATTTTCTCATTCGGTCCAGTCCTCCAACATTGCGTCCTCTTCAAGCACATTTGGATGCTCTGTCATCTTCTCTATGGCTTCTTGGTAGTGGTGCCATGCATCATGTTACCACTGATCTCAAATATTTGGCATTACGCATGCCTTATTCTGGCAATGAAGGCATCGTGGTTGGTGATGGAAATAATATTTTCATCACACACATAGGTTTTATTTTTCTCTCTACTCCTTTAAAATATTTTATGTCTGGCGATATATGAAATCCTCTGGGTTACAATTGAGTTGATATTCGGGTAAATGTACCTCTAGGTGATGATCCAAATAACTTTTTGAGTGGATTTGAGAGGGGGCCTTCAAAACACACAAAAATGTGAAGGGTCGTGGAGTTGCCTTCAGGGAATACTCTGGCGCTCAAGTCAATATTTTGAATAGAGGAATTTCTATTTAGACGGTAAGCAGGAATGTATAGCTATCATATTACATGTGTACCTTGTAATTGAGGATGATGATACTTTATATAACACTCCTTCGTAGGGGGGGTGAATTATGATGCAATGAAGTCATGGTGTGTGTGTGTGTGTGTGTGTGTGTGATACAACATATATTTTTGGATGATACCAAATGGGAAGGGTTGAGATGTGTCTAAATTTGCACCCTCTCACGTAGTAGCGGTGTGTAAGGCCGAGTTGGACACATCTCATATTTTCACTTGGTATCGCCCAAAAATACCTGTTGTATAATAGCTCTTCTCCTGATAATTTTGGTTCATCATTTAAGGACAAGCTAGAAATACGAGTCTAAATAGTTATCGGATCTATTTTTATTTAAGTAGCGTCATTACATGTGGTATCCAGTCCGACTACCGGATGGAATAAAATACCATGTTACGAGTGACGGTGGGGCCACCTCTAAAATCCACACGAGGATGTCTATTCATCAGAGGAGGGAAATCTAATATCCCACAGATATAAAGTTGAGACATACAGTTTAAGTAGTTAATAGCTCTATTCTGATTTAAGTAGCAACATAAGACCCGAATTCTGAGACGTCACACCAGACATTGCAAAGTCAAACAAAACAAAGTCATGTAGTTAGAGTTAATTTCCAATGGCAACATTAAATGCTCTTTTTGTATTTGGTACTGCTACATCCACTACATCAATCTCCACAACATCATCCACAACACCATCCACACCATTAATTTAGTCAGGACCCACAGCAAAAAAATCATCCCTCTCCAATGAGTGGTGAGGATGTGTGTAGTGTAAAATCCACTACACATTTGTGTAGTGAACATAGCTTTTTCCTTTTGTATTTTATGATTGTCCATATTTGACCAGTTTTTATACTAGTGCAGTTGCAACCTGAGTTTCAAAGACTTTGGCTTTAAACTGCTCCATAAATAACAAGGAGAAAGTTGAAAGAAATCTACATTCATTTCAAAATGGCAGAGCAATCAGAAATACCAAAAGTCAAGCTTGGTGGCCAAGGACTTGAGGTAAATTATTTTAGCATTTATCTTTAATTCATCGGTGATTGATACATAAATTCAAGAAACATACATTAAATCTTTGATTTCTGTAAACCCATTGATTTCAATTTTGTTAAATTCTTCATTTTAATTAGCTCCAGCTTCCATCTGGGCTTCTATTTACTGAATTTCATGTCTTTTGTTTTGGTTTGAAGTTAGTATATATCCTCAGGAAAAAAAACTACTGTATGTATATCAGAAGCTTCCTATGGAAAATATACTAAATTTTTCTTAGCTCGTATCCTCTGCGGTGCATTTTACTGTGATGTGAATGATGTGCGCCAAAAAAAAAAAAAAAACATAGATATACATTTGTATATCCTTTACCTTCCCGAGTAAGAGTCATACTCTGTGAGCACTCATCAATAGGGCCGTCCCTGTATTTTTATAGGCTAAATCAAAACGGGGCCCTTCAAATGAAACAAACAATTTTTGTCACATAAATGTATAGGTTAATGAGCTTATTGAACCAAAAGAAAAACCGGACCCCTAAATTTTGATCATTTTCTGAGGGCCCTAAGCCGCGGCTTTGTTGGCCTATGCCCAGGGACGGGCATGCTCCTCATGCCAACCTAAAAGAGAAGTAAAAATGATGTTTAACGTGCAACGTATTGCATATAGTCCCATGGATCTTCAACTATGAATAGATATAGCCGAAAACCAAGAAAATTGACGTTTGAGTCTGTAATAAACGGAATCTGTTATAAAGCGCTGATGCAATTTTTCTTACTTTGCTGTAAGGTTTCAAGACTTGGGTTTGGATGTATGGGTTTGTCTGGTGTTTACAATGACCCCTTACCTGAAGAGGAAGGAATTGCGGTTATTATAGAAGCTTTCAAAAAAGGAATAACATTTTTTGACACATCAGATGGTTATGGGATCAATCATGCTAATGAATACTTGTTGGGAAAGGTACATATTTTCTTTCATATCTTTTTTTTCCAGGTAAATCTAATGTAAATCTATAATATTTCATAGGCGCTTTTAGCGGATATAGGGTGTTTTAGCGTGACATCACACCGAAAACAATCAACCATGGACTGTCGATTCTAGAGCTGAGAATCGATTTTTAATTTGAAAAGAGGTGTTTGAGTCAATAGAAAAGGAACTGATGCAAGTCGATTCTAGAGTTGAAAATCAATTTTTACTTGGTAATTTGAAAAGTGGTGTTTGGGTTATTAAAATAGAAAAGGAACGGATGCAAATCGAATCTAGAGTTGAGAATCGATTTTTATCTGGTAATTTGGAAAGAGGTTTTTGAGTAATTAAAATAGGAAAGGAACCGATGCAACTCGATTCTAGTGGTGAAAATCGATTTTTATGTGATAATTTGAAAAGAGATGTTTGAGTCGATAAAAGGAACTGATGCAAGCGCTCTTACACTTTGTCTCAATTTTAGTGGTTGTAAATACTATCATTACCTTGATGGGCATCTTTAGTGGCACCGCATGGACAATCGATTCTTTCCCCGTCAATTCTAGAGCTTAAAATCACTTTTCTTGTAGTCAGTTGTAACAAATGAGCATTTATTTTCACCCCAACGATTCTACCAGTACACCGCATTACATGTACACCACACTGAATCGACCTTTTGAAAGTCGATTTTTGAGCCAACCACATTACATGTACACCACATCGAATCGACCTTTTGAAAGTCGATTTTTGAGCCAAAGAATCGACTTTCAGAAAGTTGATTCTCGCATTCTGTATGAAATTCGATTCTTGACTCAAGAATCGACTTTCAAAAGGTCGATTCAGTGTGGTGTACCAGTAGAATCGCCGGGGTGAAAATAAAGACGCCCTTGTAACAATCAACCGTGTGGAAGTCGATTTTAAAGCCGAGAATCCAGTTTGGTATGGTCTCACATTCAAATGTCATAAAATGGATATCCGATCCTTCAAAACTAGTGTTTTATATTGTTCTTGATGTCAATACCTATGCTATAATTTTTGCAGGCATTGAAGCAGTTACCTCGAGAAAAGGTTCAGGTAGCAACAAAGTTTGGCATATTTAAGATTGATAATGGCCAAGTTACTGTTAAAGGGACTCCTGAATATGTCCGATCCTGCTGTGAGGCTAGCTTGAAACGTCTGGACGTTGATTACATTGATCTGTTTTACGTACATCGCATAGATGCAACGATACCTATTGAAGTGACTGTACGTCAATCTCTCTCTCTTTCTCTCTCCCTCTTTTTTCAAGTTTCATTTCTGTTGGATTATTTGGATTATTTGACCTTTTTCAGCACCTGTTTAGTGCTTGTTCTGTACCTTTTTTGCCTGTTTTGGCCTTAGTTTAGTGCTTAATCTATCTAGCCACAGTAAACTGCTTTTACTGTGCAGATAGCCGTTGGGGTTACTTTTATAGCCGTTGGAGGCTTCTCCTATTTATTGTATCCTTCTCTTATCTACCCGATAAGTATCTAAGAAATAAAACAAGAGTTTCCTCCTATCTTTCTCCTCTCTAAGTGCTATTTTCTACATGGTATCAGAGCCTTAAGGTCCCAAAACTCTTGTCTGCTTTTATTCTCTTTCTCTATGGCCACTGAGCAATCTTCAGAAGTTAACTCAAGGGATGAAGCAGTCTCTAATACTGCCCCCTGGAACTCTGAACCCTCTTTGATGCCACTCTCTAGTCACAAACTCAATGGTGACAATTATCTCCAATGGTCCAGAACAGTGAGGTTTTATATCACTGGAAGGGGCAAAGAAGAATATCTCACTGGTGAGATTAAAGCTCCTGCAGAAGGGGATCCAACTAGCAAAAAATGGAGGGTGGAAAACAGCAATGTGGTATCCATCTTGCTGGGATCCATGACTCCAAACATTGCTGAGAACTTTCTCCTCTATGATACTGCAGAGGAAATCTGGAGCAATGCTGCTGATCTCTACTCAAAAAGAGATAACACATCAGAACAGTATGAAATCGAATCAAAGCTGCATAATCTGAGACAGGGGGAGATGTCAGTTACTGACTACTTCAACCTCCTGTCAAGATCATGGCAGCAACTTGATGTCTTTGAAAATATATCTTGGCAGTCTAGTACAGATGCTAAGACATATAAGGAAATTAAAGAAAAGAAAAGAATTTTCAAATTCTTGATGGGACTGAACTCATCTCTTGATGATGTGAGAGGAAGAGTTCTGAGCTCTAAACCCCTTCCATCAATCAAGAGTGTGTTTGCTGATATTAAACATGAAGAAAGTAGAAGAAAACTTATGCTAAATGGGGTGTCCAACCCTGTTTCTTCTACTGGGGTGCCTAACCCTGGTTCTTCTACTGATTCTAGTGCTCTTTTCACCAAAAACACTACTGGTCCTAACATGAAATCCAAAGGTACTAGACCAGTTTGTGAACATTGCAAAAGAACTGGTCATACCAAGGATACCTGCTGGAAAATCCATGGGAAACCAGCAAACTGGAAGCCCTCTAGGCCCAGTCACACACCTGAAAGCTCTGGTAGACTAGCCAATGCTGAGGAACAAAAGTCCGATGGTGTGTTTAGCATGGAACAGATTGAAGCCCTTAAAAGGTTTCTGTCTGCTCAAAATGCACAAAATGCACAGACTGCTGCTCCTCAAGGCAATGTTTCCATAGCTAATACAGGTGTGTGCCTAAATGCCTATTCTGGGAGTCAAATCCTTAAAAATATATGGATAGTTGACTCGGTGCATCAAATCATATGACTGGGAATCCTGAATTATTTGTGAAACTCATGAAATGTACCCATCCTCACAATGTTAAAATTGCTGATGGTTCCATTTCCCAAGTTTCTCGAACTGGAAACATAATCTTAAGTGAAAAAGTCACTTTGAAAGATGTTCTTTATGTCCCTAACTTACAGTGTAACTTATTATCTGTTAGTAGGTTCATAAATGACACTAAATGCTCTGTGATTTTTCATACTAATGGTCGTACATTTCATGATTTGAGTTCAATGGAGGAGATTGGCAGTGCTGAAATTAGAACTGGACTTTTCATCTTCAAGACTCCCTACTCTAGACTTTGCATTGACAATATCCCTAAAGGATTGTCTATTAGTTGTAGAAGTACTTTCTCTTGTACTAATGTTATGCTTCTGCACTATAGACTAGGGCATGCAAATTTTGTGTACTTGAAAAAGTTGTATCCTAGCATGTTTAATGGAATAAAGATTGATTCTCTACATTGTGAAATTTGTCAATTCTCCAAACATACTAGAACTAACTACCCTGCAAGTATGTATGCTCCTTCCACCCCTTTCTCCTTATTTCACAGTGACATATGGGGACCCTCAAAACAGAGGACCATCACTGGAAAAAGGTGGTTCATCAGCTTTATTGATGACCATAGTAGGGTTACTTGGTTATTTCTCCTGAAGGAGAAATCGGAAGCAGGCTCTGTCTTCAAAAACTTCTACACCATGATTCAAAATCAGTTTGGTACTAGTATTAAAGTACTCAAAACCGACAATGGAAAGGAGTATTTTGAAAAGAGCCTTGCCTCTTTCTTCTCTGAAAAGGGGATCATCCATATTAGTACTTGTGTTGATACACCCCAACAAAATGGGGTGGCTGAGAGAAAAAACAGGCACCTTTTGGAGGTTGCTAGGGGAATTATGTTCACTATGAAAGTTCCCAAATTCCTATGGGGAGAGGCTGTTTTAACAGCTACCTACCTCATTAACAGAATGCCTTCAAGGATCCTAAAGTTCAAAACTCCTATTCAAGTGCTACAAGAGGCACACCTCGGTACTCACTTTATAAGCACCATTGACTTTAAAGTCTTTGGATGTATCTGTTATGTACACATACACCCTCAAAACAGAGGGAAACTTGATCCCAGATCCATCAAATGTATCTTTGTTGGGTATTCACCCTCTCAACAAGGATACAAATGCTACTGCCCCAGTATTAGAAAGTACTATACATCTATGGATGTTACATTCATAGAGGATCAATCCTTCTATGACAATGAAGGTCAGGGGGAGAATTTTCAGGATCACTATGAATCTTGGAATACCTGTCCTACTGAGGATCTTGAGAATTCTGGAACTACTTGTGAAAATGAAGTTGAACACGACCAGAATACTTCTGATCAAAATAAAAATACCACTGGTGAGGAGGAAATTGCTCCTAAACCTGACATCATTGTTTATACCAGAAAAAGAAAGGCTGTCTCTCAAAATCCAGAGACTCAAGTTTATGAGGAAAGTAGTCCTAATGATAGTGATCATACATCAGAGGATAAAAGTCCTGATGATCAAAATAGCACTGATTATCAGGACTCTGACACCTCTTGTGATCAAGAAGATGAGTCTCCTAAAGGGGAACTACCTATTGCTAAAAGAAAAGGGACAAGGAGTTGTACAGCTCATCCTCTGTACAACTTCCTGTCCTATGATAAGTTGTCTCCTCAGTATATGGCCTTTACAAGCAGTCTGGATACCATACACATTCCCAAAAATGTCCATGATGCCTTAAAGGTTCCTGAGTGGAAGACTGCTCTAAAAGATGAAATGGATGCTCTCACCAAAAGTAACACTTGGGATATTTCCTCTCTACCTAAAGGGAAACATCCTGTGGGGTGTAGGTGGATCTTCACCCTTAAGTACAATGCTGATGGTTCACTCAATAGATATAAAGCTAGACTTGTGGCAAAAGGTTTCACTCAGTCTTATGGTATTGACTATCATGAAACCTTTGCCCCTGTTGCTAAGCTTAATACTATCAGAATCTTAATGAGTGTTGCTGTAAATCTAGATTGGTCTCTGACTCAACTAGATATAAAGAATGCTTTTCTCTATGGAGATTTGAATGAGGAGGTTTACATGCATCTCCCCCCTGGGTTTGAATCCCTAGGCAATAAGGGTGATGTATGCAAACTAAAAAGGTCCTTGTATGGCCTCAAACAATCCCCTAGAGCATGGTTTGGAAGATTCTCTAACTTCATTAAGAAGCATGGCTTCCACCAATGCCACACTGATCATACTCTTTTTACAAAGAGGTCTAGTGGAAAGACAACTGTTCTAGTTGTATATGTGGATGACATCATCCTCACTGGGGATGATTCTGATGAAATTTGCAAAATTAAAAGGGCTCTTGCCACTGAATTTGAGATAAAAGATCTAGGGAGCCCTAAATACTTCCTTGGTATGGAAATTGCTAGAAATGATACTGGCATTACCATGTCTCAAAGAAAGTATACCCTAGACCTTTTGAAGGAAACTGGTATGCTGGGGTGTAAACCAGCAAATACCCCTGTTGAACCCGGTTTAAAGCTGAGTAAGACTGATGATAGCCCTCTTGTTGACAAGGGGAGATATCAAAGACTTGTGGGAAAACTTATTTACCTATCCCATACTAGGCACGACATATGCTTTGCTGTAGGTTTGATCAGTCAGTTCATGCATCAACCAACAGAAAAACATATGCAAGTAGCAGAGAGGATATTGAGGTTCCTAAAGAAGGATCCTGGTCAAGGAATCATGTTCAAAAAGAATCATCAAGAGAAGTCCAAATCTACACAGATGCAGATTATGCTGGAGGGATTCCAGATATGAGATCAACTTCTGGTTATTGTACTTACATCTGGGGGAATCTTACTACTTGGAGAAGCAAGAAACAACATGTTGTTTCTAGGAGCAATCCTGAATCTGAACTCAGAGCCCTTGCACTGGGAGTGTGTGAAGGCCTATGGATAAAGAGGATGCTTGGAGAGTTAGGGTTTGCTATCACCAAACCTATCCAACTCATGTGTGACAATACTTCTGCATTATGTATTGCAGAAAATCCCACTCATCATGATAAAACTAAACATGTAGAAGTGGACAGACACTTCTTAAGGGAGAAAGTGGACAATGGTGATATTTCTCTGTTCCACATCAAGACTAAAGATCAAGTGGCTGATCTTCTAACTAAGGCTGTTTCCAATCAAGTTTTCCAGCATCTACACTTCAAGCTTGGCTGCATCAACATCTACAACCAATCTTGAGGGGGAGTGTTGGATTATTTGGATTATTTGACCTTTTTCAGCACCTGTTTAGTGCTTGTTCTGTACCTTTTTTGCCTGTTTTGGCCTTAGTTTAGTGCTTAATCTATCTAGCCACAGTAAACTGCTTTTACTGTGCAGATAGCCGTTGGGGTTACTTTTATAGCCGTTGGAGGCTTCTCCTATTTATTGTATCCTTCTCTTATCTACCCGATAAGTATCTAAGAAATAAAACAAGAGTTTCCTCCTATCTTTCTCCTCTCTAAGTGCTATTTTCTACAATTTCGGTTCTATAAAAGGTTAAATATTGAAGTTAATTGTGTTTAACATGATTTCAGAGTCAAATTCACGTTTTGTCTATACATGAGGGTGTCCATTGAATATGTTATTTGTCCCATGTTAAGGGTTTGTTATTTTATTAACCGGCGTATTAATAGATAGACGTCCCCTACCATAGTCTAGGTGCTTAAAGTTGAGGTCCATCGTCTTATAATTTGTTGGACTATATTTTCATAATATTATCAGAGCAAGGATCACGAGTTCAAGCCTCTATGTAAACATCGTCTTCCCGTTTATATTATACAACTCTTGAGTTTCTTTGTTGGTATTGCTGTCCTTTTATATGCCTTTGTACTGAGGCTAGTGTATAAAGGGATGACCGAGGGCATGTGCACCCGATGGATTTTCACATGCACCGAAGTGATGTGGGGGTGAATCAGAACCACAGTTTATATCCAACATATAAACTGTGTGGTTCTGATTAACTCCCACGTCACTTCAATGCGTGTGGACATACCACACAAAAATTTCCCGTTAAAGAACTAAAAAATGCACTTTGTGCTAGCTTCTTCAATTTCGTTTTGTGCCCCCGGTGTCCTCGATTTCTAGATCCACTATTGCCTTTGTGTGCCTTATAATAGGTCACACTATTTGTTATAGATCCACACGTGAAGGGACATGTTGAAGTCAAATTGAATTAAACGTGTAAATTTCCTATTTCTCCAAAAGTTCAAGTTTTTGGAAGAGATATTAATTCAACATTAACTTTTGCTTAATGACTTAGAACTTTGTTCATATGAACTCCCTTTTTGTTCCTGTGTTATCCCCTTTTTGTTGTTGAACAAGTTTTGTTCATGAATACAAGGTGTTTGATTAAATGCGCAGATGAGTGAACTAAAGAAACTAGTTGAAGAAGGAAAAATTAAGTACATCGGTCTGTCTGAAGCTAGTCCCGATACAATAAGAAGGGCTCATGCTGTTCATCCCATTACTGCTTTACAAACCGAGTATTCTTTATGGACTCGTGACATTGAGGAAGAGATCATTCCATTATGCAGGTTCTGATAAATTTTACGGTATAATCGTCGTAGGGAAGGTCTTATCACGTGGATGCATCATTTTTACTTTTCTTTCACTTATGTACACTCTTACTATGTGAAAGAGAGTATATATAGATGGACATGATGCATATCATGCATCCTCCATTTGATACTATATTCCCTATAGTGATCCTACCATAAAAAGTTTCCACTTCTGGAGCTAATGTTGATCCGCTTGTAAATTTACTTTTTTTTTTCCAATAAAGTTTCTGGATGTGTAAAGGATTATATGCATAAAAAATGGCGTCGTTAGTAGTATCACATCAAACCTACTTTCAGGGCATCACAATGAGGTTCGACATCTGAAAAGTCGACTCCCACACATGAGGTCCAACTATCCAGAGGTGGAATGTGACAATCGACCTCTGGCAAGTGGAATCTCACACCCTCATTGTGGTGCCACGAAAGACGCCCAAACATTAGTATGAAACAAGCAATACTCATTTGTTCTTTATTGACAGGGAACTAGAAATTGGTATTGTTCCATATAGCCCTATTGGCCGTGGCTTTTTTGGTGGAAAAGCTGTTAAGGAGACCTTGGCTCCAACTAGTTTCTTGGTACAAATTTACATATACCTTACCTACTATTTCATATATTCTAATCTCCTCAAAATGTTTATAGTACGGGAAATTCTACTGCATGGTGTCTGTAATACGGAAATTCACAATCATCCAATCAAATTATAACATATGGCTAGCTTTGTGTGTGTGTGTGTGTTTGTACTGGTGTGGTTCTATATGAGTTTGTACGGTGTGTTTTTAATCATATGTCGTGTTTTGATTGGATGATAGTGAAGCTCCTCATTGTGGAAACTTAACAGTAGAATTTCCTGTTATAGTGGTATTAGGTTATGAGAAATTCTACTGCACGATGTCCGCGATGAGGAGATTCACTATCATCCAATCAAATCATGACACGTGGCTTGTTTTTTTTTGGTGTGTGTGCGTGTGTATAGCGTGATTCTATGAGAGCTTGTGCCGTCTATTTCTGACCACATGTCATGTTTTGATTGGATAATAATGGATCTCGTTGTGGACACTGAAGTAAAATTTCTTGTTATAGTAATATTAGGTCCTGTTTTTTGTTTTTTTTTTCTTTTTCTAATAATGGGTTGTTTGTAATAGAATATGCATCCAAGGCTTACAGGAGAGAACCTTGAGAAGAACAAGAACCTGTATTTTTGTGTAGAAACTTTGGCACAAAAGTACAAATGTACCCCTCCTCAACTTGCTCTTGCTTGGGTTCTTCACCAAGGTGATGATGTGGTACCTATTCCTGGTAAGTGTGGTTTTTTTTTTTGCCCCCCAATTAATTCACCAATATTTGAGCCAAAGTTTTGTCAAAAAAATTATTGAAGTCAGTAAATTTCTAAATGTATAAAATACTTGTTTCAAGTTGTTTTAACTTTTGGAAGAGATGATAATTTGAAATGGGGTCTATTATTTGCACCACAACCGTTCTACCCGTTGTCCCCCACCTGCCGGTGTACCACACCACTTTCACAGAAGCGGCCCTGTGAAAGTCGATTCTAGAGCCAAGAATCGACTTCTTGTAGAGTTGATTCAGGAACGATATTGGGAAGGTCGCATCTTGGCTATAGAATTGACTTTTACATGGGCGATTTTACTGTGATGCACATGTAGTGTGGTACACTGGTAGAGTCGTGGTGATGCAAATAAAGACCCCCTTTGAAATAGGTATAACGATACTTTTGGTCCCTTTCGTTTTAGGATTTTGGAATTTCTATCATCAATGTTTCATCTTGGCACTTTTTGCCCTCGTCTATGCATTTTTTTAGCCTTTTCGGTCCATTATTGTGACGCGTCAAATTCGTATTGGTTAGAGTTTTATGTACCTTCAATGCTCGTTATTTGACACGTGATATTTTGCATCATAAATGTAAAAAAATTTATGAATGAGGGGCTTTTAAAGGCACCACACTAAATCTATCATCGCCTTTGAGGCATCCTTATACATGTCTACTTTAAAACCTTAATGTAGTAACCAGGGTAGATTTAGTGGGGTGCCTCTAAAAGCTTCCAAAGAGTCCTAAAAATAAAAACCGTGAGACCAAAAGTGTCGTTATCTCTTCAAAATTAACCATAATCAAGATGACTGATTGATTCTTGAGTTATCATGTGTCTTTGTAATAAAACTAGTTGATGTGTTTTTGTTTTTTTGGGGCATGTAGGGACCACAAAGATTAAAAATCTTCATGATAATTGTGAATCCATAAAAGTGAAGCTAACAAAAGAAGATATACAGAAGATTACAGAAGCAGTGCCTCTGAATGAAGTTGCTGGGAATAGTGTCAATGATTTTCTTCTATGTACCAATTGGCAATTCATTAATACACCTCCATTTAAGGTGTAAAAAAAAAGAGCTATTTCTACCCTAAAAAAGAAGGAGAAGAGCTATTTCTCCATTTACCCTTCATATATTTGTATTAGTATAAACTATATTTGAGTTTAGAGAAAGACGTGAAAGAATCGCCTTTTATATATATTTTTCCTTGTTTAACGCTTATTTGTTTTGAAATACCTTTCGTATATCGTTATTATTATTATTATCAGATAACATTCCAGAATATAGCATTTGACTTTTAGGAATATAAAAATGGAAAATTGATCTCCGTAAAAGTATAATATTAAACTTATATTCGACATTTCTTAAAATCGAACGTCGTTGTGATAGTTCGAACTATCAATTGTGCTCGTATCAAATTTGGTCACCGTGACCTTTTCTTGAATTCTCAAAACTTAAGTCGTTCCATCCCCGTAGGGTGCATAAAACCCGTCGTTGTCTCGGCAATGCTACCGCAGGCTCTGGGGAAGTCGGAATAGGAGAGCACTCATCTTGCGTGTGGGTTTACTACTTAGATGCTTTTAAGAGAGATCGAATTTGGCATTCGAGTATCCCGACTCTTGAGATGGTTAAAACTATCAATTGTGCTCTGTATTGATTTTTTTTTTTTGAGGAACCTATATTGATTTTGGACATCGTTATTGACGAGACAATAAATCTATCAAGACAAAACCTCAACTTTTAGAGAGAACGAATTTCGCATTCGAGTATTCGACTCATGAGATGTCGAATCACTATGATGAAATTCAACTTTTCAGAGTTCGGATTTTGAGATATCGAATCACCGTGATGTCTCAAAAGTATATTGGATCGATGAAACCCAAACCGAACCCATGAAAATGTTGTGTGACGTTAGTCATGACCTCACTTTATCTGCTCTTTCCGGGTCCTACTTTGCTACCTAACACTTCCACGCTACACATATATACACACACCGATGGCAATACATATTCCGTTGCAGAAATTTGTGCTTTTTTTACAGTGTGGAATCAATTGATCAAAGAGAGATCAAGTACAAGCGTGATTTCGAAGCAGCAATGGCTGAGCAGATTGAGATGCCTAGAGTGAAGCTTGGAACTCAAGGTCTCGAGGTAGCTCTCTCTCTCTCTCTCTCTCTCTTTTTCCTTTCGATTTCCATTTTATTAAATTCAAAATGTACGGTTATTCGTTATGTAACTCTGTTGATCTTGTTTTGAGTTTTGGAATGTATTATCCTCTGCACTATGAGTATGAGCTGCTGCTCATATGTCGTTTGTCTTTTTTGCTTCAACTATGTGCTCACTGATCGCTGCCAAGTGCCAAATCACTTTTAGCTTCTTACTTGAAGTTGAAGTGAATGAATTTCTTAGTATTTTTAATAGAAATTTTGCGCTTCGTTCTGTATTTTGTTGTGTTGTAACTCTTTTGCTGAAAGTGTTGCGGGTATTGAGTTGAGTTGTCTAATTTTTTTTTTTCTTTTTCTATTTCAGGTGTCGAAGATAGGTTATGGTTGTATGGGGCTTACTGGACTTTACAATGCTCCTGTTTCTGAGGAGGATGGAATTGCTATAATTAAAGAGGCTTTTAACTGCGGAATTACACATTTTGATACATCAGATGTTTATGGATTAGATAATGCTAATGAATACTTGATTGGGAAGGTAATTCAATGCTCAATATCACCTGCTTCCTTGTTTTTGCTCTTTGTTTTGCTTGTGTGTTGGATTGTGCCGTAATATGAGCTTAAGGCGTTTTGCTGAGACGTGCTGTACATCGAATCATGATGATTTTTTTCCAAGAAATGAGGGAGTACCTTGAAACAAAGTTTCAGTTGAGTTTATTGTTTGTTTAAGAGGTGTTAAGGTTATATCATTAGGAGATTAGGGCAAAAACTTACCAACATCCAATCTGCTCTTCATGACTTCACTAGTAAGAATAAACTCAATGCATTTGTTACGAACGTATATGAAATAGCCCTTGCTCGAAAGCAGCTAGATTGCTAAGAACCCTCAACTTCATTCTTCTGAGTTGTCTTTAAATCTTTAATAATATTAATTGATGTTCATTTGTTTACTGTATCGCCATTTTGTCCATCTGGTTATTAGATTACTAACTTGCTCATCTCGAATTGTAAATAAATGAGGCCCATGGCTCCCTTTTCTTGCTTTTTCCTATGGGAACCTTTAATGGCACCCAATTTTCACTGTGTCATCACACCGTGAAGCATTTGACCTTTAGAAAGTCTATTCGAGACCGTATAATCAACTTTAAAATGGTTGTTACAATCGACCGTATAAAAGTCAATTCTATGGTGTTGAATCAACTTCTTGAGAAGGTCAATTATGGATGTGGTGCCACAACAATAGGTTAGGTGTGGTACTACTTAAAACGTCATTTTCCTATTGGTAAGAGCAAAATTGGCTACAAGGGGAAACAGATCATCAAACAAAAATCGCATTTTGATTAACTGAATTGCCTTTTTAGTTACTAGTTCGATCTTTTCAGGCATTGAAAGAGCTGCCAAGAGAAAAGGTTCAACTGGCCACAAAGTTTGGAGTCCAAAGGTTTACAGCTAACCAGGTCATAGTGAAAGGTACTCCTGAATATGTCCGATCCTGCTGCGAGGCTAGTCTGAAGCGCCTTCAGTTGGACTACATCGATCTCTATTACTATCACCGAATTGATCAGACAGTACCTATCGAAGAAACTGTAAGCGCTTTCCTTCTGTTATTTTATTACTCTCAGAAACATGAACTTGAACATGCTTGAAACAATTGTTGGATACGAAATGTTAATGCCTCGGTGTTTCAGATGGAAGAACTGAAAAAACTAGTTGAAGAGGGGAAAATAAAATATGTTGGGCTATCTGAAGCAAGTGCAGACACTATAAGGAGGGCACATGCTGTTCATCCTATCACTGCTCTTCAGACCGAGTATTCACTTTGGACCCGTGATATCGAGGAAGAAATACTTCCTCTCTGCAGGTCTCTCCATATCCTGATTCTTATGAAATCTTATGTTCAATATAGTAGCATGTTTACATACAAGGAGAATTTTTCCTGTTGTTTACCCTCTTAAGAGGGCTTGTAGTATATATGGTAAAACAAGACAAATTTGTAAAATCGCTATGCAAATCTTTAAATCCACTAAAAACCATCTGCATTAGAATCTCTACTCATATACAGTAGGTTAGGTGTGATACATCGCTATGCCATTGTGGCATTTTGTTGTGCAATTGTGACAGCAGCGTTTCTTATCCAAATATGCGTTGTATGTTGGAAAAACACAATATGAACTCCAAGGCATGCATATTACTTTTTCTTTCGAGATATTTTTCTTCCCTTACAAAATCACCAAGGGAAACAATCACCCCGGGAAACAAACGAAATTCTCTCTCAGAAAACACTCAAAAGAGTTACTGATGATGCTTTTCGATTGAATGATTTCATGATTGCATTGAGTGCCTTTTACAGGCACAACACACCACTTTCGAACTGTTGCAAGTGCAACAGACACATCTCTTCGCATGCAGAGCTATGTCTGTTCATGTTGCAGGGGTATATCCATTTAGATGGTATAGTCTAGCTTTCGAGGGGTTGCCCCCGAGCCCCCACGAATGGTGACTTTAATTTGAACGGCAACTCGAATGCAAACGATCACTAAAATATGTAATTTATGAAAAAATATCTAACATGGTAGGGATTCTGATGCATTTCATTTCGAATGGAGATTCTTTAAAATAGAGAAATATGTAATTTGAGTTTGTAAAACAAAGAATCTATTAAAAGGTACTGCTGCAAGTGTACTTAAAATGAAGTTTTTGTTTCTGGACCCATATTTTTTGTTTTTTCTCTTATTTCAGTAAATGTTTTTTTTGACTTCATCATGACTTTCAATTGCTTTGATAACTTATTAGGGAACTTGGAATTGGGATAGTTCCATATTGCCCAGTTGGTCGTGGATTATTCGGAGGAAAAGCAGTTGTAGAAAGCTTGAATCCGCATAGCAGCTTGGTATGATATCGTCAAACTAACGTGTTTTATAATTATTGTTATTGCATATTCATTTTTTCATAGCTGCCTGAAAGAGTGTGTGCGCGCGCGTGTGCCTATTTCTGATTAATTCGAATTTGGCTCTGTCAGCTAAAACATCCAAGGTTTACCGGTGAAAACTTTGAGAAGAATAAAGGCATATATTTCAGAGTAGAAAATCTGGCCAAGAAGCATGGATGTACCCCTATCCAACTTGCACTTTCATGGGTTCTTCATCAAGGTGATGATATGGCGCCGATTCCTGGTAAGCAACTAATTTCTTTCGAAAAAATTGCTTCATTGTCATTTGTTATTAAATCTATAAGGTGAACATTAACCTGCAAATAGGGTAAAAACACACCTTATTTTAGTGTGCTTTTAGTGGCACATAGTGTTTTTAACGTGGCATCACACCGGAACAATCAACCGGAAAAAGTCGTTTGATTCTCTTCTCTAGAACAACTGCATAAGTCCACTGTGGTGTATTGTCAAAAAAGGTAGACTTTGTATGATGCCATTAAAAACGCCTTTTATTTTAACTCCTGAGCCCCGGGCTTGTGACCCCACGAGAAAAAAAGGGGTGGGGAAGCGGGGATTAACAGTACTTAAACTTTTATTTATATCTAAAACGGCCTTGTTTAAGTCTGTCGCGGTTCAATTGTTGTAGCTATAGCAGTACTTAAACTTTTATTTATATCTAAAACGACATTGTCTTGATGTAGAGTAAAAAATAAATTGTTTTGACACGATCCGTCCCTAATATTGTGTCGTCATAAACTTTCATTTTCTGGCTGGATCCGCCGGCCACTGACATACAGGAACAACAAAAATAAAGAATTTGCATGAGAATATTGGTTCATTGAAAGTTAAGCTGACAAAAGAGAATATAAAAGAGATATCAGAAGCAGTGCCTCCACATGAAGTTGCAGGAGAGAAAGTGAACGAGGTTATGTATCCTGTGTCTTGGAAGTTTGCCAACACTCCCTTACCAAAGAAGTGAAAACATCTACATTGAGATTAACGACGCATGTTAAAGGGCATCACACCTGATCTATCGCGACACCTTATTTCGGGTTTAGATTCGACTTTTTAAAGGTTGAATGTTGTTGTGGGGCCTCGAAAGTAGATCAGGTGTGGTGTCTTTAACGGTTGTCGAAGACGATCGAATACAATATAGTGGAAACATTGATTTTGATGTTGGTTTGCAAGTAGGATGTACGTACCAATGATGAAGTAAAATAAATGTCAGTTGTATCTCTTGTCTTGTTATCCGTAAAATCCCTGCTGTATGGTGCTCGGGTAGAGGTCACTTGGTGGTGAGTTGTTGTTCAAGACTCAATTAGAAAAATACTATCCAGTGTGAAACGACGATTCGTGGTTTCACACTGGATAGAGAAGAACATCCCTTTTGCTTGTAGGGATGATGATTGGGGTTTGTAATATGAGGTTATCATTATTGTGGGTCTATTTAGATATGAATTAATTCGTCTTTGTTTTGAGTCGATGAATAATATTTGGTCAAGATGCTTGGACTGGTGGGTTCTGTCCATAAGATGTACTGTATTTTTTTTTTCTTGGTTATCATTAATCTTTAATTTTCTAAGAACAAACAACTATTATTAAATAAATTTTGCGTTCGAGGCGGAGATTATATCTCCCGGAAGGCAAAATCCCCAAGCAACATGACCTGTTTCTAATAAGGGCCAATTATTTAAAAGGACTGATTTTCAACTTATTAGGACATTCTAATTTTAAGAATGAAACTTATTTAATTATAAAGACATTCTAATTTCAAGTGGATAAAGAGGAAGAAGGAAAAAAAAAAAGGAGGGAAAAAAAAGCGTAAACGTTGTATGCACATACCTGAAGCAATCATAGAACGTTGACATTTTTAGTCTGCAGTACAACTCATTTCCATCTTCCAGCTTGATAAAACCCTATTACTTTATCCATTGAATAATATTAACCTGCATGTTTCTGCGTTACTGCTTAAGCTTCGTTTCAATTCCCTTTGTATACACACGTACGTGTACTCCTGATCCAGAAATCTATATGCAACCAAGAACAACTTCAATATTAATTTTTTCAACCTCAAATTTCTCATTTTCCATAGCCAGCCATGCATTGACCACCTACCCGGATGCATTGGCCACCTACCCGGATGCATTGGCCACCGGGATCCATTAACCACTCCGATGCATTCACCGCCGCGATTCATTGGCTACCATGATGTATTGACCGCCATGATCCATTGACAACCTTGATCAGTGACATCTCATTGTAGCGATTTATGCAATGACGTCTCATTGTAGCGATTTATGCAGTGACTTCTTATTGTAGCGATCTATGCAGTGATGTCTTCTTGTATCGAATTATGCAGTGATGTGTTATTGTAACGATTTATGCAGTGACGTGTTATTGTAACAATTTATGCATACCTTTGGTTGTAAAAATATGCATTTAAACAAAAAAACAAAAGAAATACAGTTATTTTACAAAGTTATCGAAAATTTAATCCAACACTAATCAAATAAACCAAAATCAATCAAATATTTAAAGATAACAAAGAAATAAAGTTACTTTACAAAGTTATCAAATGTGTGTATCAAGTTGTAAATGCGGTGACATCAATATAATTGCATGAGTTATCTAATTGTAAATACAGTCATCAATGTCACTGCTTCAGACATCAATGTCACTGCATAAGTCATCAATGTCCCTGCATCAGACATCAATGTCACTGCATAAGTCGTCAATGTCATTGCATAAGTCGTCAATGTCACTGCATAAAACCTAACAACTGCATCAGTCAGCTCTGCTCTTGTTTTGCATTTCTCCAAATGTGGAGCTTTTAATATGGATAGAAGTACAAGTTTGGTGAAACTACAAAGACTCTTCACTATGAATCTTGTAATGGCCACACGTTGTTTGTGCCCTCCTGATAATTGGATTCATTGTGGAATCCCTCAATTCTTTAACACGATCTTGAATCATTTGACGATCTTGTTTAGCTTAATGTTCTGCATCATTCATCAATGTCAATGTATCGGACATCAATGTCCCTGCAGCAGACATCAATGTCCATGCATCAAACATCAATGTCACTGTATAAGTCATCAATGTCATTGTATTAGACATCAATGTCACTGCATAAGTCATCAATGTCACTGCTTCAGACATCAATGTCACTGCATAAGTCATCAATGTCACTGCTTCAGACATCAATGTCACTGCTAAAAAAAACAATGTCACTGCTTCAGACATCAATGTCACTGCATCTTAAATAAAAAAAAAATACAAACAAACATCAACTCCAGCGCTTCATCTTTTTTTTTTCCTTCCTTCCTTTTTCTTCTTTATCCACTTGAAATTAGAATGTCCTTATAACTAAATAAGTTTCCAACTTAAAATTAGAATTTCCTTATAACTAAATAAGATTTCGGAGTGTCCTAAATGATCATTAATTCTCTAACGACGGCCTTATAACTAATTTGCACTTCTAATAATTCATGTCTAGCAAAAAATGAGTCCGACACATTGCGAGTCCGTTTGACAAACAAAATCTCGAACAAAGAACCCCGTTTTACCGGTGTACACATCGTTTTTACAAAAATCGATTTTGTGACAGTCTATTCTAGGCATTCAAAAGAGATTGATTTTTGGCTTTAAAAACGACTTTCATAAAATCAATTCAACCATAGTTTATCGGTAAAATTAATGAGATGTAAATAAATGCTGGAAAAATTATTATTATTATTATTAGAGTATCTCCAATGGTTGGAGATAAAAGGTTTATAAAAATTTGTAAACCTTTAGCAAAGGTTTATTCACCGTTGGAGAGTAAGTGATTGGGCAAAGGTTTTTTAAAAAGCTTCATCTGCACTAACCTTTTCATTGTGTGCCAGTTGGATAATATATACATATATATATATTTTTTAATACACTTCCTGTGTCGCAGCTTTTGCTTTTTGTGTTAAAATTTTTTTTTCCTTCCCATTTCGCATTGCACGTATATCATTTGTAACTCTTTTTTTTCAACCTTTCTTTCAATAGTTGTTTGTACTTTGTAATGTTTTTATTTCTTTTCATTATATAGAATTACTCTAATTCTATGGAGAGAGTTATTTCTCAAATTTACTCATTCTTCAAATGCTGAAGATGTTACCAATATCCCCTCTACATTTAACTCTTTTCGAGTTAAAATGTTGGTGCATAATTGTAAAAGGTTTATGTAAAATTTTATAAATTGATGATGTGGTAATTATATATAGTTTTGAGAAAAAAATTTAATTCATTTTATGTAATAATAAAATATTTATAAAGCGGGTCCACGTTATAAAATTAGAAAAGGTTTTTTAAAGTTGTAATGATGATGTGGCAGTGTAAAAAGGTTTATGATTATAAAAAAAAAGGTTTATAGAGAAAAGGTTTATAAGTTTGATGACGTGGCACAGTCATAAACCCTCTTATTGGCGGTATTCTGATCAACTGTACAATAAAACCTACATCAACAGAAATTTCACCCGCCCCTAAATAGTAATCACTTTCGAGTTCTTCCCCACTGATAGAAGCAAGGATCAAATTCAAATTGATTCTTGAACTTGGCAATCGAAGTAGTAGAGAAAACAATCCCAAACCGGCAAGAATCAATGGTGGCTCGGAAATTCGTTGTTTATCATCAGGATTCCGCCTTCGACGTGGATTACGATACCGGCGATGGCTTTGAAGTATCTCCTCCTCCAGTTTCTATTCAGATTCTTCATTTTTCGCCATTTTCTATCGGTTTTTTCATTTATTTTTATTTTTATGTTTTTGCCTTCGACAGGTACTCAAATTTCAGCTGTTTTCACTCACTTCTGTTCCGCCCGATCAACAAAAGGTTTATTCATTGTTTCGTTTCTGCGTAACTGCGTTGTTTGTTCTCCCTACGTGTTTATTGCAATCGATTCTGCACTTAATTTGGGCGTGGAATTTTGATAGATACTGGGAGGTGATGATCAGATTGTAACGGATGATGCTGATCTTGAGGCCATTTCTGATAAGCTACGTCTAATAGCTATTGATGAAGATGGTGGTGATAACCAAAAACTTGTAGCAGATTTTTCAAAATCAGATGAAGAACTTGCCCGATTATTACAGGTTCTTTTTCTTTGTATAGGACTGTGAGAGCATGCATGTGTGCGCCGCGTGCGCGAGGAGATTATATATAGCTATTGTAGAAAAGGAAAATATTTTATTCAATAATTGATTGATTGACTTCTGTTACAGAATCCTTTTATTTATACTAAGGAAAGGAAGACTCCTTTCTATATCAACTTCCTATAATTATGGCTTCCTATTAATTGCTCCTTTCACACTCTAAAGAAGTAGCCGCCACAGCTAACCCTAGATGAATTACAAAAAAAATTGAAATGACAATCCTGTCTTTATTATTATAATAATAAACAAATACTGAAATATATAAAACAACATGAATCTCTACACTCCCCCTCAAGTTAAGCATGGAGATTCAACATGTTTAACTTGCTTGTAAACCCATCAAATCCAGGCTTTAGCAAAGCTTTGGTCAACCCATCTTCAACTTGCTGTGCTGAGGGCAAGAATGGCATGCAGATCACTCCATCATCCAACTTTTCCCTAATGAAGTGCCTGTCAATTTCTATATGCTTGGTCCTGTCATGTTGCACATGATTATTAGCAATATCAATAGCAGCTTTATTGTCACAAGACAACTTCATAGGTAGTTTCACAGGCATTGACAAGTCCTCTAGAACTCTTTTTATCCATAGTTCTTCACAAACTCCAAGTGCCATGGCTATGTACTCTGACTCAGAAGTATTTCTAGATACCACCCCTTGTTTTTTGCTTTTCCAAGCTACTAGATTGCCCTGGATAAAGCTACAGTACCCAGTTGTGGATCTTCTTTCAGCAGACCCTGCCCAATCAGGATCTGTGTAAACTTCAATGCTTCTACTAGCGTCTTTTCTGAACCACAAACCTTCACCAACAGTCCCCTTTAAGTATCTCAAGATTCTGAACACAGCCTCCATATGAGGTTCACAAGGAGCACGCATGAATTGGCTCACAACACCCACTGCATAGGATATGTCAGGTCTTGTATGGGCCAAGTATATCAGTCTTCCTACAAGTCTCTGATATCGTCCCTTGGCTTCCATGAGTGCTGGCAGGCTTGTAGTCACTCATCCCTGTCTCTTCGAGGAGGTCTAGCACATATTTTCTCCGACACACTACCAATCCTTTGTCCGATCTTGCAACCTCCATTCCTAGAAAGTATCTTAGACTCCCAAGGTCTTTTATCTCAAACTCTCTTGCCAAGCTCTTCTTAGTCAAATTGATCTCAGTCATGTCATCCCCAGTGAGGATGATATCATCTACATATACTACCAGTATTGTCATCTTGCCAGTTTCTGATCTTTTGGTGAATAGAGTGTGATCTGATTGTCCTTGCTTGAAGCCCTCCTTTTTAAGGAATTTCATGAATCACTCAAACCAAGCTCTTGGACTTTGCTTCAGCCCATATAGAGCCTTTTTCAGCTTGCACACTTTACCATTATCTCTGCCAGAAAACCCAGGAGGCATATCCATGTAAACTTCTTCCTTTAAATTTCCATGTAGGAAAGCATTTTTTACATCCAGTTGTTCCAAGGGCCAATCCAAGTTCACAGCTATGGACAAAATTATCCTCACAGTATTGAGCTTAGCCACTGGTGAAAAAGTTCTTGAATAATCTATCCCATAAGTTTGGGTATACCCCTTGGCCACCAACCTTGCTTTGTACCTCTGTATGGATCCATCTGAGTTGTATTTTACTGTAAAAATCCACCTACACCACACTGTGGTCTTCCCAGTAGGTAGGCTAGCAACTTCCCAGGTGCCATTCTTTTCAAGTGCATTGATTTCTTCATACACAGCAGCCTTCCATTTTGGATGGGACAAGGCTTCATGGATGGTTTTAGGAATTTGGATATTAGATAGGCTAGTAGTAAAGGCTTGATATTGTGGGGACAGTTTGTCATAGGTGACATATCTGCTAAGAGGATAGAGGGGGTGCTTGGTACATTCTCTTGGAGGTTTTCTAATGGCAATTGGGACATCAAGAAGTTGGTCGATTGGTTTGAGTGTTCTGGTGATTTAGACACAGTTGGTGAATCAGAGTGACTGTGATTGTCAGATTCAGAATCAGATGACAAAGAATCTGTTGTATTACCTGTCTCTGTGTTCTTCTCAGGAGTTGCACTCAAGGAGGGTAGTTGCTCAGAGCTTGGATGAGGAGCTTTCTCTTTGAGTAATAGACCTTTCCTTGAATAAGTGTTCCCTGGAAATTTCTGTATTCTAGTCCTGGGACTAGGACTATCTGATTGATCAGGTGCATTGCCCTTGGTAGGACTATCAGGGGCCTGATCCCCTAATTCATTTTCTTGATAGTAAGTATCAAGATGTGGAGAAGTGTTGTCGGGTTCATTAACAAAAAACTGTGAAAAGTCTTGTTGTGTAAGTGAAAAGGACTCATGTTCCTTAAAATTCTCCCCCTGAACATGAGTTTTGAAAAACATTTGACCTTCAAAAAAGGACACATCACTGCTGACATACACTTTCTGTGTTTGTGGATCAAAACATTTGTACCCTTTTTGTGTTGGAGAATACCCTACAAACACACACTTTCTACCTCTGGGATCCAATTTCCCTTGATGGTGATTATGTGTGAAAGAAGTGCATCCAAAAACTTTAAGAGACACATCTTGGATTATTCTAGTGTTGGGGTAAAAAACTTTTAGCTGACTTATAGGAGTCTGATAATTTAAGATCCTTGAGGGGAGCCTGTTGATCAGGTATATGGCAGTTAGGGCAGCCTCCCCCCCAGAGATATTTAGGGCTATTAAAGGTTATCATGAGAGCCCTAACTATCTCTAAAATGTGCCTGTTTTTCCTCTCTGCCACCCTATTTTGTTGGGGTGTGTCAGGGCAGGAGCTTTGGTGGACAATTCCATGTTCAAGGAAGTAAGATCCAAGGATAGAATTAAAGTATTCCGTGCCATTATCACTTCTAAAAACTTCTATTTTGGAATGAAACTGTGTCAAAACCATTTCATAAAAATCACAGAAAACTTGTTTAGCTTCAGCTTTGTTTTTTAATAGGTAAACCCAAGAAACTCTAGTGTGGTCATCAATGAAAGTGATGAACCATCTTTTCCCTTGTGGTGTACTCTTCCTTGCAGGCCCCCAAATGTCACTATGAATCATAGTGAATGGCTTTGTTGGCTTGTAAGGTTGAGGTGGGAAAGATGATCTTGTATGTTTAGATAATTCACAGATTTCACACTTAAATAAAGATGGATCTTTATTGATAAATAGATTTGGAAACAATTTCTTTAAATAGTAAAAACTAGGGTGGCCAAGCCTAAGATGCCACAACATGATATTATTCCTATCAATATAGGTAGACTGAAGACAGATATTTCCAGAATTCTTCTTATTCCAAGATTCTCCTTCTTCCTCAAAGAGATATAGGCCTCCCATCATCCTAGCACTGCCAATCACCATCCCCTTGTGAACCCTGAATTTCACAACCATTAACAGAAAACACAACATTACATTTAGTATCTGAGGTGAGTTTACTGACTGATAATAGATTGCATGATAGAGATGGTACATGTAGGACATTATTGAGGGTTAAAGTAAGGGAGATAGTGATGGATCCTTTTCCAGCTATAGCAGAAAAAGAGCCATCTGCTATCTTAACTTTTTGGTTTCCAGCACAAGATTTATATGTAGAGAAAAGATGTGAATAACTTGTCATATGGTCGGTTGCTCCTGAGTGAATGACGCAAAAGGAGGACTGGTGGACTCCAAGAAAAGATAGGGAAGGGTAGTTACCTTTCTCCACTAAGGAGCAGGAAGAATCACCTTTGTTTAGCATGGTTTGGGCCTGAATCAGTTTAGTCAACTGATCCAGTTGTTCTTGGGAAAACAGCTGCTGTGTAGTAGAGCCAGTGCCTTGGTCAGATGAAACCTGATTAGCCTGCCTTGCCTCTGAGTTTCTTGATCCACTGCCCCTAGGTTTCCAGTTTGCTGGTTTGCTGGTTTGCTGGTTTGCTGGTTTGCCATGTATCACCAACAATTATCCCTGGTGTGACCTTGCTTTTTGCAATGGTCACACCATGTTTTCTGTCTCCTCCCCTTTTGATCATTTCTGTTAGCCACCAAGGCAGAACTTTCTGCCCCAACTGAATTTCCAGATGAAGGCCCCCTGTGCATCACTCTCCTTTTGGATTCTTCCCTCCTAACTTCAGCAAAAACCTCACTGAGTGAAGGCAGGGGAGATTTTCCTAGTATCCGTCCCCTAACTTCATCTAATTCTAGATCCAGCCCTGCCAGGAAGGTATAAACCCTCTCATTTTCTTCTCTTTTCTGGGCTTTTACTCCATCTCCAGAACATTCCCACGAATTGTCATAGGACAGATCCAATTCCTGCCACAATCCCTGCAATTCTGTGTAATATAGGGTGACTTCTCTATTGTCTTGCTTGCAGGCCCGGATGTTGGTCTTAAGTTCATAAATTTGGGATGTATTCTCCGGATCGGAATACATGTCTTTAACCATTTTCCAGATGTCCTTTGCTGTGGGCAAGAACATGTGTGGTTTTGCTACAAATTTCTCCATGGAGTTGATCAACCATGCTCTCACCATTGAGTCCTCAGATCTCCATGTTGCGGATTTGGGATCTCCTTCAGCCGGTTTGACGCATTCTCCAGTCAAATATCCTAATTTTCCTCTACCATCGATGGCCAACTGTATGGTTTGTGACCATTCTGGGTAGTTTGTTCCATTGAGTCTTTGTGTTGTTAGCACAACAGAGGATGAGGAGTTGCTGGATTCATTTCCAGTTGATTGGTCATCCCTTGATACGGATGATCCGGTGGTAGTATTAGATGAAGCAGCCGATGATGTGCTTCCAGTCATGGCTGCGCGCAGATACATTTGCGTTGATCATATGACCCGCTCTGCTACCATGTAGAAAAGGAAGAATATTTTATTCAATAATTGATTGATTGACTTCTGTTACAGAATCTTTTATTTATACTAAGGAAAGGAAGACTCCTTTCTATATCAACTTCCTATAATTATGGCTTCCTATTAATTGCTCCTTTCACACTCTAAAGAAGTAGCCGCCACAGCTAACCCTAGATGAATTACAAAAAAAATTTAAATGACAATCCTGCCCTTATTATTACAATAATAAACAAATACTGAAATATATAAAACAGCATGAATATCTACAGCTATGCATGTGTCGAAGGCACCCACGACTTAGGTTCAACTTTGTAGAGGTTGAATATGCACATTCGACCTCTGTAAAATCGAATGTTGACCACATATCGACTTTCCAGAGGTCCAATATCATTGTGGTGCCAAAAAAGTATATCTGTTGTGGTGCCTTAAACAACTGTCTTATATACACTTATGTAGTTATGTGTGCATGTGTGTGTTCGTATGTCTCTGAGTGTGGAGTGTAATTGTAACTTTGTAGGCAGAAGAAGAAGCCCTGATGATGCAACAAGCTTTTGTGGAAGATAACAAGGAAGAAGTAGAGCGACGGATACGGCCTCACATCAGTCAAGTTCTCATGGTAATCAATTTGAAAAGATTCCCGTTATATTTTATAGTGTGCTTTATTGTTATCTTCATCCTGTTTGGTTTATCATAGCTTTCTGTTGAAACACTAAAAATAACGGGGTTAATATTAAGTGAAAGTATGTTCAAGTATTTTTTGTGGTACTTTGTGTGAAAGTTTAGAGAATAAATCTGTCATGAGGATTCTTGCTGTTTCTTTAGTATGAAGATCCGCATCGCCAGGAAGAAGCTCGGAAAACTGTTCCTGTTGAAAAGCTCGAGGAGAAAGCATTGGTAGCTCTTGCTAGGGTATGTAATCGAGTCCCCCCTGTGCATTTTGCTTTTGTGTTTGTTGGTCGATTTTTTTCCCCTTATTGTTTCTGATATATCATATATATATGCAACATGAATTTTTTAAGAACTCCTGTACCGTTATAGAATCCATGTCAAAAATTTCTAGGGTTGTTCATGGAGTAAATTTTGCCTTTTTTCTTGTCTTTATCTTTTGAGAGGAAAAGAATGGAGGTGAAGCTAGAATTGACACCGCTTTCACAATCCACTTTTGGACTTAATTACATCCCAGAGAGATTCTGACTTATGTTTAGGGAAATTACTTACAAATGTCGTATTTTCCTACATGGTTTGGATGATGTATGCTAAATCTTGATTTGGCGTTATAGACAATCAGTCATGTAAATGAGATACTTAATGATAATCAATGACCAAATGTGAAGGCTCTTTCACAATGTGTTTACCTACCAAGACAAATATATTGATAGAATTAATCTAAACAACTATGCGGAAACTATTGTTGCGAATGGTCCGAGGAGAATTTTAGAAAGGGTAGATGTTGAGTATAATAAAGTGAGTGGTAGGAATTCTTAGATACAAATGTCGATTCGTATGTGTAGAAATCACGGAACTCCCTGAATAAATGAAATGACATTCCCTATTTATTATAGCTCCTCAGGTGGATTTGTGTGAAAACATGCTTATTTATACAAAACACATGTTACCATATTAAGAATGCATCTTGCGATTAGATCACTTGATCTCTGTCATATAGCCTAACAGTCCTAGATAGCTTTTATCAGTCTATGAGCAGAGCCTTACAATTTGGGGGGCTGCAAATCTTTCTATCAAGCTGTTCAATCATCTAATACTTTATCGCTTTTGTCTTGAATGTAACAGGAAGGAATTTTAAACCAACAAAGAGCGAGCAAGATCATGCATTCCTGCTACAACTTCTTTTTTGGTTCAAGCAATCGTTCAGGTTAATCTTAGTTTTGTATTCGGGCTTCTGGTTTGTTTTTCATTTAGAAGAAGGAAGGATTTCAAGTGTTTCTTGCAATTGCAATTTAAGTTTATTCTATTAAGCAGAAACAGCAAAATATATCCCAGCAGAGCAAGAATTCACGGTCATTCAGGGGAAAGATAGCATTTGTCTCCATTATTTCAGGACGTGTAATCAAAACTTAGCAACCGACATCAGAATATTGCTTATGCTAATTTCCTTGGAACACATAGCTTTATCTGCTTCAAATAGCTTGAGCATACCCTCAAAAAAAAAAAAAAAAAAAAAAACTTGAGCATTTGAAAATTGAATTACGCAATATTAGGCCACTGTACGAGCACAAATGAGCACTAGAAGTAGAAGGTGGAAAAGGTGCCTAGGTGTTGCATAAACTAGTGGAAGAGAATCACGTGTTGAAATTTTTATTGCATGTTACAAAAGAATTTTTCAATGAAGCCAGTTATGTAGTAGCTTTGCAACATTATATAATCATTTTGAGTTTCAACTATAGGAAAACCCCTTATGCATGTTAATTGGTTCTAGGTGGGTGAACGCACCTCCTTGCGACAACTGTGGCAAAGAAACTGTGAACCAGGGCATGGGCACGGCTAATCCTTCTGAAACATTGTATGGAGCTTCTCGTGTTGAACTTTACCGGTATGCCTTTATGATGGATTATGTACTTGTTTAATTCATCATTTGTCAGCGCTGTCTGCTCGATATCTAGCAGCATTTTGTTTGTGGTAAATGATCTTAAGTTGACATAAGTCATAGATGTTTGTACTGGATATGATTATCAGCTTCACAGTTCATCATGAAGGAAAATATTCTCATTTACTGTTTTCTTTTTTCTTGCATAGTATTTTTGTCAATAGTCTTTTCCGATACCTTTTACTACGTCTATTTATAAGTACCCTACTTCATATTTTGTTACAATTCGCATCATCCATGGCCATCGGATTTGGAAACATTTAAAAATAATAATCAAAGTAGTAATAGTAGAATATTTTCCTGCTTAACGAACTCCTTTCAAATTTGCAGCTGCAATGTATGCGCAAGTATTACCCGCTTTCCAAGATACAATGATCCGATTAAGGTATAAGGATCAGATTATCTATCTCAATAAATTGCAACCCAAGAATCTCTTGTTATCAAAGTGCTTAATTGCAGCTGCTAGAAACAAGAAAGGGACGGTGTGGGGAATGGGCAAATTGCTTTACTATGTATTGTCGAGCTTTTGGCTACAAATCTCGATTGGTAAGTGTATTTTCATGTATCAGTCATGTCTTATTGTTCACTTGAACCCATAAAAATGTTGAAGCCTTGATTAATCTTCTGTGCAATATCCCAAACATATGCTTAAACGAAAAATGTTTCAGTAACCTCTAGTTTTTTACAGATCTTAGACTTCACTGATCATGTTTGGACTGAGTGCTTTTCACAATGTTTGGGAAGGTACTATTCCATCGTATTGCTGCTACGTATTGCTTATTAGACAAGCATTTTATTTAAAGGTTTTCTATATTTTGCAGATGGATGCACCTTGATCCTTGTGAAGGAATATACGACAGACCCCTTTTGTATGAAAAAGGGTATGCCCGTTTACACTGGTCTCCACTACCATACAATTGTTGTGTCGTCTTTGTTTATGAAGCTTGAATGCTGACGGTGTTGCATATACACTATGCTTTCATGTTTTCTGTTCACTTACGGTTCTTTGAACACCACATTCTTTGATTATTCTTTATTTTTATTTTTATTTTCTTGTGCATGGCACCACAAAATTACTCTTAGCACCTCACATGTTAAAAATGTCGGGTACAAACGTCACCGTCTCTGACTCTCATTATACACGAGAAATGTCATCATCAGTGACATTTCCCACCATCGTCCAGATGTTTCTGTAAGGTAGAGCACGTCAGTGTGAGTGACTTTTCTCCCCGTGAAAATTTAATCACACAAACATGTGGTGCCATGTAATTTTGTGGTGCCATGTAGTAAATGTGGTGCCCGAAGCATTCTTTGTGGTGCCAATAGACTCCCTTTCAATTATTTGATATATATCTATCATTTTCTTTTTGTCTGTGAAGCTGGAATAAGAAATTGAACTATGTCATTGCCATTTCAAAAGATGGAGTTAATGATGTAACCAAGCGCTACACAAGAAATTGGTCTGAGGTATTTATCTTTTCTGATACACATTTTTCCCGAGTAAGGATTCAAATATATTTTGTCACGGGTTATAATATAATATACTGATCTTAAAGGTTCTGAGCCGGAGAAATTTGACAACAGAGGTTGCTCTTGCGAGTATTCTTTCAAATATGAGAGCAGAGTGCGAAAACTCTTGGCATCCCAGGTCATTTCAGAACTTGATGAACGTGACAGAAATGAAGCAGAAGCACTTGAAAGAGATCTATATGGAAATGATCATGATCTCGTCTCACTTCCCGGAAGACAAAGTGGAAACAAGGAATGGCGTTTATCACGATCTGAATACGGTTCTGATTCGTGGAGTTCTTCATCATGTCCTGTTAGAAAATGTATTGACGAGCATGTGACAAATATCTACAACGCCTTTTTTCCTGTTATGTCTAAGTTAGTCGACGAGCGTTTCTCAAAGTCAGGCGCTTCTGAAGTACTGACATTTCTTAAGAGGGTTTTAGTGGACGTTAGAAATTCTCCTTTCCGAGCAAGGAAAAAATCCATAAATCCTGATCCAAATGGTGAACGGTTTATCAAGTTTCTTTTGTCCAGTGGTCAATTCTTTGATGCGCTTTCACTGAAGATTGACAAAGATTTGACAGGAAGAATCGACGTTTGCTTGGCCTCTGACCCGGTAAAAACCTCCATTGCATTGCCGGTTGTCTTCCATGCACTTGATGACCTAATTTACCATGTCAACCATTGTGGTACGTTCGGGAGAAGCTCGCTTTCATGGCCGCTTCTTAAGTTGAATAGATTATGTAGTGGTTTGGTCCTTGCCAGTGGAGAGGAGCTTCCTTTTGGAATTGTAAGTTTCTCACATCAAATGCAAAATGTGATCATTGGCTGCATTAATATACTGGGATAATGACACTTTTGGTCTTTTATGTTTTCTTGTTATCTCAAAACTAGCCTCTATCTTTCATAAGGACACTTTTCAACGCCAACTATTTATGGATCCGACCCAAGCATTGGGTCTGTTGTGTGTAACAAAAATATATAGTTAGAGGGGTGAAAACTGCCACCGTATAAACGGGAAGGGCTAGTGAGACAATAAGAAATGCTAGGGGACCAAAAGTGTCATTATCCATTTTTATTTTATTAGCTTGACAAAGGTTCGGGCAAACCGAGTCTAAGGACCTTCAAAATCTCTTTATTTTGCAACCAATTATATGGTGACATGTGGCACATATTGTAACGGTTGACAGTCATACATTAGTCAACCAAGTGTTTCTGTTGAATGTCGTAGAAGTGTAACAAAAATGTTTAGTTAGGGTGAAAATTGTCAAGATGGTAGTTTCAAACAACCTAAAAAGATAGGGGGATCAAAAGCGTCATTATCCCTTAATATACTTCCTTGGGTAATTTGGTCATTTTGTCTGTGTTAACGTTTTCTCTTTCATTGTATAGGCTACATCTGCATTTGATGGGACTAGGATGTCCAAGTGGGAAGAACCAAATGGCGCAAAAGGTATATACCTAAAGAATAGGAAATTCATCCTATACTGTTGTCCCTATATTGTGATCATTCTCTGATTATATTTGTCATCTTTCTTTAGATGACGTAATAACTGCTACTTGTCCGTTAGGTTGCTGGATAATCTATCAAACTTCTGAGAATCAATTCGTGGAGCTAGTAGCGTATGAGTTGATGTCAGCTAATGACGCTCCTGAACGAGATCCAATGGACTGGTAACCGATTTAAAAATTGTCATTGTCTTCACGAGTATCATGCAATGATGACGTCATTCCGTATATCTAGGCTGTAGGCATTTGGAGAAGCTTTCAATGATCATGTGTTTTCTGGTTTATATTATTAATTATGTACATTTTTTTTGTTGTTGTTGTTGTTAATGAATAGTAATGATTTATCGTAATGTGACAGGGCGGTAGAAGGAAGTAGCGATGGAGGCTTAAATTGGCGTGTTTTGGATAAACAAAATTCACAGATATTCGAAGAACGATTCCAGAGGAAAGCGTATAAGATTACGTCATCAGGCTTTCAGGCAAACGCCTTCAGGTGAATGAACATACATTAACAATCTCTCATTTCAGTCATTTTTTTTCTTTCTTTTTTACGTAAATTCTTTGGTGTCGGGGACCAACTGGTCTGACTAATCCTCTTTAATGTCCTTTGTGTAAATGTATTCAAACGTATTGATGCAAAATTGCAGGTTAAGATTTTTAGCAGTGAGGGATGCAAAATCGAATTCAAGATTTCAAATTGGTAGCATCGATCTATATTCAAGTACCGGTACATTTCCTCCCCCCATGAACTTAGACAAAGAAGCTAGTTAACACCGTGTATTCATTCATCAGAGTAGAACCAACAAAAAAAAAATAGAACCAACAATCTAGGCTGAACCAATTTTAGTTTTGATGTAAATACGTCATCGTCATCGTTGGTCAACGGATGCACCGATGCAATGATGGTGGCTTGATCTGTTGTTACGGATGCAATGATGGTGGCTTGAACCATGATTCCTATTACAATATCAAATTGATTAATCACCACATTTTGTTGACATTACTTAAGATAAATGCTTCCAGATTTATGTAACAGACTTGTTGCATCTCACTTTTCTGGTACAGAAAATGCTTTAGAATGTAGCACAAGTGGAACCATAGTAAACATCAAATTTATTCTAAGTTTGATATTGCATGCGCCAGAAAATATTTATGTTACATGACTAAGCTTCTGTGATGAGAATTTAGTATGCATAAGATCACACATCGACTGTTATTCGTTTTCTTATCCGGTTTCTGCCTGAACTTCTTGTTTCTTTGGACTCTCTTCACATATAACTACATGGCGGGCTATTTAAAGTGTTCTTCACATTTATTGTTTTTATATAATTCACAACTGACAATGATATGAAAGCTAGAACTAAGAATGTTAAGTAGGCACATTCATGATTCATGATTCATGAACTAATGCAATTGCTTTCTCTGGTTTGCTGTTTCATGAAGTCTGATATGAAAATTACTTGCTAGTCAATGCTCACTTTATGAAGGAGTCTCAATGGATTGTCTTGATATATGGGTGACTTTGTTTTTCTGCAGATAATGATCCGTTTCATAAAGTTAACATGAAGGGGTGTACTTCTGGTCAACGTAGAGAGAGTTCCTGAGAGTTCACTATGATCAAGTAGCAGACATCCTGGCCTGTATTTGCTACCCGACTTGAATTTACCACCCAACCTAGATTCTTCGTATGCTAACTTGGTTCTTGAGGAATCTGGTCCTCCGGATTGTAGAAGTTCCCCATCAACTTCAAGGGAACTTGCTAACATGAATTTTCAATCATGTTTTCAAGGCATTGAACCCAACAGTAATGACATGATGGTGCAAGTGAATCAAGTAAAAGTACTGTTGATGTGGAGAATGGGAAGGAAAAAGCGTCAACCCCTAATTATTAATTGCTATAGCTCAAGCTAAAAGGCGTGGGAAAACATCGAAGATTGCTAATCGAAATAATAAAGTGATGCCTGAGCTTGAAGATCCGTCAAGAAAAAGCAAAGAAAAACAAGCAGAAATGCCGGATAATCGTGTCAATTGGGATTAATTGAGAAGTACCTATTGTACATGTAACCAAGGAGTTATGATAGTGTTATGCTCTTGATTGGGATGAATTGAGAAGTACCTATTGTACATATCATGTACTTGTCAATTCATCCCAATTGACATGATTATCCGGCATTTCCGCTTGTTTTTATTTTATTTAGTTTTTTTTTTTTTTGCTTTTTCTCGACGGATCTTCAAGCTCAGCCATCACTTTATTATTTTGATTAGCAATCTTCGGTGTTTTCCCACGCCTTTTAGCTTGAGCTATGGCAATTTACCCGCCCATAGTGTACCAATAATTAGGGGTTGACGCTTTTTACTTGATTCACTTGCACCGTTTTGGCTTAGCTCATCCATGTCCGTACTGTTGTTTTCAATGCCTTGAAAACAATTCCATATCTGCAGAACATTCTAAACCAGTACCTGTACCAGAAAAGCGAGATACAACAAGTCTGTTACAGAAATCTGGAAGCATTTATCTTAAGTAATGTCAACAAAATGTGGTGTTTCAACAATTTGATACTATAAAAGGAATCATGGTTCAAGCCAACATCTCAGAATTGACTATTTTGTAACAACAGTTCAAGTCACCATCATTGCAGCTGTTGACCAACGATGATGATGACGTATTTACATCAAAACTGAAATTGGTACAGCCTAGATTGTTGGTTCTGCTTTTTTTTTTTCGGCAGGGTTTTGTTTATAAGACAAATTCCTGCGGATTTAGAGTGTGTATGTGATGATATACAATGCATTTATACATCGGAAAGAGAAATAGTGTGTACGTAGTATATATAAATTTGTTTGTCTTTCTTTCTGTTGTCAGTTTATGATATAAATATCAAGTTGCAACATTTATTTGTTCTTCAACTGCCAAGTTGGTGGTTTGGCATTCACTCTTGTAGATATTGGATGTAGAAATCAGTGAAAAATCGATGATTTTGTCAAATTTTCAATGGTACGCAGTCGAAAAGTTGACGGAATCATCAACATCTCTTCTGTTGCAATGGTTTTCTTTCCTTCAAAATTTGCAGTGATTTTTGAAATTTTGATGGTACCGGCAAAATACCAAATCCAACTCCAAACTCAAAATCCAACCTAACACATTCAAATCAAACACCTTTACAAGTCTAAGTGTGAATAGCTTGTATCGGTTACTAGACTTGGTATCTCCAATCATCATATAGGCACGTACGAACGAGACAAAGAAAGTGAGAAGGCGGAGGAATCCAAGACGTCTATCAAGCAATTCTTACTGAATTGTTAAATGCATACACGTGTCATACTTCAATCGCAACTCATTATATTTTGTCTATTTCAATTACTTTTGGAAAAAGGCTGCAAAAGTTGCTTGAAAAGTGTATAAGAATGATAAATAAGGCGGCGTTTCCTTCTTGAAAATCTCCATACTAATGTATGGAACATCATCATCCACTTCTAAAATCCAACAATGGGAGTTTAAAAAAACGAAAAAAAAATAGAGGGAAAAACAACGGGCCCCGTCACAAATCACTGTGGCTGCTGTTGTTCTGGATTCTTATTGAATGCTTTCATATCTGTAGTTTCCACCCTGCACCATGTCCACATACACCCAAACACACACACACACCATTAGTGTGATTTAAGAAGGAATAAACACCAAGACCAAGGTAATGATACATCAAACCCACAATTCACTCCACGCGTTTTTATCGACATTGACCATTGTGGGACCGATATCAATCAATGGGCCATACACTTTGATCAAAGGTGTGATAAAAGTGTGAAACGGGTATATGGAGTTGATGTATCATTTACCGGTATAAGATTCCATGATAGCCTTATAAGGCTTATAAGACAAAACTTACGTCATTCCATAAAGAACAATCTTCTGAATTTTAGTTAACTCGGAACCGGATTGGTTGTCCTCGATAAATATTGTCAAGCTAGAAATGCAATTATTGTTAGTTTAAACATATTGCAACGTATAACACATACAAACCAAAAGAAAACTTTGAGATCACAAAGAAATCATACATATACCTGCGCACGTTTTGAAACTTGACATACTTCACAATAACTGGCTTTCCCTACAAGACGTTTTGCCAATAAAGTCATATTTACCCCTAGGGGCAAGCAACGGGACCAATCACGTCTACAAGAAAATCGTGCATCATAACTAGGGGTGTAAACGATCCAAGTCACTCATGAGCAACTCGGCGTTTGGCTCGTGAAATGCTCGCTCAAATATGATTTAGCCGAAATCAAACAGTTTGACAAGCTTAATGAGCCAAACTCATGCACTTTAAAGCTTGACACTATATGCTCATGATCTTAATCAAGCATTATCATATTATTTTCTGCTTTGAGTGGTTGATCGACTTGATAAGTAAATGCTTGATTCGGCTTGGATCATTTACACTAATCATAACCAAAATACAAAAATGAACAATACATATTCAAGCTGAGAGATGAACACACCTTAAGATTTTCTTCAGTTAGAATAGCTGAGTCACTTGGAGGGAAATCATTCACATTGCTGCATGACAATACAAGAAACATATTAGTCTCTTATAGTAAACCAACAACTAATGGCCGTAATCATTTTTTATAATTACGGTTTCAGGATAAGTATGTAGGATATGTTATAGTCACAACCTGAACCCCATGTGGTCTCTGTTTGAGAAAAGTTTCACTGTTTTCGGACCTGAACGCATTAACAAAGCGCTCAAAGTTAGATAATCTTGTAGACGCATCATTTCCATATTGCTCGAATTAATACAAATTAAGCAAATATTTATGTCAATAAATCAAAGAGACCAGCTTATAAAACCTATTACGCATAAGGTACTGATGCAAAACTGCCAAAGAGTAGGGCACGTGGACAGGGCATTGAACCAAAAGGTCATGCCGACCTCTACAATTTTGTGCACAGAAATGGCAGTATCACGTATATGCCTACCTGTTTATATCAAGTTAGACCGACTAGCTAGAAAATTCAAGCTCAACAAATGACAACTATTTATTCAGCTTGCTGCTTACGATTTACTCGAATACTGTGTTTTAACTAACTGAGCATAAACCTAAGGAAGAGTTGAGAAAATGCAGCTGTTTGAGATAAAGCGCCAAATAAGCACCTAGTATTATTCACAGCACAAATCGAGAACAAAAAGAAGTAAGTACTTAATCAGAATTCCAACCCCTAACGGATTCACAAAGCAGTAACAGTATGTGAATTCGAGAAAAAAATTGAAAGGTAGTTTTGGCATCTTAAAATTATACATGGATTCCGTATCTACAACTGCAAAGAATAAGCTTAAAATATCACCAAGTAACTCTAACCATCTGCAAAGAATAAGGTTAAAGAATAAGGTTCAACTGCAAAGAATACATGTTAAAATTTTCACTATAACCCAAGAAATATCACCAAGTAACTCTAACCAATTACCACATCAGAATCACTACATAAGTTTTGCGGTTCAGAAACTAAAATCATAGAAAGTTCCTAGAAATAAATCTTTCTCGTGATGTAGTGAGTTAAGAATGATCTGGTGATTTCCAGCTTCATTAAACTAAAAAGGTTCCATGTCCTTATAAATACTGGAGGCAAAAGTGTCAAGTAGTCACTAATTCCCACCAATTCTCGAATACCAAAGAAGGCCGGACAAGAGATATTCATTGTGGAATATATGATTACAACAGCCTATCTAGTCCAGAAGTAACCGAGTCAAAAAAAAATGTCTAAATTGAGAAATAATAATCAATCACCTTCGTCCTCTGGCCCTTGAATGGTGAAAGAATGGAGCTTAATTACTTGATTGAAAGGAATGTAAATCAACAACTGTTCATCAGCGTCACTCTCCAGCACCAAACTCTCGTCCTCTCTGTAACCCTGGTAGAAGACCAGCTAGGTGTTAAAAGCATCGAAAGATCAACTGCTCAAAGAATAACTAGATAATGAAAACATGCACTGGCAGACATTCATTTGCATTTTTAAAAGTAATTAGCCTCCTGTGACTTAGGAGAAAATAAACAAAAGAAAAAATGGAACCAAAGAACTGTTATGACAAACCTAAACTCATGTTTTCAACTAGTATGAGAAATAAAGCCTATTAATTGAATGTGCTTGAAGACATCATTGTCTAATACATGAACAACTGAAAAATGTATATTGTATTACAGTAAAAGTACAGAACAATACAAATCCAAATATCAACAACATATTCCTCTCCTTACACTTCTTACCACTCGAGTCTAGCAATAAGTAACATTGTGTCTGATATGATGAATGGTATTCTCTGTCCTAGAAATACAACAGTGAACCAAAAAGTGCAAGGATGAAGGTATAAGGACACTACATCAAGGCATAAGGCATTATCTTCATTACTGCAAATTTGGAAGTATTGGCTAGGTCTATGAGAGAAAGATATGTGAACCCTAGTTTAAGATTTCTTTAACTCAGTCTTGTTTTGCAATTATCTTCCATAAAGGAGAGGTTGCTATGGCAACTAACTTCAGCTTAGCATTTCTACATTTTCCTTTTTCCCATTGCAAAGGTTTGTTTAACAATTAACACCCACCTAAAAAATTCATGTACTTTTCTTTTTTCAACTTCTATACAAGTTTCAAACGTCTTTTCCACTTTCCTCAGCTATCTCCCTCTTCTAAACCTTCATAACCTAAATTGTAAGTCATATCTACTATATAAAACAAGAATAATACAGACCTTGTAGGTGTAATATACTCGATAACAGCAACAATTATGACCTAATAAGAGAAAGGACAAGAAACAAAACACCGCGCATTCTACGTATGTAGCAAAAAAAAAAAAGCATTCAACACCAAGTAAATTCTCACTACACAAAAAAGCACTATACTGCACTTCATAATCTATACTTTCCTTCCTTACCTAGTTTATCCTCCAAGATGCTAACCCTAAAGACTTCTATCCAATTTCAAGTGCCACACTTTCACAAAACGATTCTACGGAAGCTTAAAAACCCACAGTTAGCAGAATTTTACCTGCTTAAGAGCATTAGGAATCGAGTGAGTAGCGCTTTGATTAAGGCATTCAACTCCAGACCAATCCACAAAATCCGACAAATCCACCTGAAACAACTCGACAAAATCATTCTTCGTCATTCAAACTACATTAATGAGCAAAAATATAGAGATATACAGCTACATATATATGCCTAAACATGTCTACATAGAGCATGAAAAACTAGCAAAAAAGTAGGAAAAATACTTTGCTTCTTTGCAACGCAGAGGACGTCTCGGTAGCCATGGGAACTGGGAAACCAAAATCAAAGGAATCGCGCTGTAGGAGATTGCCGATGAAGCTACTAGATGTTTAGGGATTTAATATGATATGTGCAACCTTGGTCTTTTGATTCCTTGAGAAGAAAAAAACACACCAATTGTTTTTTATATTTTATTTTTGTAATTAATTACACCCCCGGTTTTGTTTACGGAATTGATTTATACAAACTCAATTTTACTGTATATTTAATGTATTATAAATTTAGAGATGTTGTGGTATAAATAAATATCCTATTTTCTTTGTTTTCTTTAGAGGGATTAATCGAATATTGTCGTCGAAATACAATGACATTTATCATTGTGCTAGATTCAATTACATACAAGGTATTATAGATGAGGATGGTTTAGTTCGGTCGGTTTTTCTTATATCTATAAAATCAAATCGTTTTATATGATTTTCAATTTCATAAACCAAAATCAAACAGTGTTAGATGTTAAAATATTTGTTTGGTTTGAATTATCGAATGTAAATCACAATCCGTTGAGATATTTTCAATGGATATCTTTTTTTCAATATATATATTAGTAACAATAGATTTCAAAATTGGATATTTGTTTATAAGGACTAGTTTGAATACTTAATGGGCATTTAGGACACCCTTAAATCTTATTTGTTTATAAGGACACATTTCATTTACTTTTCCACTATTACCCTTTACCGCATTTAATTCAGTTTGGATCTGTAGAGAGAGCGAGTGACGTCAACATTCAGACATCGCCATGGAAGACGAAGCTAGAAGCTCTTCAAGAGACCCCTCTGCCGTTCTCCTGCTGCTAGGTACTTAACTCTAGCTTTAAAGATCTCTAATTGTGTAATTCAAGTCGTTTTTTCATGTTTCTGTTCGAATTATTTCTTTTTTTTGAGTGGGTTGGAATTGTTTCTAAATTCTATTCAATTGAGCTCTGTTGGAATCATTCACCGCTCCACTGACGAAGAATTATGCAGGAATTTTGCTTAAACGCAATTTTGTGTGTGTATGTTGAATGCAAGGAATTCTGGATTTGCTTTTTATTTTCGTTTCCCTTTAAACCTGAAAATTGGTTTTGAAATCCCAAGGTTTGATACGGCTTTTTCTTATGCTTGCAGTTTCTGTTGCTTTAGAACGTTGAATTGTTTGTGAATGCCTAATTAGATGTTGTAGAATGTAATGAGTGATGAATATTTTGGATTTTATGAGGGATTTTGGTTTGTCTTTCATGTATTTTATTCAACAAGAACAAAAATGCTCATGTTTTTTAACATCCAAAAGTTAACATGATTCATTGTTTATACAACAGGTTTGATCATCTGCATTGCTAGAATTTGTACTTAATCTGCTGAATCTTGCATACACATTTGCTGCATTGCTGCACTTCTTGGAGCTGTTGAGTATATAGCCAAGTCTTAAGCCTGCTGTGTTGTGCACTCACATTGCTGTATCACATCTGCACTTGTTATTTGCTGCACCTGTTGTATTCTGATCATCTTGCTGAGATCTTGCTCCCTGCCTTGCAAACCTGTTGATCTGCATATATTGAACATCCTTGGTATAGTATTTAGGCAATAGCTTTAGGCCCGTTGGACTTGTATTACAGCATTTGTGATTCCAGGGTTGATAATTCAGTTCTTTGGACCAAATTATCATTTCTGGAATTGGCTGTTTGTTCAGTAATCTGTTGTACTTAATTTTCTGAATCTTTAGCTCATATTCTATTCTATTGTGTAGTAATCTTTGTGTAATAACCTGTACTGAATTGTTATACTTGCTGGTCGGGACGGGTACTAACCATACGGCTAAATACGAGGCTAAGCATTTCTTGTTGTATGCATCGATTTACAGCAATCTTGAAGTTGATTTAGGAAAGCATAAGGTTGAATTAACAAGATTTCTTCCTTTGACACTTGAAGAATTGGAAGATGAGAAGAGTTCGGGAAAATGGACAACGAGTTATAGATTATCGGGTAAAGCTAAAGGTGGGATTTTGAATGTTTATTTTGGGGAATAATAATGAGCACAAAAGATTGATTCTTTTAGTTGATTCTTTTATGAGCACAGTTCATTCATAATAATGAGCATAATAATGTACACAAAAGATTTTGAAGCATGTGTACATTAATTCATTCATGTAGCAGATTGATTATTTTAGTTGCACACCAAAATTTTCTTGTTATTATTGTTAGTTTGGTATTTTCTTGTTTTAAAGTTTCTTTTTGGTACAATGTTATCTCAGTAAATGAAATACAGTTGAAGATGCAAAGGTGAAAATTTTGCAGTTTGAAAATAAATAAATAAATATCCAACATGAATTTTATGGCGAGTTTGAGTATGATTTTGGAATAAAATGTTGGTGTCAGTAGGTGTCACTTCATAAAATGTTGTTGTTATTAGATGTCACTTCATATAATGTTGGTATCATTGAGTATCACTGTATAATGTGCCACTTCAGAAAATGAGATATACGAATAAAGAGGACGGAAAAATATGAATTAGAGTGAAAGAATTATGTTGATCATAGTTTTATATCAAAAGATATAGCTGTTTGAAGTCGATTTTATGAAGAAAAGAAATCGATTTTTCTGAAATTAAGTCGGAAAAATATCAAATGTCATCGCGGTGTTGCTTCATCGCGGTGTTGGATCATCAAATGTCACTGCATGTCGGTGTCACTTCATCGCGGTGTCACTTCATCGCTGTGTCTCTACATCACGGTGTCTCTTCATCGGGGTGTAATCGAGCCGAGTCTAGTTGATACTCCCTAGGGCTCGATTTGACTAAAAAATTTCGGGCTCGATCGAGCCATAAAAAGGTAAGATCAAACTCGACTCGCTAAGTACTTGATATATCTCGACTCGGCTCTTAAGCTTGATTATTTTCTTTGAATTCATTTATTTTTTAATAAAATATAACAAGATCGAGCTCGATTTGTCTACTACTCGAATCGAATAATACTTTTTGAGTTATAAAAAAATATTTTATTATAAATTTGATAAATATAATTATTTAAATATTTAATTAATGAAGCCCGATTAGCTCGCGAGGTACTCAATTACTATATTTTAAAACTCGAGATCGGCTCGGTTAATTATTCGAGTAGTTCGACTCGAATTCGAACTTGAAAAAAACCGAATCGAGTCAAACTCTCATGCAATTCGAGTACGAGTACCTCACGAGTAGCCTGGCTTACTTACAAACCTAATTTACATGTCACTTCATCGTCAAATGTCACTACATCGTCACATGTCAATGCATCGTGATGGTCAATGTATCGTGATGGTTGCTGGGTGTACAATTTTTGGCTCAACCGCGATATAGCTGTTTGAAGTCGATTTTATGAAGAAAAGAAATCGATTTTCTGAAATTAAGTCGGAAAAATATCAATTTCATCGCAGAGTTGCTTCATCGCAGTGTCAGATCATCAAATGTCACTGCATCGCGGTGTCACTTCATCACGGTGTCTCTACATCGCGGTGTCTCTGCATCGGGGGTGGTCACTGCATCGCCGTGTCTCTGCATCGGGGGTGGCCACTGCATCGCCGTGTCTCTGCATCGGGGGTGGTCACTGCATCGTGGTGTCTCTTCGCGATGCCTCTGCATCGTGGTGTCTCTTCGCGATGCCTGCGCATCGTGGTGTCTGCGTCGTCAAATGTTATAACATCGCGATGTCTCTACAATGTGGCGTCCTGCATTGCGGTGTCACTTCATCGTGGTGTCTCTCGCGCGTATCTCCGCACACGGTGTTACTTCATCACGGCGTCTCGCATTGCGGTGTCTCTTAATCGTGATGTCACTTCATCGCGGTGTCTACGTATTGCGGTGTCTCGATCGGGGTGAATCCGCATCGTGGTGTCTCGCATCCGGGTTGTCACCGCATCGCGGTGTCTGCATTAGAGGTGGTCAGCGCACCGCGATCACTTCATCACGGTGTCTCTACATCGGGGTGGTCAATGATCGCAGGATGTCTGCATCGCATCGAAGGTCGCATCGAGGTGGTCAATGGATCTAGCGTGGTCAATGCATCGCGGTGTCACTTCATTGAGGCGTCTCGCATCACGGTGGTCACTTGCATAATGGTGTCACTTCATCGAGGTGTCTCATGTCGGCATCTGCATCGAGGTGGTCATTGCATCGCGGTTTCTCTGCATCTGGGGTGGTCAATGCATCAGTGTCTCTGATCGGAGGTGGTCAATGTGCATTTTAATATTATTTTAAAATATATTATATTTCTTATTATTATCTTTGTTGGACATAATATTTCATGTGCATATCTTAGCATCTTTACCATTTTTCGAGTTTGAAAGGGCTCAATTTTTTTCCGAGCATGATCGAGCCGAACTCAAGCATCAGTAATATGTTATCGAACTGATCTCGAGCAATTTTTTTTCATGCTCGAGCGATCTTGAGCCGAGTTCGAGCATCAGTATTTTAAGGGGTCGCTCGACTCGATAAGTAAATGCTTCACTCGGATCGGATCGTTTACACCCCTAATCGCGGTGTCTCTGCATCGGGGGTGGTCACTGCATCGCGGTGTTACTTTATTGTTGTGTCTCTGCATCGCGGTGTCACTTCATCGTGGTGTCTCTGCATAGCGGTGTCTCTTAATCGCGGTGTGTCTGCATCGTAAAATGTTATAACATCGCGGTGTCTTTTAATCGCGATGTCTCTACATCTTCAAATGTTATAACATCGCGATGTCTCTGCATCGCAGTATCACTTCATCGGGGATGGTCACTGCATCGTGGTGTCTCTGCATCGGGGGTAGCCACTGCATCGGGGGTGGCCACTACATCGCGGTGTCTCTGCATCGCGGTGGCCACTGTATTGCAGTGGTCAATAAATTGAGGGTGGTCAATGCATCGCGATGGTCACTGCATCGGAGGTGTCTCGAGATCGAGGTGGTCAATAGATTGAGGGTGGTAAATGCATCGCAATGGTCACTACATCGGAGGTGTCTCGAGATCGAGGTGTCTTTGCATCACGGCTTCTCTGTATCGGGGGTGGTCACTGCATCACGGTGTCTCTGCATCGGGGGTGGTCACTGCATCACGGTGTTTCTGCATCGGGGTGGTCACTGCATCGCAGTGTCTTTGCATCGGGGTGGTCATTTCTTCGGGGGTGGTCACTGCATCGAGGTGTCTCTAAAATCGGGGGTGGTCACTGCATCGAGGTGTCTCTGACATCGGGGGTGGTCACTGCATCACGGTGTCTCTGCATCGGGGTGGTCACTGCATCGGGGGTGGTCACTGCATCGCGGTGTCTCTGCATCGGGGGTGGTCACTGCATCGAGGTGTCTCTGCATCAGGGTGGCCACTGTATCGTGGTGGTCAATAGATTGAGGGTGGTCAATACATCGCGATGATCACTGCATTGGAGGTGTCTCGCATCGCGGCATCTCTGTATCGGGGTGGTCACTGCATCATGGTGTCTCTGCATCGGGGATGATAAGCGCATCGCGGTGGTCAATCCATCGGGGTGGTCACTACATTGGGGTGATCACGATATTGCGGTGGTCAATGCACCGCGGTTGTTAGAGCATCACGGTCTCTCTACATCGCGGTAGTCACTTCATCGTGGTGGTCACTGTATCGCGGTGTCACTTAATCGCGGTGGTCAATGCAACGGGGTGATCATTGCATCACGGTGGTCAATGTAAAAAAGAAAAAAAAACAGTTTTTTTTGCGTCCAAAAAATAAAAAAAAAAAAACTTTTTACATCCGGAATTAAAAATAAAAAATAAAAAATAAAAAATAAAAAAAATTTTCGTCCAGAAAAAGAAACCGCATCGCGGTGTCACTTCATCGTCGTGTCTTTGCATCGCGGAGTCACTTCATCGCGGCGTCTCTGCATCGCGATGGTCACTACAATGCGGTGTTACTTCATCGCGGTGTCTCACTTCGTCACATGTCACATCATCTTCGCATGTCATTGAATCGTGATGGTCATTCCATCCTGATGGTCACTGCATCGCAGTGGTCAATGCATCGGGGTGGTAACTGCTTCACGGTGGTCGTTGCATCGGGGTGGTGAATTCATCGCGGTGGTCAATGCGGTGTCACTTCATCGCGGTGGTCAATGCATCGGGATGGTCAATGCATCGTAGTGGTTAATGCATCGCGGTGAACAATGCATCGGGTGCTCACTGAATTTCACTGGTCACTGAATCGCGGTGGTAAAAAAAAAAATTATTAAAAAAAAAAAAAAAAAAAAACTTTCACGAAAAATACAGAAAAAAAGAAAAGAAAAAAAAACCTTTCATGTACAGGTAACAGGAGGGAAAAAAAGAAGTTTCACGTCCAGGGAAAAAAATAAAACAACAGCGTCTATTTTTTATTTTTTGAGAAGAGGAACAGCGCCTCTTTTAACCAAATAAAATAAAATAAAAAATAATAAACATTTGCATCATTAAGGGTATTTTGGTCTATCTATTTAATTTGTGTCCTTATAACCAAATAAGATTCCTTAGTGTCCTATTTGCCTAATTAAGTCTATTTTGTGTCCTTTTGGACCCTTGCCCCATTCAAATTTTATGTTCACCAAAATAGATATAGATACGATATATTTTAGGCCAAGTAATTCGTTAACCAAACTTTATGAAGATTAATCATTCTCGATTTAGATGCATGTTAAGATCTACTCCCTCTGTCCCGTATTATAAGTCATTTTGGATTTTTCACACAGATTAAGAAAAATCATAAGTGAGTTATTTTTTAATATTTCAAGGTAAAATAATATATTGGTTTTTGGGATTGACTTATAATATTGTATTGTTTAGTATGAAAGTGAAAACAATACATTAATCTTGTATTGAAATGTGAAAATAATTTATATTTTAGGACAAAAAAAAAAGTTAACAAAAAATTTATATTACACGGAGGGAGTACTTTAATTAAGAGAAAAGCAAAAAAAATCACCACTTTCACGGTATCGGACTTGCGCGGGTCTTGGCGCAGGTGCGGTGACTCAAAGATCTGATTTTTCTATGTGTTCTAAATCTGAGTAGTTCTGATTACTTGTTTTAATTGTACTTGCATGAAATTTCATCAATTTCGTGTTAATTTTCGTAATTTATTTTGATGGAAGAATAGTTAAAGAAATAAGTTACACATAAGTAATTAGATAACATTTGTAAAATCACAATCTAGGATTAGTGATTTAAGTTGACATTGTTTTGACAATCAATGCATGCTTAATTACGCCCGTCGGACGATGTGTGTGTCTTCAGCAGTTTAGCCCGTGACTGTCTTGCGCTCTTGTCGTCCTTTGTTTCATCTTCTTTTACATTTGTCAAGCGCACTGGTAATTTTCCGACGCATTTATTGGCTAGACATGAGCTAGGTCATACTGTTTGGGGAGCTTCCCCCCTCACGATGTAATCTCCGCCGTTGTTGCGGATTTGGCTTAATAAAATTCATTTTTCCTATTAAAAAAAGTGTGATCAAGACTGGGACCCATGCCCAGCCCTCAGAGCCAATCAATTTCTCAAAGTTACGGATCCATTTTGCCGACTTCCCTTGCCTACATTATTCCATTGACCAGAGGCTGTTCACCTTGGAGACTTGATGCAGTTATGAGTACGACCGGCGTGGACGGCACTCGGTCCTCCAGATTTTCAAGGGCCGCCGAGAGCGATCTATTCGGAAAAAAAAAATGTATCATTAAATTGAACATAGAGTTGTGATGTTTATTAAAGAATTAATAACCATTATTAAATGTTGCACGATTAATTGATTCGGAATTATGATTTGTATGTTGTTTTGGGTAGATTTGACATATATTTTTTTAAAATAATAATAATAATTAGGAAAATTAGGGATTAGGACATTTTCCATATTTTTTTTTAATTAACAGTCCTAGTTAATATTTTTTATAGGCTAAAGGACATAATTAAAATTATATGACTAAATTGCCCTTGCTTAACCTGTTCTTATCTTTCAGCTTTTGAAGAGAAACTCAATGTCGGCTCATCTTTATCCCTTTCAAGAAACTGAATGTCGGAGAAAAAAATTTGCACCGACGGACTTCAATCGTGAATCTTCCATTGTTTCGTTTCCTAATTCGGCTGTTCGATCATCTAATTGGAAGGATTCGTTCTCTGCAGATCCTCTATTCATCAGGTATGTTTTGGCAATTCTTTTCTATGTTACTGTTCAAAAGAATTAGAGATCCGAAATCTGAATTTTATAAGTTAAATTTCGATCTTCTAATGAAATTGAGCATAAATGCGAGCTTCTTAAGTTTAATTGCTTCTTAATCCTGACTTTGATGTTTAATTTCTGAATACCGTGTGTTTCTTATGAGAAATAATCTGATTCACTGCTTATTTTCTCTGATTCATGTTTTACCTCAATAGTGGAAAATAATTCTGAGTTTTATAAGTTAAATTTCAATCTTCCTAATGGAATTGAACATAAATATGAGCTTGTTAGGTTTAATTCGTTCTTCATGCTTCGTTTGATGTTTGTTTTGTATATACTCTGTGTTTTATGATAAAAATTGTGATTCATTGCTGATTTTCTCTGATTCTTTTTTTATGTAGGTTTTTGAAGATGGTATGCCGATTTTCTTTGATTCATTGCTTATGTTATGATGTAGATGACATTGCTTTGTATAGGTCTACTAGTTACATATTTTCGTATTTTGGTTCATGCTTATTTTTATTTTCCCCCCTTCAAATATTAAGTCTAAAAGGGTACTGCTGATGCAAAACAAATCCAGTAGATCCAACAATGATGACTGTTGTAGTTTCAATCATTCGATCTCCCGGTGAAGACCCCTTGAGGGAAGAACTTATAGGAACACCTGCTCATTTCGTAACATGGTTAATGAACTTCAAAAAGTGCAATCTGGAGATGAAGTTGAATGGAGGGTTGGTACTTAATGGGACAGTCAGCCATGGTGAAGAGCATATATCTTCTGAGCTTAACTTATCATTCTTGTCCCAATGTGAGCATCATTTGCTCCCTTTCTATGGAGTAGTCCACATAGGGTATCTCTCTAGCAAGGGAGTCAATCCAATTAGAAGATCTGTCCTTCATTCGATAGTTCATTTTTACGGTTTGAAGCTCCAAGTACAAGAAAGGCTAACAAAGCAAAGTTGCTGAGACGGTGTCATCACTTTTAGGTAAATATGTGATGGTAGTGGTAGAAGTTGGGCATACTTGCATCATATCTAGAGGTATTGAGAAGTTTGGGAGTAATACTTCCACTTTTGCTGTTTTGGGACAATTTTCTTCCAACCCTGCACTTGGGACAAATTTTTTGCAGAGCATTCCGAGTTTTTGTAAGACGGAAGGATGATACGTACTGGATATTACGTCATGATCTATTCTACTTATGGTGATACAAATTTGCATTAAAAACAACAGCTTGATGCATTAAAGCTGCGAGATTTTGTGAATGCAGATCTGGTTTTAATACATGGGGTTTTATTCATTCAAAGCCAGGGTTGGCATCAAATATTAAGTCTAAAAGGGTACTGCTGATGCAAATTGATGTTGATGCATATACTCACACTTGATGACTTGGTGCTTAATGATTTAAGAGGGGATTCAGCCTGCAAAAGCTTCAGAAAGGGTGTGATTGGTAAATGCTATGATGGTTTTTTGTTGTGAAAGGGTGTGAAGGGGTATGAAATCCATCACAAGCTTCGTTACACTGACGAGTCCTTGGTTGCCGTAGCTGAGCTAAATTTTAATTATGCATTTTTCTTTGTGATGTTCTGTTTTTTGTGTACGTAGAATTATGTTCATTATTATATTATATGATATGTAAAAAAATAATACAGCCAAACAATCAAAAGTGATAAGAATTTCACCAAACTCTTGTTTTAATAGTTTTTGTTTTGTTTTGAGAGTTGGTTTGATATTGTTACTCCATTTTTCATGAGATTCACTGTTGAAATTTACTAATGAATATTAATAGTGAATTTTTGAATAATAATGAATTTTGACGATGAATTTCGAACAAACGTAATTTTTTACATTAGCATTGTAGTTACTGAAGTTATGACTCAAAATCATACATGTAATAATGAACCAAGGGACAAAAAAAGAGATTATATAATAATTGAATTATGTAATTATTGATTAAAATAGTTGTTTCCTTCTCCACAGTAATTCAAATCACTTCAATTTATAACAGACATATGAAAATACGCCATGGTGTTCACTTGGCCATTACACATTAACAGTCTACATATGAAGATAAGTTGTGAATGCCCTTTTTCTGGTACGTATGCTGTTATTTCCAAAATAGAGGATTTCGACTTTGATAGACTATGAAAATTTACAAAATAGAGCAGTTCCACAATTATTCTTTGAAATATAATTCTCAATTTTAGAATAACAAACAAATAACAGAAGCCCTTAAAATAAAAAAGCTTGGAAGGCAGCTCTGATTTCGCATTTTGTATTCACAATCCGAGAACCGTTTGCTCCAATGCATTTGAAGCTGAATGCTTCAACCCCGGTCGGGGCCTAAAGTGGTCGATTAGATATGTCCACCTTTCAAGCATTGCCGTACATTTCGGTGGCTTGAACTCCGGTGCAACATGTCCACCTCCCTATAAACAACAACAACATACAGTATGAAATTCTTGTATGAAGAGTTTTTATTACAATATACGTATATATCATTGAATGAGAGACATATACTTCAAAATCTAGGATCATAAGCAAAATGGAAGATGAGGAAAAAAAATCGCTTTTACGGTTGCAAATGTCATCCTATTTGCATAAATCTTTGTGTATCTGCTTATCAAGTCTAACACTTAGTGAGTTTTAGATGGCTTTAAAGTAGTAAAGAATGAAAACTTTATTTCGTGTTATATCCACACCCTGCAATGTGGCCATCAACGATCCATGGCTGCAAATCATCAATGATACTGTAATTTAAAGATTTTATCCATGCTTCAGTAGAGATAAATGGCACAACCATGTCATGATCACCATGAAAATCACCATAAAAAAACACATTTCAAAATAAATAATTGGTGAACAGAGCTACGGACTCATTAAAAGAACGTACTCCACTTGTGATTTTACCAACCAGGGAAAATGTGTACTCAACCCCATGAAATTAAAGCCAATGTAAAATCAAGCAGTCAATACAAATGAACAAAAAAGTAAAGCAATAACATTGGAACATTAAACAAGTACCTTGTCACGAAATTCTCGGATGAACTGTTCAGGCTTCTGAATCACAAAATTACTTGTCTTGTGTGTATTATCTCTCAGCTCCAACTGCTCTTTTCTCTTAATTGCCCATTGCTCATTGTTCTTCCTCTTCTTCAAAACCATATCGGATATATAATCCAACGGCTTTTTCTCTTCTTCCGTCATATTTCACAATTACCTGCGCTTACAATAAAAAATCAGAATCTTCTTTGATGCAATCTTCCTTAATTTCATGTGCTTAAAAAACCAAAACCAAAAACACAAACTACCAAAATAATTACTATAAGAGAAAGATACGAAACAACTTCTATTACCAAAAATATGAATCAGCGATGGAGGACGAAAAGAAGCTGAATATGAATCGGCACATACATGTACTGTCAATATTCACTGTAGTGAATACTCTCAGTGAATCAAACTTTTCAGGAACATAAGTGTTAGAAAACAGTTAACCATGAGCCTAATAAGCAAGCAGGTAAAGCTAAAGTAGACATGATAAGTAAGGAATCAATTGAATTTACAGAACCAAAACATGGTGCTGTAAGAAAGCTGAACACCATCACCATCATTGCATGTAAACAGTGAATGCATGTTAAAGTGAATTTGAGTGAATATTCAATACTTGGCTTAGTGAATTTTCTTAGTGAATCAGACTTTTATGAACCAAAACATAAAAAATGAGAGACAGAGGTAGGACAAAAGAGCTACATTAATGTTTAACAAGTGAACTAATCTTTATATGTACAAGAAGCTGGGATATACATTAAACACCTTGATTGTTCACATTGAGAAAACAATCGAAATGATAGATACCACATTCACTAAATACACATTCACTAAATAAAGGAAAACAGATTAGTGAATTTGTCCGATTATGAATGTCAGTACTAATTAAATGGAAACAGAGCAGTGAATTTGTCCAATAATGAATGTCAGTACTAAAACTTGCTGCTATAAACAGTGAATGCATATTAAAGTGAATTTCACTAAGAAAACAATTAAAATTTCACTAAGCCAAGTATTGAATATGCATTCAAAGCGAATTTCACTGAGAAAACAATCAAAATTTCACTAATCGCACATAATCCTTTGTGATTTCGAAGCGAAGAAGAACAAGTTTTTTTATCAATTAAACCAACTAGAATGATACCTTTAAAAATATGTACAGCAGTGAACTTGCGGATCAAATCCATACCCGGTTTTCCTTGATAGAAGTTCCCTACCAATGTATTCTGGAATTTCGCTGCAATATAAGCTTCAATTTCCTGGGGGATAGTAATTGCCGGCTCACCTCTAAATGTGCAGTGAAGAAATTTTGCGGGAGCCGGAAGATTAGCATTATGCATCGCTGGAAGATCGGATGAAAGAAAGTCGATTGCAGCCTTTGTTGTAGCATAATCCTGTGAAGGAGCAGCCATAGGAGGGTGAATCTAGAAATCGCAGAAATTAGGGATGATTGAGCAAGGAATTTGGTTGAGAGAAATTTGGGATGAAGACGTCATTTTCCTGTAAAGCAGAGTTTTATTATGAAGGATAAAAGTGTCTTTTGAGCTACATTTTTGTCCTTTATGCAACATTTTTTTTTTAAACTTGTCCTATTTACTAATTAGTGAAATATTTTTGTCCTTATGCCTCATTACCCCATAATAATAACCCTTGCCAAATCGTCTTTTAGCCTCTTGATATCCACTTCTGCATCACATCAAATTGATCTTCGGTCCATTCTCGAGTCAAGAATCGACTTTGAAATATCGATCTTCACAATCAACCTTCGAAAAGTCGATCTTTATCTCAATAATCAGCTTTCCAAAACTCGTTTCGATCATGTGATGCATCGGTAAAAACACAATAATGTAAATAAATACTCCCATTATACGCCATGTCTTTTCAACGCGTGCATCACATCAAATTGATCTTTCAAGAAGTCCATTCTTGAGTCAAGAATCGACTTTGAAATATCGATCTTCACAATCGACCTTCGAAAAGTCGATCTTTATCTCCATAATCAGCTTTCCAAAACTCGTTTCGATCATGTGATGCATCGGTAAAAACACAATAATGTAAATAAATACTCCCATTATACGCCATGTATTTTCAACGCGCATGCGGGAATAATAGCAAATCATTGTTTTAAGGGCAATACTAGTACCACATTCAGTCACACACAACGAGTGGCGCAACACAATCATACACCATTGATCATTATGTAGACCTATAATGATCAATGATATAAGAATATATTGTGTTATTCGTTTTGTGTGAGTGATTATGATAATATCATTACCGATACACGGCTTTATATATATATATATATATATATATATATATATATATATATATATATATATATATATATATATATATTATCATTCGTCAGATTTAACTGTCGTAATTGCCAAAATCAAAATTTCTTTTCTATCTGTCGTAGTTACATTTTCAATACATATTTTAATACTTTTTCCGCCTTTCAATATTACTTTCCAACTTTCTAGGCTCATTTAACCAATCAAATCTTTCTTATTCAATACACCACTACATGAAAGTCAATTCAATTACTCATTTTTTTAATTTGTGTGTTTTTCTCAAATACGACAGATAATAAGGAACGTAGGGAGTATTAAACACACATTCTTCTTATTCATCTTCACATTCTTTAGTCCCAAAACCATCTTAATTTGTAGCTTGATTCTCTGTCTATCTAGATTTTGGGACAATCTCCAAAATATTCAACCGTACAGTTTATCAAATCAAAGCACATCTTCTTAATATAAAAAAAAAAAAACCAAAAAGAAAAAAGAAAATCAAAGCACATCAACTTGGATTCCTTTTTTATGGTGATATTGTTTCAGTACCTATTCAAGATCAAAACTTCAAGTTGTATCCCCAGTTCCATCAGTTCCTCTTGGATTCTAAGGTCCGAATTCTCAACTTTCGGATTCCAGTAAACGACTATCCTCTTAAAAGTTGAAATCTCTCCAAAACAGGGTGGCAATTCGAGTAGTTTATCGCATCGAGTCACGAGTTGCTCTAAACAAGGGAAGGACTCGGTGGAGGCATTCCATTCCACCAAAGAGTTATCAAACAATTGAAAGAATTTCAGATTTCGTAATGCCAAATCTTCCGTCTCCAATTTTGGCTCCCCAAAGGAATTTTTTCTTAGCTTCAAAACCTCAAGACAATGTAGCTTTGCAATTGTTGATAAAGCCGTCCCGGGTAGCAGAAACCGTTCTAAAGTTAGTTTCTTTAGAGTTCAAGGAAAGTTGATCATGTATTGTCTTAGTTTTAGTGATTGTGTTGAATCCTTCGATCGGGTTAGCTTCAATGACTCCAATTCCTTGCAAAAGTCCAAAGTTTCTATTGATTCTTCATCAAGAACTTGAGATCCTTCTAAAAAACAACCCAGATTACGAACAACGGGCAGCCTTTGGAGAAGCCTTTTGACATCTTTTCCAGTAGATAAAACTAGTTTTGAAAAGCTTACCACCTTATCCAATATTTGATCACTAGATAAATTGTCGTCATCCGGAAATTTTAGGCTGCATTTGACTACCTTCACATGCCTAAGACTTTTCAATCTCCAAAAAGTCTCTGGCAAATGTATTGTACCGTGATCGTTTAATCTCAATGTTAAAGATGTTATATTCCAGAGATTGGATATCGACGATGGGAGAGAATTCCGGTTAAACTCCAGCAAATTAGCATCTATATATCTGAGATGAATCAGAGAGGTAAGTTGATTTATATCATTTCCTTTCCATTTGAGAGTACCCAAATCCAACACTTGAACAAGTCCGAACTTCCTTAAAGGGAAGTTACTAACTCTATGATGACGACCTTCAAGGAAAAAGTGTACGGTTCGTGCATTATAAAGTGATGATCCAGCTGCAGTAATAACATCGCTTCCCGTTTGCGTGGAAACACGATAATGGTTATTTATTGAAGGGTCTGAGGAACTAGGTGATTCACTTTCATGGTTCAGCTGGAAAAAGTTCCCGTCCCTGCATTTCGTTTGACATAAATCATGTATCAAATCATGAACACGAAATGTTTTTATCCCACCACTGGAACTTCCCGCACCAACAATGATAAAGCTTCTGTCAACTAGGTTGTGAAAGTACTCTTTTGCTTCATCTTCAATGCTATTTGTCTTGGTTTCTTGTACGAATCCTTCGGCAATCCATAGCAGTATCACGTGCTTAACGCTAATAAGCCAATCCTCAGGAAATGCTCCAAGATAGAGAAGATAAGGTTTAAGATTCTCGGGTAAATGCTTGTAACTTAATTCCAAAACGTTCATACATCCCTCGTCAGAAAGATAATAAACTAACCTTTGTGCAACTTCACTCCACCACCTCAAGCTTTTTTCCGTTCTAGCAAGGAGCCCTCCAATTACAACAACAGCTAAAGCGAGGCCTTTACAGTTTCTTTCCAAAAATTGTATCTTGGCTCTCAAATTATCAATTTGCTTCTTCAATGGAACAATTTTGCCAGCTCTGTAGCTGGAAAAAAGTATCAGATTCTCCCAAATCTTACTAAGAAAGTATGAAATCTGCAAAGATTCCATAGACTTACATTAGCTGCTAAATCCGTGGAGGCATTGAATCTCAAGTTGCTCTAGACAAGGGACAGCTGATAAAACAATCAAACGAGCTCTCACACGACGAGTGACGCAATATGTAGGACCCATTGATAATGATATAAATATATCATGATCTAGTATAAGAAGTATTGTGTGTACAATTGCATTATCCAAATGGAAAACACTTTATGGTTAAGTTTGTAACTTGATCCTCCAAAATGGTTAAGTTTACACCTTATCAAATCAAAGCACGTCAAATTTTCCATCAAAAAAAATTAAATATTAAAAAAAAAAATCAAAGCACATCAACTTGCCTTCCTTCTTTATGGTGATCTGGAATTTTTGTTATGAGTATTTCAGGCAGCCTTTTCAACTGATATTAAACAATGAAATATACTGACATGAAACAATGCGGAACCCGTTTTACGGCCGGAGGCCCCAATATCACATGAAGATAGAAGAAAAAAACCCTGAAAAAGAATAAAAAGAAAGCAGATTGATTAGGATTTGTAATGGTAGTTGGTATAACAAATACTAGTAGATATATATTAGTTTACAAGAAGAATTAATTACTTGATTGTTTCATCAGTTATTCAAGATCGAAAGTTGAAGTTGTATCCCCAGTTCCATCAGTTCGTCCTGGATTCTAAGGGCCGAATTCTCTGTTGCTGCAGAATGGTCAACGACAATCCTCTTCAAGGTTGAGATCTCTCCGAAACAGGGCGGTAACTCATTTAGTTCTTGGCATTGAATCTCAAGTTGCTCTAGACAAGGGAAGGACTCAGTGGAGGCATTCCATTCCTCCAAAGAGTTATCAAACAATTGAAAGAATTTCAGATTTCGGAATACCAAATCTTCCGTCTCCAATGCAGCTGGCTCCCTGAAGGAATTGTATCTTAGCTTCAAAACCTGAAGACAATGTAGTTCCGCAATTGCTGATAAATCCGTCCAGTGTAGCGGAAACCGTTCTAAAGTTAGTTTTTTGAGAGTGGAAGGGAAGTTGATCATGTTTTGTCTAAGTGACTCCAATCCCCACGATTGTGATAGCTTCAATGACTCCAACTCCCTATCAATGTCTAATGTTTCTATTGATCCTTCATCATAAACATGAGATTTTTCTAAAAGGCATTTCAAACTCCGAACGACGGGCAGCCTTTGGAGAAGCCTTTTGACATCTTTTCCGGTATATAAAATTGGACTTGAAAAGCTTACCACCTTATCCAATATTTGATCACTAGATAGATATGCCTCATCATGCTTGTCGTCTTCATCCGGAAATTTTAGGATGCAATAGACTACTTTGACATACCTAAGACTTTTCATTCTCCAAAAAGTCTCTGGCAAATGCATTGTACCATGAATATTGTCTAATCTCAACTTTAAAGATGTTATATTCCAGAGATTGGATATCGACGATGGGATAGAATTTTGTTTCAACTTCAACTCAACATCCATATATCTCAGATGAATCATAGTGGCAAGTTCATTTATATCATCTATTTCCCATATGGAATCCAACCCCAACACTTGAACAAGTCTGAACTTCCTTAAAAGGAAATCACTAACTCTAACACCATGATCTTCACTAAAAAAGTGCACGGTTCGTGCATTAGAAAGTGATGAGCCAACAACATTAGTAAGGTCGCTTATATTCTTCAGGGAAACACGGTAATGGTTATTTATTGAAGGTTCCGAGGAACTAGATGATGCGATTCTATGGTTCAGCTGGAAAAAGTTCTCGGCTCGGCATTTCGTTTGACATAAATCATGTATCAAATCATGAACACGAAATGTTCTTATTCCACCACTGGAACTTCTCTCACCGACAATGATAAAGCTTCTGTCAACTAGTGCGTGAAAGTACTCTGTTGCAACATCTTCTAAGCTTTTTGTCTTGGATTCTTGTATGAATCCTCCGGCGATCCATAGCAGTATCACATGCTAAACCCTAATTAGTCTATCCTTAGGAAATGCTCCAAGATAAATGTTAAGGGTGATTTTATATGATTTATAACGTTATATTTTATAATGATTTCCCCCATATTCATATAATTTGCATAGAAATTAAGGGTTTAATCGAATTATTGAGTAAATGAGTTTTAAAAGTCTTTAAGTGTAAACTTGAGCTAATTTCGTGATTTTATTGGTGATTATCTATGGTTTTACACTTTGCGTGTTTTTATGGTTTTGAAGGTACATTTACATGTCATGGAGAGGGATTGAAGGAGCTGAAAAGATACTTGATTGAAGGGTTAATGGAAGGAGAAAGATGCAAGTTGAGGATTGGAATGAAGATTTGAAGAACTGGACGCATGTTTGAGGTCCCGTCCGGTGGACTGGCGTCCAGAAGAGGTGGACTGGCGTCCAAGAGGAGCTTTTGATTCAGGATGTTCAGATTTTCAGTGGACGAGCGTCCAGAATTGCATAGGACGGGAGTCCAATCCAGCTCGGCCCGACTCGAAGATTTCAAAGCAGCTGGACTGGCGTCCAGAATCCCTGGACGGGCGTCCAGCCGCCGCCATTGCCAAAACCGACTTCGAAATCTATATATAGACGCGTTTTTCCAACCCTAAAGACACACAATTCGATCCCTGGCCGCCCTAGGCCCCTTGGGGGCGCCCTAGCTGCGTTTCCCTGCTACCAAAAACATCGTTTCTTCTACTTTTTATTTATATTATTTGCATATCAACGATGAATAAAGGCTAAGCAATTTGAACAAGCCTTGTGAAGCCGATCGAGCATCAACTTGATTTCTTCTTTGGATTTGTTTTGTGAGTTTTATTAAACCTTGTATCTTTATTATGCTTTTATATTTGTTATGCAATTTATATCGAGAGATGGTTGCTTTGTGATGTTTAACGTTTGATGAAAATCGTTGTTAGACCTAGATCACCGTAGTAAAGATTAGATTTTTAACCTAAAAAATAACGAGAGTTGATTAGGTTGAATTTCTAGGTTGCTAGATTGAGAAATCTTACACCTTGTTTTGGAAGCGTTAATCTTTAAGATCGAAAGATAGAAGATTAATAGGCGAATTATCTACGAGAGTAGAAATTCATACCTTTGATAGGTGAACCACATCTTTATTAAATCTTCACTAAACGATCTAGGGTAGAAATTGAGAGTTGCGAGATAGGTGGATCATTGTTTGTTCCTCGTTAACTTAATTGAAAGAATCATTGTGCCTTGTTCTTCGTTGTGATCTTTGAATTTTATTTTCGTTTTAGTTTTTAGAATATATTTTATTTTCATTAGTTAAGTTCGTAACTTTCCTTCCTGGCTTTGGACTGACAATCCTCTGTCCAGTTTATTTTATCGTTTTTAGTTTCGTTTTAGTAGTAACAACCTTAGGAAAATTAATGAACTAGATACCCCGATTCCCTGTGACCGACTCCGGTATTAATCGCTGTACTACGATCCCTACACTTGGGGTATACCGGATTTATAAATTTTATTACTTTTTTGTTTTGTTAGATAAAATCCGTGACAATAAAGAAGACAAGGTTTCAAATTCTCGGGGGAATGCTTATAACTTAATTCCAAAATTTCCATACATCCCTCACTAGAAAGATAATAAGATAACCTTTGTGCAACCTCACTCCACCACCTCAAGCTTTTTTCCGTTTTAGCAAGGAGCCCTCCAATTACAACAAGTGCTAAAGCGAGGCCTTTGCAGTTTTTAGCAATCTGCTTTCCGATCTCATTGAAATATGGTGGTGAAATGTCATTACGGAACACTTTCTTTTGCAATATCTCCCAACTTTCAACCTCATTCAGAAAACGTAGTTGATGTGAGCTGCAATTAATTCTGCATTTGTCAGCAACTTCACAAGATCGGGTCGTGAACATAACTCTACTTCCATTTTGGTTATCAGGGAATGAGCTTTTTATTTCATTCCATGCACTTACATTCCATATATCGTCCAATACAATAAGATACTTTTGACGACTCAAACATTTCCATAGTTGGTGAGCCAAGTCATCAGTAGTCATGTCACGGCTTATGTCGTCAACCCCCTTAACATCGTGTATAATGTCATTTAACATCCTCCTAGTATTATGATCTATTGAAACAGAGCAAAAGGCAAATACATCAAAATGACCTTTCACTGACGAGGAACCAAAAACCTTTTTGGCTAAGGTGGTCTTCCCCAATCCACCCATGCCAACAATTGAAACAATGTCAAGTGACTTAGGTCCATATGTAAGCATGCCGATAATTTTTTCTTTCTCATCCTCAAAACCCACGACAATTTCATTGATTTTTGAAAGTCTACCTTGTTCAGCGAGTTCACTAATGAAACCAATTGAACTGGGGAGGCATCTTGCATTGTTCATGATGTTCTCTAACTTGATCATCTCAAGCTTTTCCTTAGCCACCTTAATTTCATCAAAGACATTCGAAAGATAAGCCATATGATACCAGAATGGACGATCGAAGACAAACCACGACTAATGCATGACATGATGACATGTTCTGTCAGATGTAAGACATTGACAACTTCTAACCATGTCTCATTTAGTTCACTTCGTAAGTCGAAGATATGATTGAAAGAAGGACAGAGAGAAACCAATTCTTCCTCAATTCTTATGATCTTGTATTTTGCAAAAGGTACATACTTACGGTCGCAAATCATCCTATCCTTCACGTTTCTAAGATTTTGTATGAGAAATTCGAGAAACTGTGGAGAAACAACCTTTGGAAAATTATACAGAGATGAATCTGGGAATTTACCGTAAATGTGTCTAATATTCGTATTGGTAGCTTCAATTTTCATCATAAAATCATTTAGAAGCACCTTATTCTTGGAGAAACCTCTTTCCATGTCATCGAAGGGGAGAAGGCCGTACAAACCCTCCCAAAAAAGAACATCAGTTTGGCTGCCAATCGATTCTTCTACATTCTGATTAAGAGGATCGTTGAGAAATGTCAAAAGAAATACGATATTGTCTTGAAGAATTTGAAAGTCATCATCCTTCAAATGAGTCATTAAGTCCTCAAGAAAAAGTTCAACGAAGCTACAAGCAGTTTGTCTGAACATACGAGAATCAGATTGCTGAGCATATATGGCCATAAGGGTTCCAAAGTACAATCTAGCAATATCAGGCATGGCTGGTTTGATCTTTTGCAACATATGAGAAAGCATAGAATTTGTTTCATATGCACTTTCAGTATCTGCATCTTTTTCCCAATAAAGAAATGTTAAGCATGCAGCATCGTTAGCAAAGGCTTGAACAAACGTTTTGAATTCTCCCAACTCCTCATAATATCTGCAATTCAACCCGAGTTTCAAAAAAATCTTGAGAAATATTAGCTTCTCTTCCAAGGTTTCAATCTGCTTTTTGAACAAAAATGTTTCACTAGCTTTGTAGCCGATAAGATCATTTAAATTGTCAAGGATAGAATCTAGAAACTCCAGGATCTTATAACTTGTTGAAGTCTTGAACTGAAATGATTGCTGATGAAACAAATTTACGCACCAAGCTCCAATTTCTAGCTTCGACCGCTGAATTTTTCCTTGTAATTCAAAAGCCAATGGATGCCAATCTGAGATGCTTTCTGTATGTATTGCATGAAGGCGGTGAGCAAGAAGTCCCTCTTCTTCTTCTTTTTCACCCCATATCCCTCGAAAAGAAGTGATTTCTTCATCAGTATCATCCCATGTCGCTAACCATTGCAAGAACACCCTTAGGAATCTAAGATCCATTCTGTATAACTGCATTTGCTCCCTAACAACCCCATAGGCATGCTTCTCAATCGAAGAGAGCTCTCTATGAACAGAAGCAAAATAGTTGTATTGCATTTTCTCTACTTCCAAGGTGATCTGTGAGCCTGATGATCCGTGGTAAAGTTGTCTGATCTTAGCAGCTGCTACATCAATCTTGATCATACAACCATTTAGAAGGGCCTTTTTGTCAGAGAAATCATCGTTCATCTCATTAAAAGACAGAAGGAGATACACGTCCTCATACAAAATAGCATAAATTTGACTACGGATTATATCTCCTTCTTCTTCTTCTTCTTCTTCTGCATTCTCACATGGAGGATCGGTGAGAAACGTGAAAAGAAACATTAGACGGTCTCGAAGAAATAGAAAATCATCCTTCAGAACAGTAGCCAGGTGCTCAAAGAAAAAATCAACAAAGCTTTCAACAGCTTTATCGAGAAGAAAATAATCAGACGCCAACTGCACATCGTAGGACTTTAAGATGCCAATGTACAAAGGTGTAATATCAAATGCGTAAGGTATGAACTTCTGCAACATATCAAAAAGGACGATGTTCATTTCAGACGCAGTTTCATGGTCGTCTTCTTTCACCCAATACAAACATGTTAAACATGCTACACTGTTAGCAAAATCACCAATAAAATTCATAAATTGCAGGATTTCCTTCTCATCTGTGCAATGCATAACTTTGATCAAGTTTCTTTCGAGAAATTGTATCTTGGCTCTCAAATTATCAATTTGCTTCTTCAATAGAACAATTTTTCCAGCTCTGTAGTTGGAAAAAAGTATCAGATTCTCCCGAATCTTACTAAGAAAGTATGAAATCTGCGAAAAATCCGTAGTCTTACATTGCATCATCATCGAGGAGGGGGAATGTATCGAATTTGAATACCAACCTTCAACTTCTTGTTTACTCCGCACAATTATCCCTTCCAATTCAAACATTACCGAATCAAAATCTCGGATACACATTCCTGTTTCACTTTCAACCATTCGTTTGAGAAGAAGAGACAATATTAATGTGAAGTCTTTCGGCCATATCACTTTAAGAGAAGTGATCACAGATGTCAATCTTTCCATGGTTTCTTCATTTTCTTCATGAATAATACTGGAAAACTTCCATACTCTTTCAAGGCACATGCAAAACACTTCCAGGATTGTGAAATCCAGTTTTAGCAGCTCGAGTCGATCCCGATCAGCCCACGAGGCATACACCATTATTACGAGCTCTTCATAAATCATTCGAAAGTATAGGGGAGACATGCTTTCTTCCTCCATTTCTGAACTTCTTGTTAATTAATCTCAGTAACTAATCCTGGATGATAAAATAAAAAAATAAAAAAAGAGAGAGAAAAAAGAAAAGAAACAAAGGTGTTAGATCCGACAGGTGAAACAAGGCTTAATACAATTTCAGATGCCAATCAAGACAATTTTTTTACTTGAATATACACTAGCAGATCAACTAGAACACTACTATTTTCTGGAAAACAATGTCAGAGGTCATTCAAGGCAATTTTTTACTTGAATCCCCCTGGTAAATAGAAAACCCAAAAATCATGCATCTAATCACATATACAAGAATGAAGAATACCAAATGCTTTTCTAAAAAGACAACACAAATAATCAAATCAAGGAATAGAAGTACATACCTGCACATTATATATGGTTGGGCTGAAAAACTTCTTCTTCTATGGCTGCTTCACTTCCCAAATGTTCTTGTAAAATTGAGAGTGTAAAGTCTTGATGGGCTCGGTTATTTCAACGAATGTATACTGGTAGTTTATATCCAACTTGTTTGTGGCTCAATTTTCAACAAACGTGTACTAGGTTGCTCTTTCGCCCCAAAAAATGCAAGTGTCTTCAGACTTTTGACACTGTTTAAAAAAATGGATGTGTTCAACATCATATCGGAGCATGAGGTCTCGGGTTCATACTCTGCTCGAAACACAATTTTCCCAATTAAACAAAAAAAAATCACAATTTTCCCAAACAAAAAAAATAAAAATTCAAGTGTTGAGCTCTTTAAAAATATAATAAACCCACACTTAAAGTGGTTCACCTTATCAATAGCTTAAGCTTTTGGGTGAGATCCCAAACAAAAAAATAAAAAGTAAAAAAATCAAAGTGTTGTTGTTTATTATGTCCTAATACTCACACTTTTCCCAAACAAAAAAAATAAAAATTCTAGTGTTGGACTTTCTAAAAATATAATAAGCCACACTTAAAGGGGTTATCTACCTTACCAATAGCTTAAGCTTTTGGGTGAGATCCCCAACAAAAAAAAAAAAAAAAAAAAATTCAAGTGTTGTTGTTTATTATGTCCTAATACCTCAATGAGGTCTTTATTCTTGAAAACTTGAATGGTTGGAAGCTGTATGTGACCTAGTCTCTGGTGCCACAACTCAGCAGAACATGCCTTAAATCTTTGAGAGTTATGAACTTCCAGTGTCCTAGGGATGACATATAGATTTCCTTTAAGATAGCCCTCAACCAGTACCTATCATGTTGTCTTTTCCTCAAGAACACAAGCATAGTTAGTAAAAAACACAATCTACAAAGAATTGTAGTGTTAATTGACTGATTGATATTAGATTGTTTTGCATGGCAGGGACTAATAATACTTTTTCAATGATAACATGATTAGGGTAATTAGTTATGTGCAGTTGTCTTGTACCTGTTATTGCAAGTTTTACATTGCCTATTATAACTGAATCTTTACTTTCATAGGGAACAAGGTTATGTAGGATAGAAGAATTACATGTCATATGGTTGGAGGCTCCTGTGTCCATGATCCATTTTGTGTCTGCTATGGTGTTGTCCAGTGTGAGTGTTGACAGTGCATGTGGAATGTTCTCATCTTGTGCTTTGGGATTCCACCACAGATCTCAGCAACATGTCCAGGTACTCCACAATGTTGACATACCTCATCCTTGTATTGTTTCCTCTCCAATTTAGACATCGTCTTGAACACCTTTCTCTGTCCACTGTTTGATGGTGATCCTACTGTCTGTTGTGCCTGGAAACCTCTGCCAGTAGAGGTGAATCTGGAGGTTTGTTCAGTTCTCTATTGTGGCCTTTGTCCATAAAAGGCCATTTGTGTGAGGGGATGTGCTTATGAACCTTTGGCTGAGAACCATGTCCTTCTTTGATCTAGGTTTTGCAGTTGGGACACTAGTTTAGTATAGGTAGGTATAGGTGGTTTGAGCATTATAGCTGTGAAGGTTTCATACTGGGGGCTAAGGCTTGTTAACAAAAAAAATAGAATTTCTCTAAATCGTGAACTGGTTTTCCAATTGCTGCTAAACTGTCACATAAGCTTTTGAATTGCTGGATGTGTTCATTGATTCTTTTGTCTTCATCTTTCCTGAGATAGGTGATTTGCTGTTTCAGGTTGAATTCACGTTCCTGGGAATCTTGTGCATATGTCCCTATAAGAGCACCCCATACTGCTTGTGCAAAGTTGAGTCCAATGACTAATCTAAGAGACTCCTCTGAGAGTGATCCAATCAACCACCCCTCAGCAGTCTATTAGATTTCTTCCACTTTACATATTATGGATTTGATGTTTGTGAGGTAGATCCATTTGCTCTCTCCATAGAGGGTAATTTTTGCTGTGAGTTTCAACGAGATGAAACTGGATACGTTGAGGGATAAACTTGTCATGGTTTTTGTTTGTTTTTTATGGCTGTTTGTGATGTGTAGAATATGATGAGTAATTATATGTTGTGGTTAGACACAACTAGGCTCTAATACCATGAGAAAAACTAAATGCAGAAATGAAAAAAGGACAACTTTTTATTGAATATCTGGTGTTTTCCTCTATATTACAGCAGTGGACGATTGCCACAATTTATAGCAGCAAAAAAAATAAAAGATAAGTATTAAGAAGAGTTTATTTCAAGCACAAATAGCTAGTCTATCACTACGCAGGAAGTAGATTAACTTTTGAATTCTTGATCCTTAATCTTTCCAGCAGTTTGAATGTTGTAGGACTCAATTCTAGAAGCTTGATTCCGGATAACCTGAGACTTATCCACCTTATAACTCCAATCAACCTTAATTCTCCAGCAATTTAAATGTTGTACCTAATGAACTACCATCTGCTGGAAAGATTATGTACAACATTCAAACTAATATTCAAATATATATGTATGTATGTATTGGGTTTTAGCGTAAATCAATGAAATCACTTTTGACAATCTCTATTATCACCTATTATTGTAATATTCCGATTTTCGGGAAAGGGCAGACGTGTCTTTTTGCGAAAACGAAATATTGGGTTCGGTTCCTTTTATTTGGAGTTTAAATAATTGGATATTTATATATATAATTTTAAGGTAATTATGTATATAAAAGAGATTTTTCGATTTTATAATAGGAAAAGGATTTATTTGGGATTAACTATATAAGGCATCTATTATACACATTAATCTCATAACCTAGATCTTTATTCACATAAAAGTGGGGCAGCCGCATATTCCCTTTCTTTGTGCGTGTGAGCTTGAGAGAAAGAGGCTGAGATACTTTCATCGATATTTGAGTCGATTCTTAACGGTTTTCAGTTTCGAGAGAAGCATCGGAATCATCGTAAGGAGGACGTCGTTTCCGTATCAGAAAGTTGGAGCTTTTCTCAAGAAAGGAGACCGTTTTGCTGCTGTTTTGTTGAGCTTTTGCTGTTGGTTTTGCTGTTAAACAAGTAAGAAGCTCTTCCTACAATCTAATTATGGTAGAGAGTAGTTAGATCAAGATTTAAGATGTCTTGGTGCAAGAAAGATGTATATTTTGATTGGTTAACGATCCCAGATGCTATGATATGCTTAGATATGCGTTTAGGCGTTTTTCGGTGTTATAGTTGCTGCTGTTTGTGTTAGAAACGGATTAGAAATCGAGTTTGAAGATTTTAGGGTTTTGGGAGAAACGCAGGTGGACGGGCGTCTGCATAAGCGGACGGGCGTCTGAAAGCTTAGAAACTCAAACGGGCGTTTGCCTTAGGCAGACGGGCGTTTGAGGAGTGATTTTACATACAGGATTGTAGCGTTGATAGGTGGACGGGCGTCCAGTTATAGTGGACGGACGTCCATAGGGTTGGACGGGCGTCCAGTAGGGTTTAAACGAGCGTTTATGGTTCTAGACGGGCGTTTGATCAGTTTACTTTGTTTTGTTGATTTTAATCGATTCATTTTAGTTCAGGCCTCAATGTTATGTTATTTATCGGATTGAGCTTTTAAACATGATGTATTAAGATTAATTAAAAAGGAAACAAGCTTCGATTGAACTTCCGATTCGTTCAGTTAAAACACCAAATGTACTCTTAAAGGGAGTTGAAGTTCGGATCCGTCGGAAGGGCATGAAAGGGCTTGTGCTTTGGTGAACTAGAGTTCATCAATGTCTGCGTATTTGCTAGGACTTGTCCGTGTCTAGCGGTCTAAGTACGAGAGTAGGAGATGTGAGGGAGCCTACTTGAAAACACTAGGAATGGCTAGTTAATTCACATCAATACCTACATATGTGTAGTAAAAGATAAAGCATCATCTATTCTCGGTTAGACACTATTCCATATCGGCGATGTGACACGTTCGTAAAAGGTGGACAACACTGCTGGCCTTAAACGGCTGAAGGGTAGTGGAGGAAATCCATCGGACGTATACGCATACCGGGGAGACCCCGGAGCTAATCGGTGCTAATCACCGTTGGTTAGCAAGTATATCTTCAGGCTGATGAACGCCATGCGCAGTGTCCTTGAGTAGTGACGCAACAAAGATAAGTTAAGTAGAAACGTATAGTCATGACGTGTCGATGGGCATGGAATGAACCATAAATTGAGTCGGTCTCACTAAGATGATTAATTAATAACGAACCTTAATTAAATTGTAGCTTCTACTTCTTACTATGTACATTGTACTTGCCTCAAATGCATGTTTATTTATGTGTTTGGGGGAGAGAAGACGAATAGGTTGTTGATGGTTTAGAGGAGGACTTTAATGACGACGTTTGAAGACGCCGGAGTTGAAGACTCTTATTTATTTTTGTTTCCTTCATTTATGCTATTTCATAGACTTGGATTAGTTGGATGTAATAGTTATTTTAGTAGCATTGGATTTCGTTGATTTCTTTTGAATGTAATAAGCATTACATTTTCTTCCTACTTTTAGTGATTTCTATTCCTTAATGTTTGGGAAAAATTACCCGAGTCTTTTGCTTCCGTTTGCTTTTATTTGATACGACGTAGTAGAGGCTTACGTATAATGTTATTTATTTAATGTTATGCGTGCCGAACGTTTCGATTTCCGGATAAGGACTCGGTGTCCGGGAACGGGGCGTTACAATTATGGTATCAGATTTCTTTTAAATCTGGGGTTCCTCTCAATCTTTCTTTCTCTTCTTTCTTTTGTTTCCACCAAAGTCGACGCTCCCCTCAAAATCTCAGCAGCCGCCACAGCCACAGCCACAGCCACAGCCACTGCCGCCTTCACATTAACACAACCCTACAAGCCAGTGGCGAATACAGAGAAAAAATTCAATGGGGTCACCCGTCACAAAAATGTAGCAACCCTAAAAAAATGGGAAACCAGGTTGGACGAGTAATTGGGTCAAAATTTTTTGAAACGGAACCAGGTTGGGCATGTAATTAGGTCAAAAACTGATTTTTTTTATTACCAAAACAACATCGTTTTACAATTATTTTTTTTTATAAAATTTGAGTGGGGTCACGTGACCCCCGGGTCACGTGGCTCCGCCCCTGATACAAGGTTGTTTGTGATAATAGATCTTTTAAAAGTTGATTTGTCACACTAAATTTACGTGGTGGAATTAGTGGCTCCCATTAAGAGTAATTAGCGCAAAGCACCTCTATGTTTGGGTCAATTTGGAGACTTGCCGCGTATCTTTAGCACTTTTGCCTACTAATTTGTATCCTAATTTGCAACAAACACCCTATTTCAAATTTTACGTTAAATGAAACGGAAATTACGCGTATGACATTCACTTTCCGTCAATATTTCAACCTTAAACAAAAAAAAAAAAAACTTTTTTTTTAATTATTTCCCCAAAACCGGCGTTCATTCCCAACCCAATTGTCGAATACAAACCCCATTGTCATTCCCGATTTCTAATTTTTCTTTCCCATCTACAAAAACCTAGATTTCTAATTCCCTTCCCCATCAACGGAAGCTTAATCAATTGTGGGTAGTTTCTGTCAACACCGCCGAGTGTCTACCGGTGCCGGCGAGAATTGTGCTCAAGATGGCACTTCGAAGAATGTGTGTTGAGCAACTTATTTATGGTGAGTAAATTTCTAATCATGAGTAATTTAGTTAATGATTCTTTAGAACAAATTATTGCAATAATGTTTATTTTTGCTTGTGTTAGTGAATCTTCAAAAGGTTATTGATTTTGAAGTGTGTAAAGTGTTGTTTTTGTGATAAGTGATATCTAAACATGGAAATGTATCACACATGTGAAGTAAGGCTGAGGAAATTCTGGAACTATTGATTCAAACACCTTTTGAAGGATGAGGAATAAAACGTCAAACAACTATTCACCTGAGAGAGAGAGACGCGGATGAAAATGGCGGAGGCAATTGTTGGTCGACAAATTATGGTTTAATGGGAGAAGGAGAATTTAATAAAAAAAAGTTGCTTATAACAATTAAAATATAAAAAGAAATAAAAAAGTAAAAATGTGAAATCGCGTGAAATATTGACGGCGAGTGAATGTCAAACACGTAATTTCCGTTTCATTTAACGTAAAATTCAAAAAAGGTTGTTAGTTGACAAAATAGAGGGTAAAAATACTAAATTAAAAAATAAGGGGGCAAGTCCCAAAGTTGACTCAAATATATGTGTGTTTTGCGCTAATTAGTCCTCCCATTAAATCAAGAAGGCTTAAAGAAATTTTTGGACTTTTTGTTTTACGATTGTTGCACTTCTATCATTAATGTTTCTCCATCTTGAAACTTTTACCCCTCGTTTATGTATTAAAATAGACCAAGAAGTAAAATGAAATGCACGATTAGGGTAAAAGTCCCAAGACTAAACATTGTGATAAAAGTATAAAAATTATGATACAAAGGGGAAAAAAAAATGTCGTAATAATAGAGGCAAAATTAGAAAAATGGTACTCTAAGTTGGTCTATTATGGATTTTAGTCATGTTCCTGTTCCGGTGAGAAAAATGGTCTTGCAAGTTGTTGTTGTTTTAAAAAAATTGTCCTACTGACGTGGCTGCCACGTTGGATCCTACGTGCATGTGGGGTCCTATTTCTCCTCATTTTTTCTGAAAATAAAAATTTGTTGCAACACGGATTCGAACCGGCAACCTTATGATAAAATTCCAAAAACTTAGTCATCCAAGCTAAAACTTCAATATTATAATATGACCAGGGGCGGACGCAGGATCTCGGGTAAAGGCAATAAAATTTCTAAAGGTAAATAAAAAATTTAAAAGGGGCAAACGATATGCTTTGTACATATATTAGTGTAATTTTCCGGATCAAGGAGGGGCAGTTGCCCCTCTTGGTTGTATGTAGCTCCGCCGCTGAATATGACACAATAAGAATATATTGTTCACGTTAACTCCAAGTACTCTTTTATTGCAATGAGTACTTGGATGTTTCTTGTTGATAACACTTCTATATTTGTTTAATTGAAATATTGAATGTCTTTTGTTAGTCTTGTTGTCTGTATGGGATCAAATACCATCTGATAAATCTACTGCCATTCATAACAAAAAGAAATACATTGCCATTGTTAGCTTTGTTAAGAGGGGTTGTAACAAATTTTCTTCGGGTGATTTACTGGGATTTTTTAAAGCTCAATCCAACATTCTGGCCACATATTCTTTGATAGTTAAGTAGCTAGGTATCAGATTGTTATGAAGTAGTTAAGCTCTATTCATTTAGAGTCCCACTGCTTGCCACAGCTATCTTGAAATGGGTTCAGATCACCTGTCCAATATTTGGTGTCTAATTTCGGTGTCCATGTAAAAACTACGTCGTCGTTTCATTTGTGTTTTATTTTCACCATATGACTTGCATTGGTCTTGGCGCAAGTGCGGTAACTCAAAGGTCTGATTTGTCTGCGCGTTCTGAATCTGATTAACTCTAGTTACTCTGTTCTAATGCACTTTATTTTGTTCAAAGTGTATCATCAATTGAACATAGAGGATTTTACTGTTTTGATAACTAGTTCTGCACCACACCAAATCGATCTTCGCAAAGTCGATTCTTGTCTTAATAATCGGTTTTCTAAAAATCGTTTCGGTCATGTGATGCATTGGTAAAACCATGATAATGTAAATAAATACTCCCATTAATTATACGCCATGTCTTTTCAAGTGCGCACATTCAAAGAAGGAAAAAGTAGCAGCTCGTTTTACGGGTACGTAATGCTACGTACCGCCACAAACCTCTCACACAACGAGTGACGCAACATGTAGTACCCAATGATAATGATATAAATATATCATGATCTATAGTATATGAAGTATTGTGTCTGAGTGGTTATGACAAACACATTATCCCCATTGTTAGTAGTATAGATACCAACACGCAGTTTAAAAATTAAAATTAAAATTGAAAACACTTTATTCTTATTCATCTTCACATTCTTCTGTCCCAAAAACATCATAATTTGTGAATTGATCATCCAAAATGGTTAAGTTTACATTTTATCAAATCAAAGCACATCAAATTTTCCATCAAGGAAAAAAAAAAAAAATTTAAAACACATCAACTTGGCTTCCTTGTTTATGGTGATCTGGAATCTTCCTATGAATCTTTCAGGCAGCCTTTTCAACTGATAAAAAACAATGAAGTACACTGACATGAAACAATGCCGAACCCGTGTCGTTTCGGGCCGGAGGCCACAATATCACTTGAAGATAGAAGGAAAAAAATCCTGAAAAAGAATAAAAAGAAAGCAGATTGATTAGGATTTGTAAAGGTAGTCGGTAAAACAAATAGTAGATATAAATTAGTTTTCAAGAATAATTACTTGAGATTGTTTCAGTACGGATTAAAGATGGAAACTTCAAGTTGTATCCCAAGTTCCATCAGTTCTTCCTGGATTCTAAGGGCTGAATTCTCGATTGCGGGAGAGAATGAAACGGAAATCCTGTTGAAGGTTGAAATCTCTCCGAAACAGGGCGGTAACCCATTTAGTGTTATGCATTCAATATCAAGTTGCTCTAGACAGGGGAAGGACTCAGTGGAGGCATTCCATTCCTTCAAAAAGTCATCAAACAATTGAAAGAATTTCAGATTTGAATACCAAATCTTCCGTCTCTAATGCTGGCTCCTCGAAGGAATTGTGTCTTAGCTTCAAAACCTCAAGACATTGTAGTTCTGCAATTGCTGATAAAGCCGTCCAAGGTAGCAGAAAGTGTTCTAATGTTAGTTTCTTGAGAGTTGAAGGGAAGTTGACCGTGTATTGTCTTAGCTCTGAAGATCTTAGCGTCAGTGACTCCAGTTCCCTATAAAAGTCCAATGTTTCCATTGATCCTTCATCATAAACAGAAGGAGATTCTTCTAAGAAACAACTCGGTTTCCGAACAACGGGCATCCTTTTGAGAAGCCTTTTGACATCTTTTCCGGTAGATAAAACTGGTTTTGAAAAGTTTACCACCTTATCCATTATTTGTTCATCACTAGATAGAAATGCCTCCTCATCTGGAAATTTTAGGATGCAATTGACTACTTTGACATACCTAAGACTTTTCATTCTCCAAAAAGTCTCCGGCAAATATATTCTCATACCACGATTGCGTATTCTCAACGTTAAAGATGTTATATTCCAGAGATTGGATAACGATGATGGGATAGAATTTTGTTTCCACTCCAACCTAGCATCCATGTATCTCACATGAATCAGAGTGGCAAGTTGATTCATATCATTTATTTCCCATGTGGGATCCAAACCCAACACTTGAACAAGTCTGAACTTCCTTAAAAGGAAATCACCAACTCTAACATCACGATCTTCACAAAAAAAGTGTATGGTGCGTGCATTAGAAAATGATGATCCATCAACATTAGTAACATCGTTTATATTCTGCACGGAAACACGATAATGGTCATTTATTGAAGGTTCTGAGGAACTAGTTGATGATGCGATTTTATGGTTCAGCTGGAAAAATTTGCCGGCTCGGCATTTCATTTGACATAAATCACGTATCAAATCATGAACACGAAATGTTTTTATTCCACCACTGAAACTTCTCTCACCGACAATGATAAAGCTTCTGTCAACTAATGCGTGAAAGTACTCTGTTGCAACATCTTCTAAGCTTTTTGTCTTGGATTCTTGTATGAATCCTTCAGCAATCCATAACAGTATCACATGCTTAACCCTAATTAGTCTATCCTCAGGAAACGCTCCAAGATAGAGAAGACAAGGTTTCAAATTCTCGGGTGAATGCTTATAACTTAATTCCAAAACTTCCATACATCCCTCACTAGAAAGATAATAAGATAACCTTTGTGCAACTTCACTCCACCACCTCAAGTTTTTTTCTGTTTTAGCAAGGAGCCCTCCAATTACAACAACTGCTAAAGCGAGGCCTTTGCAGTTCTTAGCAATCTGCTTTCCAATCTCATTGAGATATGGTGGTGAAATGTCATTACAGAACACTTTCTTTTGCAATAGCTCCCAACTTTCAACCTCATTCAAAAAACGAAGTTGATGTGGGCTACAATTAATTCTGCATTTGTCAGCAACTTCACGGGATCGGGTCGTGAACATGACTCTACTTCCATTTTGGTTATCAGGGAATGACTTTTTTACATCATTCCATGCGCTTGCATTCCATATATCATCTAATACAACAAGATACTTTTGACGACTCAAACATTTCCATAGATAGTGAGCCAAATCATCATTAGTCGTGTCACGGATTTTGTCGTCAACCCCTTTAATATCGCGTATAATGTCAAGTAACAACCTCCTAGTATTATGATCTAGCGAAATAGAGCAAAAGGCAAATACGTCAAAATGACATTTCACCGATGAGGAACCAAAAACCTTTTTGGCTAAAGTGGTCTTCCCCAATCCACCCATGCCAACAATTGAGACAATGTCAAGTGACTTAGGTCCACATGTAAGCATGCAAATAATTTTTTCTTTCTCATCCTCAAACCCCACAACGGTTTTGTTGATTTCTGAAGGCCTACCTTGTTCTGCGAGATCACTAATTAGACCAACCGTACTGGGGAGGTATCTTGCATTGTTCATGATTTTTTCTAATTTCATCATCTCAAGCTTTACCTTAACCACCTTAATTTCATCAAAGACATTCGAGAGATAAGCCATATGATACCAGAATGGATGATCAAAGACAAACAACGAACTAATGCTTGACATGATGACACACTCTGTCACATGTAAAACATTGACAACTTCTAACCATGTCTCGTTTAGCTCACTTTGTAAGTGGAAAATATGAATGAAAAAAGGGCAGAAAGAAGCCAGTTCTTCCTCAATTTTTATGATATTGTATTTTGCAAAAGGTACATAACTACGGTCACTATTCATCCTGTCCTTTAGGTTTCTAAGATTCTGCATGAGAAAATCAAGAAAATGTGGGGAAATAACCTTTGGATAGTTATAAAGAGATGAATCTGGGAATTTACCGTAAACGTGTATTATGTTCGCATTGATAGCTTCAATTTTCATCATAAAGTCTCTTAAAAGCATCTTTTTCTTGGAGAATCCACCTTCCATGTCAACAAATGGGAGAAGGCAGTACAAACCCTCCCAAAAAGTAACATCGATTTGGCTGCAAATCAACTCCTCTGCATTCTGGTTAGGAGGATCGTTGAGAAATGTCAAAAGAAATACAATATTGTCTTGAAGAATTTGAAAATCATCATCCTTCAAATGAGTCATTAAGTCCCCAAGAAAAAGTTTGACGAAGCTAAAAGCAGTTTTTCCGAACATGTGAGAACTAGATTGTTGCACATATATGGCCATCAGGGTGCGAAAGTACAATCTGGCAACATTAGCTGTGGCTGGTTTGATCTTTTGCAGCATATGAGAAAGCATAGAATTAGTTTCATATGCAATTTCAACATTTGCGTCTTTTGCCCAATAAAGAGATGTTAAGCATGCAGCATCATAAGCAAAGGCTTGAACAAACATTTTGAATTCTCCCAACTCCTCATAATATCTGCAATTCAACGCGAGTTTCATAAAATTCTTCAAAAACATTAATTTTTCTTCCAATGTTTCAATCTGCTTCTTAAATGGAACAATTTCACTAGCTTTGTAGATGACAAGATCATTTAAATTTGCCAGGATAGAATCCAGAAACTCTAGGATCTTATAACTTGTTGAAGTCTTGAATTGAGATGACGAATAATGAAACAAATTTACGCACCATGCTTCAGTTTCTAGCTTCGACTGCTGAATTTTTCCTTGTAATTCAAAAGCCAGTGGATGCCAATCTGTGATGCTTTCTGTACGTAATGCATGAAGGCGGTGAGCAAGAAGTCCCTCTCCTTCTTTTACACCCCATATCCCTCGAAAAGAAGTGATCATAGACCTCAATACTACCTTGATTTCTTCATCAGTATCATCCCATGTCGCAAAGCATCGCAAAAACACTCTTAAGAATCTAAGCTCCATTTTGTATAACTGAAGTTTCTCCTTATCAGCCCCCTCGGCATGCTGCTTCTCAATCGTTGAGAGCTCTTTGTGAACAGAAGCAAAATAGTAGTATTCCATTTTCTCTACTTCCAATGTGATCCGAGAACCTGATGATCCGCGGTTATCATTTGCTGTATCAATCCTGTTCATACAACCATTTAGAAGCTCCTTTTTGTCAGAGAAATCCTTATTCATCTCATCAAAAGACAGAAGCAGATACAAGTCCTCACGCAAAATAGCATAAATTTGATTGTAGATTGAATCCCCTTCTTCTTCTTCAACATTCTGACATGGAGGATCGGTGAGAAAAGTGAAGAGAAACATTAGACGATCTCGAAGAAATAGAAAATCGTCCTTCAAAACAATAGCCAGGTGCTCAAAGAAAAAATCAACAAAGCTTTCAAGAGCTTCACCGAGAAGAAAAGAACCAGAACCGGACATTGGTTGTAGATAGTAGGCCTTAAAGATGCCAACGTAGAATGGTATAATTTGATGTGCGTAAGGTATGAACTTCTGCAACATATCGAAAGCGACAATGTTTATTTCAGACACAGTTTCATCGTCGCCTTCTATTGCCCAATACAAACATGTTAAACATGCTACACTGTTAGCAAAATCTCCAATAAAATTCAGAAATTCATTGGTTTCCTTTCCATATGGGCAATTTTTAACTGTGAACAATTTTTCTTCCAAAAATACTATCTTGGCTCTCAAACTATCAATTTGCAATCGAAGAATTTTGCCAGCTCTGTAGTTGTAAAAAAGTATGATATTATTCTTGAGCTCTCTAAGAAAGTCTGAGATGTGTGGAAATTCCGTAGACTTACATCTCATCATCATCGACATCGAGGAGGAATGTATCGGATTTGAATACCAATCTTCGATTTGTTGTCTACTCTGCAGAATTATCGCTTCCAATTCACACATTACTGAATCAAAATCTTGGATGCTCGGATGCGTTTCACTTCCACCCATTCGTTCGAGAAGAAGAGACAATAAAGTGAAGTCTTTCGGCCATATCACTTTAAGAGCAACGATCACAGGTCTTTCGGCCATATCCTGAAAGCAGAACGCTTTCAGTATTTTGACGTCCAGTTGCACAAAATAGATTCGATATCGATTAGCCCACGAGGCCTTCTCCATTGCACAGAGCTGTGCGTAAATGGATTCGAAGTATCCGGGAGTCATGCTTTCCTCCTCCATTGATGATGATGTTCTTTGAGTTATAGAAATACTATTACTGCTCTGTTTTCAGTAATGTATGTACTATGTATTTGTTCTTGCTTGAAAAAAGGGTGTGACTAATCCTCAAAAAAAGCAATTAGATCTACTATATTACAATTTCAGATTCCATTAACCATTTTTCAAGACAAATGTTTTGAATAAACACACTAGTAGTATTATTTTATTTTATGGGATAAAGATTAAAAAGATTCTTTTATAAAAGATTAACGGAACAGTTAATGAGGAAGGTGCAAGCCCAAATATCAACACATAATTTAACAGGGGAATGAGGGAGAATGACATAAATATTTCATCAATTGATTAGAAGGATAAACTTTTGCATAAATGACAAAACTATTTATTCACTGTCTAAATTCACTTGTGTTCGAAATTCACTGTTTAAGTTCACTGCCGAAATTCACTAATTTTCAAAATTCATTGTCGAAATTCACTGATTTTCGGGATTCACTGTCGAAATTCACTGATTTCGGGATTCACCGGGGAGATTCACTGATTTTCGGGATTCACTGTTTGTCCTTCTCGCTATAAAAATTATGCAGTTGTCCTTCTCCCTATAAAAAATATGTAGCTGTCATGTTATTTAAAAATATTCTAGATTGTCATTATCCCTAATTTCCTATAATTTAAAAATTATGTGCTTCTGTCATTTTGCCTTTAGGTGGCTGGGTTTTGATGGATCTTGAGAACTTGGAGAAAGTAATTTGTGATCTTAGACCGAGTTATGTAATATTTTCAGTTTCCGTGAATTATTTGATAATCATTATCATTATCATTATCATTATCATTATTATTATTATTATTACTATAATAAAAGAGCGGGTGTGTTTCCCCCTCAAGTGTTTCCCCCCTTGAAAATTGTTATAAATTTAATTTAGTATTCCATATATACATCCAATCAATCATAACCATTTAATTAAATTTCATATATATATATTTATCCATTCAATTATAAATCTAACCATAAAAGGAATTATTATTAAAATAAATTATTAAATGCACACCGGCTAATGGTGAAATTTTTAAATCATCCATTTATTTTCTCAACAAAAAACAAAAAAAAAAACTCATCCCTTTATTAATTATACACGTAGGCAGAATAATAAAAAATAAAAAGAATGAACGGATACATTAATAAAATATCATTGATTGGTATTATACCTATTTATAATAATCATGACGTGGTGATCATTTCTTTTGGTTATCCTTGATTGTTTGAATAAAAGTTATGATTAATTTTATCATTAATCATCATCAAATCAATTCAAATCAAATTACAATATAAAACCATAATAAATATACATCCCCAAAGAAAAAACACGTTAAAAAATCCAAAAAATCATTCCTTAATAAATATTGAATTAAAAGATCATTCCTTAATAAATATTAAATTAAAAGATCATTCCTTAAAACACGTTAACATTGTTTCCTTCCTTAAAAATTTAAATCTTCCCAGCAAAAATCATTCAACAAAAAAACACATTAAATAATATAGATAAAAACTGTGGTAATAAAGATTATATAAAGTCTTTAAAAAAATTGTGTTCATGGGTGTGGTTTGATGGATTATAGTATCAATATAATTTTACTTGTAGTATCAAATAATTTTTGAACAAGAGCCTCAAAACGCATAAAAACACAAATAACATCATATATACGAATACATGGATAAAACCATGTATACTTGATAAAATTATGTAATATTTGAAACCATCGCACGACACAATTGAGGATGTCCAAACACCAGTGAAATTAATATTTAGGGGAGAGGAATAACATAAATTGAAGTGGCAAAAGAAAATTTGTGACTTTTGTTTTCTAAACAAGCAAAACAAAGGGAATAAACAGTCGTGGTGGCAACACTTAGATCATTTTGACAAAGAATATCTTGAAAATGTGGGTAGCTGTGTGACCAAGACGATGATGCCAAGCACTTTTTGATATTTTATTCAATGTGAAAAGCTGGAAAAAGGAGAGTTTGGTCATTCATACAATCCATTTTTATGGTTTATTGAATCATAGGAGTAGTGGTTTGAAGATCCCTAAAAGGAATCTAGAGGGTATAAGAAGTCAAAAGAAACATTATGGGATTGACAAACCTAAGAGATAGATAAAAAAATTACGAGACATGCTAGGAACACTACGAACATTGGAATGAGTGAGATCGGTGATCCTACATATGGTACTCCTCAGACTCATATAGAGTGATAAAAATATCAACATTTGGGTCGACATGGGATCAACTTGATATTGGGCCACAACCAACAAGGTCCATCTTTAGTACATCGCATGCCGCCCTTATATCTTCAACCGATATGATGCATGTCATCTTATGTCTGACATGGTGCATGTCGCCTTCTGTCCCTCATAACCGGTAAGATACAAGACGTCTACATTCTCTTATTGCCGACGTTGTGTAGGTTACATCGGTCATTTATGCTCATACAATACATGTCATCCTCGACCCATGCAACGGTTACATTCTCTTCAATGATCGTTCCGGACTTCACACGGACATTACTCCATGATAGAAACTGTTATGGTGATGGCTATAAATTATATGTTCCATTATGGCTTGAGCCATAACTTATTGTCACGGATTTTATGTGTTGTAAAATAACAAGTAATAATTATAAATCCGGTATTCCCCAAGTATAGGGATCGTAGTAATAGTGGTTAATACCGGTGTCGAACTCACAGGGAAAACGGGGTTGTGATTCTAGTTTTTATTTTATAAATCTACGGGTGTCACAAGTTATACTAATATTTCGGATAAGACAAATTAATAACGGAATAAAACTGGACTGAAGACAGTGATCTAAAGCCAGGGAGAAACGGTTGCGGACAAATTTAAAACACGGCTAAGATTATAACTACAATGATGTGATCAAACGAGTGCTATTTTGTAAAGAACTGCTAATGATTTTAAGTTAACGATTTAAAGAACGAACAAGCTATTGATCAACCTATTTTAACAACATTCAATCTCGATCTCGATTCTCTCGTGAATTTACCAAAGTCGTGATCCACCTAACAAGGTTTGAACTCCTAATTTCTTAGATAAATTCAACTATCAACCTTTTATCTTTCGATATTAGAGATTAACGCTTCTAAAACGAAGGTGTCGGATTTCTCAATCACAAGATCTAAATGGCAACCTAACCAACTCTCGTTATACGTAGGTTAACATGCTCAATCTTTATCAAGGTGATCAAAGTTTAACAAGATTCTCATCCAATCAAACTAACATTCATGCAAAGATCTTTCAATACAATTGCATATGATCAAAATAAACAAGATAAAGATACAACTTAAAGTAAAACTCACAAGATAATTGAAGATGAGATCAAAGTGTTGTTAAAATGGCTTCACAAAGCTTGCTCACAAGGATTTAGCTCCTTGACATGATTGAAGTCTTTGAGTTTAGTACAAGAGAGTACATAAATTTAAGCTACTTTGATCTAATAATTTAAGAACATGGAAAGTGTTTAAGCTAATGGAAAGAAAAGCTAAGTCTTTTTGGGAGAAAAGATAGCTTTTTGGATGTCAAAATTCGATACCTAATGAGTTGGGAACACCCCCTATTTATAGAAATCAAAGTCGGTTTGCTGTCTTCGAGGTTGGACGCCCGTCCGCCAAAAGTGGACGCTCGTTTGACAAAGGTGGACGCTCGTTTGAGTAGCGTCTAAACTCTCTGTACTGAAAATCTCCTCTGGACGCTAGTTCACTTTTATGGACGCCTATTTGCTTTCATTTTGACTTGAATGAGACTTAGCCACTAAGTCTTTGAATTGACTTGATTCTTTTCTTCTCTTCTAAGTTAACTTAGCCTCTAAGTTATGCTTTGCTTCTCCTCTAAGTTATCATCACATGAGCTCTCTGTCGACCTTGAACATCGAGGTCGGATATCGGACATCGATCAGTGGATAACGAAAAGCATCATCGAGCAGCAGTCATAGCGGACGCCCGTTCGGTTAGATGGACGCCCGTCCACTTGATTTCATCACAATTTCTCTTCTTTTCTTACTTGTATCTTCCCTTGATCATTTTCCCATCTTTTCCAACTCTTTTCATGACATAATTAGGCGCCTAAAAGCATGATAAACTCGTGCAAAACGTAACGATGCAAATATAAAGATATTATATGATAAAATCACAGTTTTAACTCGGTTTTGCACTTAGATATATTTATAGCTCCTTTACTCAATATTATGATATAACCAATGATTTTCTATAAAAACCATAAAACAAGACGGATATTGTTATGAAATAACATCGTATAAAACCATAAAATCCACCCTTAACAACTCCCCCACACTTATCTTTTGCTCGTCCCGAGCAAAATGGAACACGACTCACCTTACTAATATCAAAATCCTAACCAGAATAACCATAGACATCTTAGCAAGTATAAGGTATATCTAATAAGCTAAAAGTTCACCCGGATGCGTGTGTGTAGAGCCATACTAAATTTCCGCTAAATCCAACCTTGAATTTTTCAAGTTACCAGCTAGTAAACATCTCAGTCAGAAATATATAACGATCATTAGAATCTGTAATCAAACTAAATGTAGCACGGCATGAAAAGAATGATAGAACTTAATTAGAATCGGTCTGACATACTCAGAGGATTTTCCCTACAACATGCCTTTCAGTTTATACTGGGGATAAGTTATGCAAAATATCAGACGTTTCATTATTCAGTTTACATAACCTTCACATGTATAAGCTTATCAGAATGAGCTTTTGCCCGTCATAGCAGAATAGGACGTACTGGGTACACCCTACCATACTCAAATCATAATGCAGCTTTTTCTGACTGTCGTGAGCTCTTGGTCATCATAGCGGTATAGGACAATCAAGATTTGCCCTACCTCACTCCAATCATCGACCAGCTTCTGACAAACTTATTAATTACATGATTAAAATTTTCTTTTAAGATCTTTTCCCCAGGTATAATATTGTTGCTTTTCTTATCACATTCAAACCTGAGGCATTCACAGTATGTCATACTTTGATTCTAAAACTGAGCTATTGTAATTCTTATGTCCGTTACATTTACCTAGACACAAGATTCTTATGATATCATTAACAGCCTCAAACCTTAATGAGTATAGCTTTATATTTCAGCTCATCGTCTAATATGGCTCGTGATATAAATATATATATATAAAGGTGAAACATCTAACTTACTAAACCGACCACATAAAGCATTGATGACTATCATATTAAAGTTAAAAATCAAAATTAGTAAGCTAAGCAGCAGATAACCTTGCTCGAGACAAAACAAAAATTTTATTTTTTGTCAATTTTAAGCATACTTTAAGCATGGTATAAATATTTTAAGCTCTCAGAATGGTAAACACAATTAATTGAGTAAATATCATGTAGGTACTAACTGACTAAACCCTCCCCCACACTTAAACTACAACATGTCCTCATGTTGTGCAGAATTTAACAGAAATGATAAAGCACTTAGCTGATTTCGTGAAAGATCCTGAAGTTGCGGAGTAAGGCTAAATAGAGTCCTTTCCCAAGTACAACTTCCAAAGTAGTTCGACAAAATAGCTCCAAATGTACCTGCATCACTTGAAAAACATGGAAACATCTCGGGGGAAACAAGTGAATTATGTCATAGCAAGCAAGAGATTGAAAGATAAAGAGATGATAAAAGAGAAAAGATTTCAACCCTTATAATTCACAGCAAAACAAAAGAAAACACCAACTCACAAAATACATAAAAACAAAAGAAAGTAGTGGGTTGCCTCCCACCGAGCGCTGTTGGTTAACGTCGTTCGCTCGACGTAACCGCTACTAAACCCTAGTCTTCATAGATTTCAGCCCAATCTATTACCCTGATAAGTCGACGCAGCATGTCCATGACGGGTGGAAAATCGTACTCACCTTGTAAGTTCCAATCCTCTTCTGCAATATCCGCGCCGCGGTAATGCTCCTCCCACAACACTAGGACCAAGTCTGTCAGCATTGGGTCGTTTAGAATGAAATATGGTCGTCCCAACGACCTCTGCAGCTCCTCTGCGCTAAAATCTCCACCTCCCAGATTTCGTGGGACAATGATTACGTAAGTGACAGTCCGGACGTGTGTGACGAGGTGAAAATCAACATCCAGAATAATTGTCCCTCGGGGACCATCAGCTAAAGTAATCTCGTGGATTTTCCTAATGAGCCAGAACTTGTGCGGTGGGATGTCAAACTCCATAGCAACAAAACAAAGTCACAGAAACCTATTTAACAAAAAAATGTATCAAACTAGGCTTAAATAAACAAACTAAAGAAAAAAAACGACTAGAACAACTAATAAAGACAAGGATATCAGCCTGGATCAGGCCATTTAATTTTTCTACCAGCCACTACATCGCGCAGGCTCTGATCGTGGTTGTGGTGGCAGAAACAACATCTCACACATGGGGCTAAGTTGGTAAGTGTTGTCCAAACACTTTTAATCCTTCCCCTTGTAGATTTCTTCTTACTTCTCTTAGATTGTGCCTCTCGTTTGAGCTCCTCCATATCCCAACTACCAGCCATCACGTCTTCAATTAAGCCCCTATTGTCATTCTCAGAAAATAAGCTGGGTGAGAATTCGTCAACATCTGTAGTCATTGGATTCTCACACCCGAAAATCTCGAGTAAATGAACAATTAAGGCCTTTTCTTTTTGTTGGCCGATATAGTGCTTGCATCTCTGACCATTCACCCTGAAAGGCTGGTCACCGTAACCTCGAAGCTCTAAAACACCTCCAGGAATGATCTGGAGAATCTCGAAGGGGCCGGACCAACGTGTCCGGAGCTTTCCAGGGAACAAATGTAACCTGGAATTATATAGCAAAACTTGCTCCCCTACCGTGAATTCTCTTTTCTTGATCTTAGCATCATGGAGAAGCTTCATCTTGTCCTTGCTTACCCTGGCACTTTCGTAGGCCTGGAGTCGGAACTCATCCAATTCGTGTAGCTGCATCAGTCGACGCTCTCCACATGAGCGAGTATCAAAGTTTAGAAACTTTGTAGCCCAGTATGCTCTATGCTCAAGTTCGACTGGCAGATGGCAAGGTTTGCCATACACCATTTGGTACGGTGATGTACCCATCGGTGTCTTATATGCTGTTCGATAGGCCCACAGTACATCATCTAACTTCAGACTCCAGTCTTTTCGGTGGCTATTAACCACTTTCTCCAGGATTTTCTTAAGGCTTTGATTACTTCGCTCGACCTGACCACTAGTCATCGGATGATACGGTGTACCGATTTTATGCTTAACACCATATTTTTCTAGTACCTTCTCTAGTGGTCGGTTACAAAAATGTGTTCCTTCATCGCTTATCAAGGCTCGCGGACAACCAAATCACACAAAGATGTTTTTCCTCAGAAAATTCATGACCGTTTTATGGTCATTGCGAATTGTGGCTACCGCCTCTACCCACTTGGACACGTAATCAACACAGACTAGAATGTATTTGTTTCCACACGAGGATGGGAAAGGACCCATGAAGTCAATTCCCCAAACATCGAAAACTTCGCATTCTAGAATGGGGAGGCATGTCGAAGCGCCTAGTTAAAGCTCCGGTTCGTTGGCACCGATCACAGGATTTACAGAATGTTTCTATATCCTTGAAGATCGAGGGCCAATAGAAACCGGATTGGAAAATCTTTGCAACAGTTTTCCAAGGGCCAAAGTGACCACCAGTGGGGCCACTGTGACACTGGTCGATAATATCCCGTTGCTCAGACTCAGGAACACATCTTCTCAGCAATCCATCCTTACAGTTTTTAAAGAGGTACGGCTCATCCCAAATGAATGTTTTCAAATCAGAGAAGAATTTCTTCTTCTCTTGATATGAAAAGTCAGGATTCAGATATTGGGAGTGCAGGTAGTTGACGATGGAAGAATACCACGGAACATCAGGAGCACAATCGTCAATCATCATTACATTTTCAAGAGGAAAGTATAGGTCTATATCCTTAGGATCCTCTTCTTCCTCTGTCAGCAATCTAGAAATATGATCTGCTACTGCGTTTTCACTACCCCTTATATCTTTGATTTCTACATCAAACTCCTGTAGGGTAAGAATCCAACGCAGTAAGCGCGGTTTCGCATCCTTCTTATTCATTAAATAGCGTAAAGCAGCATGATCCGTCCACACTATAACCTGAGCTCCTAACAAGTAACTGCGGAATTTGTCCATAGAGAACACAACAGCCAACAGTTCTTTTTCTGTTGTGGTGTAGTTGACTTGAGCGGAGCTCAGAGTGTGACTAGCATAGTAGATCGGTTGAAACTTCCTATTGATTCTTTGGCCCAAGACTGCACCAACCGCGTAGTTAGATGCATCGCACATAAGTTCGAACGGAAGGTTCCAATCTGGGGCAATCAAGATAGGGGCAGATATCAACTGATGCTTAAGCGTTTCAAATGCCTGCTTGCACTCATTATCGAAATTAAACTCAACTTCATCACGAAGCAAATTGGATAAAGGCTTAGAAATCTTGGAAAAGTCTTTAATAAATCGTCTGTAAAAACCCACGTGTCCAAGAAAACCTCGAATTTCTCGCACATTCTTCGGGAAGCTCATTTTCTCAATAGCCTCCACTTTGGCTTTATCCACTTCGATGCCTTTGGACGAGATCTTATGACCAAGAACTATGCCCTCCTCAACCATGAAGTGACATTTTTCCCAATTAAGGACTAAGTTCTTCTTTACGCATCTCTCCAAAACATTATCAAGGTTTAGAAGACAATTATCAAAAGTTTGACCAAAAACCGAGAAGTCATCCATAAAGACTTCCATACATTTCTCCACAAGTCCGTCAAAGATGGCCAGCATACATCTCTGAAATGTAGCAGGGGCATTGCAAAGACCAAATGGCATTCGCCTGTAGGCGAAAGTACCATAGGGACAAGTGAACGTAGTCTTCTCTTGGTCTTTAGGGTCTATTGGGATTTGGAAATAACCAGAATAGCCATCTAGAAAACAGTAAAAAGCGTGGCCGGCCAAACGCTCAAGCATTTGGTCAATGAAAGGGAGGGGAAAGTGATCTTTCATTGTGACTTCGTTGAGTTTTCTATAATCAATGCAAACTCTGTAACCAGTCACAAGTCTTAATGCAACCTCTTCCCCTTTTTCATTTTTCTCAATCGTAATTCCCACTTTCTTAGGGACTACTTGAGTTGGCGACACCCAATCACTATCTGCAATAGCATAGATGATTCCCATATCCAACAACTTGATAATCTCTTTCTTGACAACCTCCTGCATATGAGGATTCAGTCTCTTCTGCGGTTGTCTAATTCTGTTAGCTCCGTCTTCTGTCTTGATTTTGTGCATGCAGATATCCGTAGAGATTCCTTTGATATCCCCGATCTGCCATCCGAAGGCCCGTTCGTTCTTTTTCAAGACATTTAATAATTTCAGTTCCTCGCTCTCGGAAAGTTTGGATGAGATGATGAGGGGAAGCCTATCACCATCTTGCAAGAATATATACTTTAAATGCTTCGGTAAGGGCTTTAAATCAAGATCATTTGGAGGTTCCTCTAAACTGGACTTTAAACCGCCACTTTCCAAATTATCAGAGGCAACTAGCAGAGCTTCCAACAAATCAACTTCCTCCGAAGGTGAAAGATTCTTGGTTCCTACCGCTTCCTTATCTATGTCAGCTTCAGAGTCTATCAGATCTACCCGACCATACTGATTTAGATTGTCGATAAGACGCTCGTACTCAGAATCTACTACCATGACTTGATCCTCTAAATAATCTTTGAAATCATCAAATGATTCCTCTGCAGAGAATCCGGTTGGAAATTCAGAAGGACGTTTGATAGCTTTAGAAACGCTGTAGCTCACTTCTTTATCTCCAACGCGCAAAGTCACCTTAGCACCATCATCACAATCGATGAGGGCTCTAGCGGTAGACAGAAAGGGTTTTCCAAGAATTAGAGGCGTATTGGGTTGTTGAATGTCTAAAACATACCAATCTACAGGAAATGTAAATTTATCGACTTGAATCAATAAATCTTTCAACATTCCTGTCGCTTTCTTGGATGACCTATCCGCAAACTGAATACTCATAGTAGTGGGTTCCAGCAGATGGTCTAATTGCAGTTGCTGACAGATATATAAAGGCATAAGACTGATCGATGCTCCTAGATCACATAAAGAATTAGGAAAGACAAGGCCTCCTATTTGTAAGGTAAGAACAAATCTTCCAGGATCGCCCTTTTTAACCGGTAATTCTTCATAATTGATCATGGAAAAGTCTTCACTAATCGTCCTGTCGATGCCTTCTAACTTTTTTTTAGAAGAGATCACATCCTTTATAAATTTAGTGTACTTGGGCATCTCAACCAACACATCAGATAACGGTATGTTAACTTGGGTGTTTTTTAAGAGGTTGAGGACCTTCTCGTACTTCTTATCTTCGTATAAAGGAATGTTGGTCTTTCTTGGAGGAAACGGGAGCTTCTGTAACTCCTTCTCAGAGAAAACTTTCTTCTTGGAGGAGCTCACAGCTTGCTCCTCAAGATCTTTCCACCTCACAAATTTCTCACCTTCTTTCCTCACTGGCTCACTCTCTCTCTCAACAGACTTCTCATTGCCCACAGGCTCATCTACTGCATCTCCTTCTATCCCATCCTTAGAAAAATCAGTTTCTATTGTGCTGTTTATCGGAGTAGGGATATAGGTCTCTTCCGCTCCCCCTCCTGCACTCTCAATGGCAGGAGGGGCTAGTGGTTTCCCTGGTTCTGTGGACCAGAGAGTTGAGTGCCTGATCGTAGACTAATGGCATTTGAGTCTTCTTGATTATAGGCCGGTGATGGGACTCGAGCAGTACTCTTACTTGGATTAACCTGGCTGACTTGATCTCCTCCGCGAGGGTTCTTCTCAGTAAAACTGGGTAGATGCCCTGGTGGTCTCGAAGCCAGTTGTTCAGCCAACTGTCCCAATTGTCTTTCCAGGTTCTTGATCGTCTTTGTTTGCTCTTCTAACCTGGTAGCAATATCACTAGGATGAGTTAATCCCGGAGGATTCTGAGAGTTTTGATTGTATGATTGACTGGGCCTATTTCCATAAACAGGATTAGGATTGTTAGGCCAGTTCTGGTTAAATCTTTGAGTGGCTGCAGGAAAATTATTATTGGGGTTCTGGTTGAAACCAGGGTTTCTATTGAAGTTCTGGCTTTGGTTGAAACCCTGATTTTGGTAAGTGCCCTGGCCAGATAGTGGGTTGTTAAACCTCGAATTTTGTTGGCCGTAAAAAGCATTTACCTCAGCATTCTGTTCATTCATCGGACAGAATCGAGACGTGTGTCCCACGTTATCACATGACTGGCATGTGACTTGATTGTATTGTCCATTATTTTGGACAGTGTTAACTTGGTACGATTGGGGAGAAATAAATTGACACTGGCCATTTATATGGCCGGTCTGACAACAATTATCACAGAATAGAACGTGGGCGTTCTGTTGGAGAGATTGGTTCTGATTGATCAGATTTTGAGAACCCACGTTTGTGGCCATCTGCTTCTGCAGCATGGCGATCACATTTTGCATGTTCACCTCTTCGACCTTAGGAGGAGGAGGAGGTGCTTGTATAGTTTGGAAAGAGGGGGCATAGTTATACTTGGCAATGTCCTCGAACAGTGCCCACCCCTCAGCAGGTGTTTTTCTCAAAAATGCCCCACCAGACGAACTGTTGACCATGCCCTTAGTGAGCTCAGTCAACCCACTGAAGAACGTGTTGACTTGTCTCTGCAAGTCTAACCCGTGGTGGGGGCATTTCCGGAGAAGAGATTTGAATCTCTTCCAGCAATCGAAGAATGATTCATTCTCCTGCTGATGGAACGTAAAGATTTCACTTAGGCATTGGGCGGTTTTCGATGGTGGGAAATATTGACTTAAAAATTCTTTTTCCAGCCCAGCCCAAGTAGTAATGGATTCAGAAGGAAGAGAGTGATACCAATCCTTTGCCTCCCCTCGCAAAGAAAAAGGAAACAATTTAAGCTTTACTGCATCATCACTGACTCCTTGGATACGAGTTGTACTGCAGATTTCCAAGAATGTGTGGATGTGCGTGTGCGGGTTTTCGGACTGAAAACCGTGAAAGATAGATGCATGCTGCATCATCTGTATAAGCCCTGGTTTCAGCTCAAAAGTTTGTGCCGTAATGGCCGGAAGAATTATAGCAGGGTTGACTTTGACCATGCTTGGCATGGCATAGTCAGCCAACGTACGAGTGTCTTCTGCTGCCATGATGACTAGATTTTTGATTTCTTCGGCTAAAAGTAGCTCGAAGTCTCTCTCGTGTTCGTTTCCTGGGTCGGAAGGATCCGGAAAACAAATTCTTCTCCTATTGGGTCGGACTATGGTCCGCTCGAGATCAGGATCGTAGAGTAAATGCCCTTCCTGACTTCGAGTTTGCATAAACTGAACCCGAGAGAAAAAAAAAATTCGCAAACGGGCGTTCGGAATGGTTGAACGTGCGTTTGCACTCAGAAGGAACCGGACGAGCGTCCAAATGAATGGACGGGCGTTCAGGTTCGACAGAGACTAAAACAGAAACAGCAAAACAGAGTGCAAACAGAAATGAAACAGAGTAATAATTCAAAAACTATCTAAGACATAAATATGTTTGCTAAGGGATTCGGATAAACTTAACAAAAACAGGGAATAAGTCCTCCAAAACACCCTAGGACTAACAATTTGAACAGTAACAACATAAACAACAAAACAAAATTACTAAAGGAAAACAAAAACTAGACAACCGTCCGGTTTTCCCCGGCAACGGCGCCAAAAACTTGTCACGGATTTTATGCGATGTAAAATAACAAGTAATAATTATAAATCCGGTATTCCCCAAGTATAGGGATCGTAGTAATAGTGGTTAATACCGGTGTCGAACTCACAGGGAAAACGGGGTTGTGATTCTAGTTTTTATTTTATAAATCTACGGGTGTCACAAGTTATACTAATACTTCGGATAAGACAAATTAATAACGGAATAAAACTGGACTCAAGACAGTGATCTAAAGCCAGGGAGAAACGGTTGCGGACAAATTTAAAACACGGCTAAGATTATAACTACAATGATGTGATCAAACGAGTGCTATTTTGTAAAGAACCGCTAATGATTTTAAGTTAACGATTTAAAGAACGAACAAGCTATTGATCAACCTATTTTAACAACATTCAATCTCGATCTCGATTCTCTCGTGAATTTACCAAAGTCGTGATCCACCTAACAAGGTTTGAACTCCTAATTTCTTAGATAAATTCAACTATCAACCTTTTATCTTTCGATATTAGAGATTAACGCTTCTAAAACGAAGGTGTCGGATTTCTCAATCACAAGATCTAAACGGCAACCTAACCAACTCTCGTTATACGTAGGTTAACATGCTCAATCTTTATCAAGGTGATCAAAGTTTAACAAGATTCTCATCCAATCAAACTAACATTCATGCAAAGATCTTTCAATACAATTGCATATGATCAAAATAAACAAGATAAAGATACAACTTAAAGTAAAACTCACAAGATAATTGAAGATGAGATCAAAGTGTTGTTAAAATGGCTTCACAAAGCTTGCTCACAAGGATTTAGCTCCTTGACATGATTGAAGTCTTTGAGTTTAGTACAAGAGAGTACATAAATTTAAGCTACTTTGATCTAATAATTTAAGAACATGGAAAGTGTTTAAGCTAATGGAAAGAAAAGCTAAGTCTTTTTGGGAGAAAGATAGCTTTTTGGATGTCAAAATTCGATACCTAATGAGTTGGGAACACCCCCTATTTATAGAAATCAAAGTCGGTTTGCTGTCTTCGAGGTTGGACGCCCGTCCGCCAAAAGTGGACGCTCGTTTGACAAAGGTGGACGCTCGTTTGAGTAGCGTCTAAACTCTCTGTACTGAAAATCTCCTCTGGATGCCAGTTCACTTTTATGGACGCCCGTTTGCTTTCATTTTGACTTGAATGAGACTTAGCCACTAAGTCTTTGAATTGACTTGATTCTTTTCTTCTCTTCTAAGTTAACTTAGCCTCTAAGTTATGCTTTGCTTCTCCTCTAAGTTATCATCACATGAGCTCTCTGTCGACCTTGAACATCGAGGTCGGATATCGGACATCGATCAGCGGATAACGAAAAGCATCATCGAGCAGCAGTCATAGCGGACGCCCGTTCGGTTAGATGGACGCCCGTCCACTTGATTTCATCACAATTTCTCTTCTTTTCTTACTTGTATCTTCCCTTGATCATTTTACCATCTTTTCCAACTCTTTTCATGACATAATTAGGCGCCTAAAAGCATGATAAACTCGTGCAAAACGTAACGATGCAAATATAAAGATATTATATGATAAAATCACAGTTTTAACTCGGTTTTGCACTTAGATATATTTATAGCTCCTTTACTCAATATTACGATATAACCAATGATTTTCTATAAAAACCATAAAACAAGACGGATATTGTTATGAAATAACATCGTATTAAACCATAAAATCCACCCTTAACACTTATCCATAACATGCCCTATTACATCAATATGTGGTAAACTCCTTTGACCACGACTTCAATGCATCATAATCTACTCCTTCACAAGCTTAGGGAGAGGTATATAAATGATCATCATCCCCAATTACAAGGTACATACATAATACGTTAGATATACATTCTCGCTTACTATCTTAACGGAAATTCCTCTATTCAAATATTGTCTTGAGTGTGACAGTGTCCCCCCGGAGAAAGCTCCGGCACACCTCATGCTTTTTTGAGTTTTGCATCTCCACTCTCAAATCCACTCGAAAAAATTACTTGGATCATCAATCATGGGTCTATTTACCTGTATATCAACTCAATTGTAACTCGGACGATTTCAGACATTGTCAAGCATCATTCAATGTAAAATATTTCGAAGAAGAAGAGAAAATAGAACCAATGTGTGTGATGGCAAGATTATTTCCATCACCAACCTTGATGTCTTTATTGCCAGAATAAGGTGTGTGTAATGCCAAATTACGGAGCAAACAAAGGTGCTTAAGAAGATGCAATGTTGAAGGGTTGGACCGAATGCGAAAAAGTTGTGAGAGGTTGAACCTGGTAAGAATTGCACAATTTCTCAGAATGTCCTTGCAATTTTCACACTGATATACCCAAGTAAGGTTTTTTAGGGGAAAAAACCGGGCCTACTCCATGCGAGAAAGTACTTTGTGTCTGTGTCCAAGAATTAGGAACATTGGGACGTGAAAATGAACCAGCACTCTGACAGGGATGTGATATAGCTGAATGAGCTGTAGCAAGACCAGCAAGAACAACTGGCTGCAACTTTTATGGAAGAGTCTCATAATTAAGTAGCTTTTCATAGAGCTCTTTAAAATCAATGGGGGTGTCACATGCTTGACAACCCTAGCCAACTCTTTATAGTCATATCTCAAATCGTCCGAAATAAGTTTCACAAGACCATATGGATCCGTAGACTAATTCATCAGCTTTAGTTTTCACAGCATGAAGATAATTAGAGACTGTTTAAGTACATTTTGGGTAGATTTGAGGTACTTTGCATATGTATCATATAAAGTATTCCATGCCTCATGAAGAATTCTTTGCCTAAGTGATAAAGGGAAAGATATTTTGAGAAAGAGAAGAAATAAGATATGTTCAGTAGACCACTGTACACGCCGCACTCATTGGGCCTCACATAGAGTGATAAATGACATATCAACATATGGGACAGCATGAGCTCAGCTCGACATCGGGCCTCAACCAGCAAGCTCCATCTCTAGAACAACGCAGGTTACCCTTATATCCTAATCCGATATACTATACATTTTTCGTGGACTTATCCAAAGAGTTGTTTAGAGTAAGAACATCACAAAAGTTGCTTATAATTTTTTTTTTGTAAATGTTCATAGGTTTACTAGATAATTATGAAGAACATGATATTAAAATATATTAAACACTAAGATTTGTAAATTCAGAATGATTATTATCTTTAAATGGGTGATAAATATATCGAGTACATGAATAAAGTAAAAAAACTAATAAATAAGAAACAAGATCATTTTATATAATTATTGATAATAGCATATGTATACTTTAGGAGGAATAAATACTTAATAAATTATGTATTAATTAATAATGTTATCTTCAAAATTTTAAAAGTTTTATTTCAGTAAAACACGCACACACTTTCTGTCTTCACTATGACTCGAATCCGAAACCTCCGGGTCAAGAGCCACAGTAATTACCACTGGGCCAATTCTATTGGCTTATCATGACCAATTTAAATCAACATCAAGACATGTATTACAAATTTACAAATTAACCCCAACAATATATAACAATTAACAATCAATACAACAATAATAAACACATTAAAGACATACCACGTGCATCGCACGTGTCTTTTACTAGTACTAGCAAAACGCACGTGTTACATTTAAACTAAAATTGAAAAACTGCAAAATTAATGATACAAATTAATATTACATAACAGTACTATCTAGTATATATTAATATATTAATTATAAATAAACAAAATAATAAAAATTACAGAATGATATTGCATTTTGTTTCTATTTTGAAATCGTGGATACAATTTTCCTCAAAAAAAAAAAGAAATTGTGGATACATTTACTCAATACATTTATCATTCTCTATAAAATAATTCTTATTTCATAATTTCTTGAATTTAGTTTGTAACATGTTTATTGTAATCCGGATAAATATAACAAAACATTGCTTCAATTTGACTAAGTTTATGTGTATTTTGGAAAGAACTATTATTCATATTACATGAGAATGAAAGATAATAAATTAATCTATGTATAATTTTTGGGGGCCAGAGGCCAGAAGGACAAAAAAAAATACAAAATGGGAAAAAAGGACAAGAAAAAGAAATAATGGTTGAGAAGGACAAAAACGCGCCTGTTACTACATGTGTTACTACATTTGGTTGTAGCAACATGTAGTAACACATGTAGTAACATGCGCGTTTTTGTCCTTCTCGACCACTATCTTTTTTTCTTGTCCTTTTTCCTCATTTTAGATAAAAAACAGTCATTTACAACCTTTAACCTTAATTTTGGATGATGTTACATAATGATGAAGAAACTATATATGTTTGAAAATAAATAATATTGAGTAATGTAATGTCTCAAAAATTTTGAGTAATGCAATAGTCGACATTTTTTTGATAACTGAAATTTTAAATTAAAATATTCACCGTATAGTTTAATCTGATAAAAAATTATATAATCAAATATTAAATTTGTTGTTAAGTATGTGTTAATTTATAAAATAAAAATATGTTTATTTTTATAATCGTTACAATGTGATCTCATATTTTTATTTACCTTTTAAATTGGTGAAATTATTTTATTTTTAATACATGTTAAATCATAATACACTTTTTATACTAATCTTTTTCTGAAAGATAATAAGCATTTTTAATTACTAAAAATTTAATGTTTAGACAATTGGTTTGCCTTAACTATCTGATAAATCTTTACACATTATCTGAAATAATTAAGATAGATTTATCGGGAAAGTGAGTCTGATATTCAACTGTGATGATTCTACTATGATAGTCACTGTGGTGTAAATAAATGTCTATCCCCTAAATAAACATATGACATAATCTAATGTGGTGTGACATAGTAGATCTTACGATCTAAATAAGAAGCCTAACTAATGGGCACGGTTATTGATGAATCTCCTTTTGGAGAAGGAAAGATTGAGGAGGGTTTTAAGTTCATGTATTTTTGTCATATTCCACAAGCAAATAGTTTTTATTTATTTATTTAAAGAGATAGGTCGAAAGGGCACAATAACTATAAAAATACACAATCATGACAACTTTAAGTTTAAATGGTTTATAAGGACAAAAATAATAGAACAGTACCAAAATACTCTTTTTCCAGATGAAGGGAAAAAATGAATGTCATTTTTTCTCTTTGCTCGATATTTCAAACGATTATATATATCTTTTGATCTAGAACTCTGATCATCGTAATTCTTTCACCATAATTATTATTTTTGGTCTTCTTTATTTAGATATCCTATTTAATATTTTTCCAACGTAATTTATGGAAATCGAAAATTTCTTCATATATTCATCGTGATGCAGTAACAATGAAGTTGAATAATGACACGTGAACATGCACTTGCACTGCTAAAACATATGAACATTTGATTCAGTGACAATAATAGCTTGTCAATGTATCTTCAATGACACTATTTGATGACCAAAACATGTTCCGTTTCATCTTACGTGAAAAATTATGAAAAACAAATCATGTGTCACTACATCTTCATTCATACTTTATTAATGAATGAAACCTGGACTTGTTAGTGCTAAATTTTTGTCCTGAGATAACACAAAATCTTTCAAGCACTTGTTTGATAGTAATAGCTTGAACATTGGTGGTCTCTCCAAGAAGAACCTATTCATCTGCAAAAAAGATTCGTGAAAGCTGAGGTGTCTGTCTTCCAATCCCACAGGGTTTCCGAATTCCATCCAGAATAGCCTTATCAATATGTTGGCTAAGGACCTCTATAAGATGACAAGTTGGGAGGATGTCAGGGTGAACAAAATGAGGTGGTCAATCTTCAGGGCAAGGCCTAAGCTAGTCAGAATTATCTCAAGAAACTTCCAATCAACCCTGTCATAGGCTTTCTCTAGGTCTATTTTCAACCTCATTTCACCGGTTTTTCCCTTTTTGCTCTTGAAATGGTGGAGCACTTCTTGAGCTAGATCAATATTCCCAGTACTACCTTTTCCAGGTACAAAAGTTGCTCGAGTCTGAGAGACCAGTTTCCTGACACCTTGTAGTCTATTAGCAATAACTTTGATATGATTTTTACACAGACATTGGTCATGGCAATAAGCCTGAACTGAGCAACAGATTCAAGGGGGTTTACTTTAGGTATCAAAGAAACAAGGGTCTGTTTGAGCATGAAATCAAAGTGACCAACTTCAAAATCTTTAGTGAGAAACTCTATGATTGGCTTGCAGGGATGCCCTTGTTGGAAGTAGCGCGAAAGACAATTTATGTAATTGTTTTTATAATTAATAAATGACAGATTTATTCTCATCTTATTACTTGCTTCGTGCCTGTTACACTACTGAAAACCCCAAGTTGTATCATATGTAGCCATATAACTTAGTGTGTGTCACACGCGAGGATTAAGTTTATGGTGATACACTTGAAATGTTAGTCCGTGGTGAACTTAATCAAAATATGGGGTCTATTGATTAAACCACTATTAATGCGCCCAGAACACTTTATGATGTGACCGACTTATCCGGACCGTCGACATTGGTTGTCTAAGTGGGGCATTTATATATGATGTAGTCATATAGGACTGGACCGATTTAATCTGTATTTCTCATATAATTCCGTGATTGAGAAATCTTATTAAGTCATAAGATGATCATATATGGATTAACCTTAATCCTGAAGTGTTTGCATACTCCTAACTGTTTCAAGATAGGGTTTGATGTGTTCGTTAAGGTTCGCTAAGAGGCGCGGCCCGAATCACTTTCACGTTGGCACTATTCTGGAATGAGTGAGAAGTGTGTGTCTCACAGATATGGAATCCATTCCTTCCTAGGGAGGTAGAAAGACAATCCCCTTATTTGTTAATCCTAGAAACTGATCGATCCGCGGAGTTCGTATTGGTTATGAACTAATTGATCACTAGAGGGTTAATGGTAAATAATGATAAGAGGTATTGAAGAAGGTTTACGGAAATAATCCCGCTTCATCACGGATAGTCCATGGAGGGTTAGTTTATATGTAATGATTATATCAATGGACACTTATCGACTCGACTCGACGTTTTGAGAATAAGTTATATCTATAATCGATAGAGTTCAGTTTCGCATTTATGGTGGCGTAATTCCGAAATTAATAAGTCGGGTAGAAATATTCTGTTCGATGAATATTTTATTCAATTTATCGTAGCTACTGGTTATAGGTCAATGGTCCCCGGGTTGGCTCGTAACACGCGAGTGTTTTCTCGTTTTATGGAACTTCGAGAATAAATTATATAGTTGGTCTATTTAATGAATATGCGAAATATTATTTATTCGGTAAATAATATGCAAAATAGAAAAGACATTTTCTATTATCCCAAATGACATAAAGTGGCGCCATATTATTTTGGTTTTGGGAAAAGAAATTTTCTCCTAATTAATTATAATGTGGATAATGTAATTATTTATGTGTTAAATAATTATAAATAAGAAATTAGTTTTCTTATTGGATAAATGGGAAATTTGTTTTCCTATTGGATATGTCATGTTTGGATTGCGGTATTGGAATGGAATGGAATGCTTTTTTCATTCCATTCCATCAATTTGGCGTGTTTGGCAACGGAAGAATGAAATATGTTCTCATTCCAACGGAATGAAAATGGATGATTTTCATTCCATCCAAAATCCAATGGAATGGCCGGAATGGAATGAAAAAATAAATCATGCAATAAGAAACGATTCCATTCCACTGTCTAGCAAACACAGTAATGGAATGATATCATTCCATTCCATTGCATTCCATTCGAACAGATTCATTCCATTCCATTACATTCAATCAATCCAAACGAGCTTGGAACATCCAACGCCATTTTTGATGAAAAAAAATACGACGTGTATTTTGAAAAAAGAGAGCAATTTTGTTTTCTTGTCTTAGCCATCGGAAGAAGAAAAACTAGGGTTTTTCTTAAGCATATTCGAGGAGGTTCTACTACGAGGATCGACGTCCACCAATCGTCGCTTGGAGATACAATCCGGAAGATCACGGCTTCCCTCTGGTTGGGTAAATTTATTAACCTTCTTATAGATTATTAATTATTATGCGACTCAAATCGTGGTAACATCGCATGCGAATTTATTCGTAGCTTCCACTGTGCTTGATCGAGTGTCTCGATCGGTGCTGTGAATCAGATATGACGATCCAATTATGGATTGGATCCGGATTCGGGTTTCTGTATGTCCAGCATGTGGTATCAAAGCTTAGGTTAAAGCGATTTTGCGATCATGATTGCATGATTGATTAATAAGGAGTGGAATAGAATAATAATTGCATCTTTTAATTTTATTTATGCAATTGAATGTTTTTTGTTGACGAGATGGATAGGGGTTGGTACTTGTTTACCGTTAGATCTATTGTAAACCCGTTTTTCCGGGTATAGGATATCATGTAATTTATTTTTTGCAATTTTAATTTGCTGAATTTATTTAATTCGGCCGCGTCGTATTTATATTAATTTTGGTCGAAGACTATGATGAAAAAAAGATGCAGCACAATGGTCAAGACACAGGTTAAATTGTATACAGACCCGAGTTCGAATCCCCTTGGCCGTATAAAAATTCTGAAACCTTTGGGATTCGAACTCAGGTGGTGATGAAGGAAGAATGAGACTTTTATCAACTCAACTGGAGCAGTTTTTTGATAAAGGAACAAGAGCAGAAAATTAAATACCTGGAGCGGCTGAAGAAAATAGTAGAATATATTTTATTCTATGTTTAGGGTTAATTTATTTATAGATTAGGTACGGGGGTACCAACGGTCCATCTCAGTGGTTTATTTTTGCATTTATTTTCTTTTGTAATTATTTATGTGATATAACCATGTCATTCATCATATTCATGAATTCCACTCCTAGCATTTGCATACATGTAGAAATTTTTTTTTGACATTAATTAGACATGTATCAACACGATAATTACATTAGATTAAAAATAAATTAAATTAATTAAAGGAAACGGAATTTTATCGGGATACATAATTCACATGATAAATATGTTATGGATCTAAAATTCTTTATGAATTTTGATTATGTAGTATCTCCATAAAAAAAGATTTTAATAACCGGAAATTTGAAAAATCGTGAAAAGATAGGACGCTAACTAGACGGTATTTGGAACCGATAAGTTGATGATTGCTTTTCATAATTTATTGTTTTTCTGATTATTGATTTTTTTTTCTAAGATCCAAATTTTTTTATCATGACAAAATTAGGACATTTTTTAAATTCTTTGTTGAATTTTAGTTGTGTAGTGCCTACATAAGAAATTTCTAAATATTCGAAAAATTGGAAAATCATGAATATAGTGTCACTAGTTAGACGGTATTTGTAACCGATAAACTAGTGGGATTTTTAAATTTTATGATTTATTGTTTTTTGAATTATTAGAAAATTCATAAAGTCCTAATGTATTGGGATTATAAAATTCATGGTGAATTTTAATTGTGTAGCGTCTACACGGGGAATTTTAATAAATCCATAAAATTGGAAAATCGTGAATAAGTGACACTAGTTAGACGATATTTGGAACCGATGAACTAGTGGGAGGATTAATTTAAATATTCATGATTTATTGTTTTTCTGATGATTAAGAAATTCTGAAAATCCTAATAAGACTACCTATTTTTCAAAATAACGAGTGGGAGCGGGGAAGGTGGCAACCGACCCCACGGCCTCTACTGTTGGTATAAGCACGTGAGAGAATGGTGATGCCTTGTGCCGCTTTGATTTCGGTCCCCTACGGATGGCCTTCACTGATATCAAATTTCAAGGCTTGGTCTCCGAAAGGATAGGATTTTGAGTACTCGTCGGGTCACTGACCTACCCTACGGCGGCATACTCGGGGCGTACTTGAAAATCTGAAACAGTAGGTCACACTTACAAGCGTATTTATGGAAATATCTTGGCTGAAAAAGGAAGGTAATCAACAACTAAACGGAGATGTTTGATTCTCAATTGGTTTAATTGTTGAGAGAGATTGTCTCAATTTAATCGTCACCTCTTAGACCTACCCTACGGTGGCACTGTAGGTGTGAGATTAAATCCTTGGAATGGTAGGATAAACTGCATGCATGACATCATGTTTATTATTCCTAAAATTATTATATGTTGTGGTGTATGATTTGATTTATATTTCTGTCATAAATTATTTTACAACTACATATCATCTCAAGGTATCTAAAGTCCTAAACACAATAAATTGACTAATGATGACTTCGTAAAAGTGGAAAAGTAATGAGAACGTTAAACTCGATAATCGAGAATGCAAATTAATTTTTTGGAAGAGGAAATTCCTCTTGAGCCTACAAACTTAAGTGACATTGATGAGTATGTCACTGTTGTCACTCGTGTTAAATGGGAGACAAATTAAAATTAGTACAAAGATGACGAGAATGATTTGGTATCAATCTCACAGGACATCCCACAGTTCACGAGTAGTGTCTACTCAAATGAACTGCTAGTTCGCGGCCATTTTCTTTAAAGAAATCCAAGAATGGGAAAGAATGTCTAAAAATGTAAATCATCTAAACTAAATAAGTTAAATGCTAAGTCGAAATATTAATAACAAAAAGTAAAGGATAAGGAAATTGATTTTGGATCACTAACCTATGAATCTTTAGAGACTTTCTTAACCGAGTAATTTGACTCAGAAGCTAAAGTTCGTTTGTAATGAACAAGGTAGCTTCGCTTTCATGATTAAAGAGTAGACAACGGACAGTTATTTCAGCTGAGATAGTGGGAGTGATATAAGGAAATAAATTTCGGATTTTAATCCTTGAATATCAAAGAAAGATTACTTCTGTTTTCAGATTCGTTGGAACAAATGGATTCACTTTCACATCGATAATATAATTGCCTTAAAGAAAGTGAATATGACATTTGTATACGATTCTGAGACTCAGACTTTTGTTTGATAATGTCAGAACATCTAAGTAATGCTGAAAAGGTATATGTAACACATCATAAACTATTAAGACAAATGGTTTCCGTATTTAGATAAATGATTCTTCAGTATCTATTAATTAGTGCATATATCCTAAAGATAAGATCTAAAGACTGGCTAAGGGTGATTCCTATCTCCCAGTGTAAGAACGCTATCTCAAAGGAAAAATGACTAAGTGACCTTTCAATTTGGAAAGGGTAGTAGAGTTGAAGTAGTAACACAGCTTGTTCATACTGACCTTCGGGTTCTTATGAAAGATACAAGCTAGTGAGAGCTTTTGAGTGGTGGACACTTTGTCTGACGACTACTCGAAACACCAATTAGATTATCAGAATATTTGGAGGAATCTCTGATATTACCAGAGAAACGAGTATTCAATGCTCAGATATAGGTTGTGGCATGGTTTTGGCACTGATGCTTGGCTTACCTCCAAGTGAAATAATTTCACTGAAAGGATAAACCATAAATTGTCTTGTATAGTGATTGATATGCTACAATACACTGCTTAACTCAATTAAGATATTGGTTGCAAAATAACGGTTTACATTATTATGTAATACCAAGAAGTCTACCTAGAAGATGCTTATGAATTTATGGATAAGGAGTGAACTACGTTTACTCCACTTCCGTAAATAGAGGCATTGAGCACTTGCTGATTGAAGGTAGGACTGGAGATTTTGCATACACGTTCAGATAGTGACTGATCATGAAATATCTTAATACAATGAGTGAAGGTTGGTTATAAGACTCTTAAGATCGGAAAGTGACGGTTGTACTGTCACAGCCTTTCTGAAAGGATGTTTAAATAACAACCTTGGACCTTGAAGTAAAGTTGCTCAAGGAGTTACTATCTGATTTAATCAGCCCACATCCAACATTGGTTGTTGGGGATTACGCTGATAAATACTACTGAACCAGATCAGAATGTCAATCCACCCAAATGTAGTGGGAGTATGGTTTATCCATTGACTCGCTGTGATTATGCAGATTTTACAGTCTGCTGGGGGTGATTGATAACCTATGGTTTCTTGGAAGGACTGTATAGGATTCTGATAAATGGAGGTTGGTTTAAAGCCATAAACCTGAAAATGGAGTTTTGGTACTCCAGTTCTGTTCACAATCTTGTAGAACCACCTGAGTGTCTCAGGCCCAGTGGGAGTAATTGGATCTACATGTAGAAGCGACGAATGAATGAGAGAGTTTAACTTTCAGAGCAAGCCAAGTGGTCTAGGGGTAATTCCCTGAGAAGTAGATAGTTCAATTGGGGTGATGCCCTGAACTCTCTCACCATTCAGCCGTGCTTGACTCCATAGAGAGCAAAAAGATTACCAGGGGTGATGCCCTGAAACTTTCTTGCCGTACAACGTAGCTTGAATTCATTCGGAACAAAAGGGTTTTTTTAGCTTCAAGCCAATGGCAGATTGACTGCCTATGCTTGTATCCATTGGTGGATTAAAGCAACATCTAGGTCATTAAAGTTCACATGTTTTAAATGTGTGGGCTTGACCTGAATATTGATAAGTCTTTTGCAGAATAGGATATCAATATTGGTAAAGTAGTGATTATTAGTGTTAATGACAAAGATAACACTGCAACAGTTGAGAACAACATGAGTGTGTTATCTGAAGTCCAAAACTGACGAGCCAAAGCTTCTCTGAATCAGAGGAGTGTACTATATTCTTATAATTTGATTTGGTCGAATTCATGAGAACAAGTTGTTGGCAATATCCCATCCATATTATTGGTTAAAGATGATAATGCATTTTCGAATGCAAAATTCAACGAGAGGTTTCCTACCCAACCCCTCACGGAATAATTCTCTTAGTCTTCGGATATAGAGAAAATAGGATAGATTCTCTTTTGGATAGAGAAAGTCAGGTTATTAAAAGTCAATAAAAGTTGAGTCTTGGATTCGGACGTTGAAAGCAGTATAGTGCATCCTCAAGTATCTTGAGAGAATGAGGAATCATATGCTTGATCATTCAGGTGCGAACCTCAGTGTCGTTGACTACACTGATTCTGATTTTTTGTCGGATTAAGGATGATTGTCAATCGATCTCAGGCTCAGTGTTTACTCATAGTGATGGAGCTATAGTCTAGAGCAATCCAGCAGTTCCAATTTGACTATGTTAGACGAATACATAGCAACTTTCGGAGCCGCTAAAGTGGCAATGTGGCATGAGAAGTTCTTTGTTGGATCGGGAAGTGGTTCCAGGTCTTGATGAGCCGATACGTTTTTACTGTGAAAACAATTGAGAGGTAGCTCATGCAAATGATCTTCACAATCACAAGAGGTCAAAAGCATATTGAAAGTAAATACCACCTGGTCAGACAAATCGTGCAAATAGGCGACGTTTCGGTCCTAAAGATCGTCTCGAGCCGACAACCTAGCTGATCAGTTTACCAAGTCGTGTGGCATCTAGTATCACTGATAAGCGCTTGGCGTGTATGAAATTGGGAGATATGTCTTATCTGCTTTAGAGCAAGTGGGAGAATGTTGTAGATAGATAGAATAATGGGTGTGGTGCTCTAAAAAAAATTGTTGCTTGTCTTTACGGGTAAGTGGGAGATTGTTAGATATAGTGTGCCCGAAAGACAATTGTTGCTTGTCCTTACGGGAAAGTGGGAGATTGTTGGAAGTAGCGTCCGAAAGACAATTTATGTAATTGTTTTTATAATTAATAAATGACATATTTATTCTCATCTTATTACTTGCTTCGTGTCTGTAAGTAATACACTACTGAAAACCCCAAGTTGTATCATATGTAGCCATATAACTTAGTGTGTGTCACACGCGAGGATTAAGTTTATGGTGATACACTTGAAATGTTAGTCCGTGGTGAACTTAATAAAAGTATGGGGTCTATTGATTAAACCACCATTAATGCGCCCATAACACTTTATGGTGTGACCGTCTTATCCGGACCGTCGACATTGGTTGTCAAAGTGGGGCATTTATATATGATGTAGTCATATAGGATTGGACCGATTTAATCTGCATTTCTCATATAATTCCATGATTGAGAAATCTTATTAAGTCACAAGATGATCATAAATGGATTAACCTTAATCCTGAAGTGATTGCATACTCCTACTTGTTTCAAGATAGGGTTTGATGTGTTCGTTAAGGATCGCTAAGAGGCACGGTCCGAATCACTTTCCCGTTGGCACTATTCTGGAATGAGTGAGAAGTGTGTGTCTCACAGATATGGAATCCATTCCTTCCTGCGGGAGGTAGAAAGACAATCCCCTTATTTGTTAATCCTAGAAACTGATCGATCCGCGGAGTTCGTATTAGTTATGAACTAATTGGTCACTAGAGGGTTAATGGTAAATAAGGATAAGAGGTATTGAAGAAGGTTTACGGAAATAATCCCGCTTCATTACGGATAGTCTATGGAGGGTTAGTTTATATGTAATGATTATATCAATGGACACTTATCGACTCGACTAGACGTTTTGAGAATAAGTTATATCTATAATCGATAGAGTTCAGTTTCGGATTTATGGTGGCGTAATTCCGAAATTAATAAGTGGAGTAGAAATATTCTGTTCGATGAATATTTTATTCAATTTATTGTAGCTACTGGTTATAGGTCCATGGTCCCCGGGTTGGCTCGTATCACAAGAGTGTTTTCTCGTTTTATGGAACCTCGAGAATAAATTATATAGTTGGTCTATTTAATGAATACGCGAAATATTATTCATTCGGTAAATAATATGTAAAATAGAAAAAGACATTTTCCATTATCTCAAATAGCATAAAGTGGCGCCATATTATTTTGGTTTTGGGAAAAGAAATTTTCTCCTAATTAATTATAATGTGGATAATGTAATTATTTATGTGTTAAATAATTATAAAGAAGAAATTAGATTCTTATTGGATAAATAGGAAATTTGTTTTCCTATTGTATACAGGTTTTATTTCCTAAAAGGAAAAGATAAATTTGTGTGTAAAAGATAAACTCTCAAATTATTAGTTATTTTCCTTTTAAAAAAAGAGTTTCTCCAACACAAAATTGGAACATCCAACGCCATTTTTGATGAAAAAAAATACAACGCCTATTTTGAAAAAAGAGAGAAATTTTGTTTTCTTGTCTTAGCCATTGGAAGAAGAAAAACTAGGGTTTTTCTTAAGCATATTCGAGGAGGTTCTACTACGAGGATCGACGTCCACCAGTCGTCGCTTGGAGATATAATCCGGAAGATCACGGCTTCTCTCCGGTTGGGTAAATTTACTAACCATCTTATAGATTATTAATTATTAATTATGCGAATCAAATCGTGGTAAAATCGCATGCGAATTTATTCGTAGCTTCCGCTGTGCTTGATCGAGTGTCTCGATCGGTGCTGTGAATCAGATATGACGATCCAATTATAGATCGGATCCGGATTCGGGTTTATGTATATCCAGCAGCCCTCTGGGCCCCAGGCCCTATAATGACCCATATCAAAGCAATGCACTTTTTAGAGATTTGTCTATTGAGAAATTGTAAATCTAATCCTAACAAAGCAGGCAAGGAGATCTCAGTCTCCATGGAATTTATTTTATCTAAATGAGAAATAACTACAAGGGTATTATCGGAACTGCACAATAATTTTGTCCTTAAAACCCATGATCTTGTTAGTATGTCCTGATTGTCCAAATAAGTATAACACTGGTCCTTTTGAATATTAATCTAACAAAATTATTGTTGGCCGGACAAATTAATCACAGACATTGAGGATTTTAATTTTGTTACAACGGATTATATTTGTACCTTCGTCAAATTGTCAATCATTCATTATTGGTCTGAATTAAAATACACTACACTGTTTATAGAAAAATGAATTTGCTAATACATGGTTTAATTTATCTAAGAATTAATAAGCAATATGATGGGATATTATCAATTTCATATTACATCAAGATAGAAGAATATATTTTTATTATTGTCACTCATGGTACATAAATATTGCAAGCGTTTTATTTCTAGTTTAAGAAGAATTAATATACCTGGTCAAAAAATTGATTTTTGAATCTACTATTGAATTTCATTAATATAGTAAAAGAAACACGATACAATACCAAAATTAATTATATTTCACGTTGCATGAAAATATTTCAGTTCTTATATGGTAACTATAGCTAGGCTACATTATATAATGGAATTATGCTAATTTTTGCATAATTACTTCATTATATTATATGGGTATGAAAAATTGCATTTAAATTTGTATAAGGACGATAATGATCGATCATTATATATTTTTTCAATTTAATCGGGCTTGACTATTGGTATTTTAGTGTTCCATTGTTCAATCTCCATTCTTTCTTGATATGATATACTTTAATAAAGTATGAAATGAGAGTTGTATTGGCGGCACGAAAATGCTTTAGACACAATAATTACTCCAGGAACCCAATAATTTGGGGATTATTTTTTGCGGGAAAAATGTTAGTGGTGGTAATGATTCTCATGTATACTGAGAGTCGGTGACGGTGGCATTTCTATCCAACAATATTTTTTTCGCAGGGAGAAACGTCACTGGTACTAATGTTCTTTGCCCTACATGAACACCAATATAAGTGACGATGGTGAGAAATGTGAGAAATGTCAGTAGTGATGACGTTTTTCATGTATAACAAAAGAGTCACTACGTGTGACTTTTCTACTCGATATTTTTTTTTACATATGGTGAGCTAAGAGTTATTTTGCGGTGCCCGAAGAAAAACAAATATGGGTGTCAATAGAAGCCTCCTATTGAATTTATGAATGTATGATTCGATGATGCCAATAAATAAAACTCTAACACATATTTATATTATGTCAAGGTTAATTAGTATTTTTATCATAACATTTATCAAACTGTAGTATTTAATTTTTCACATTGTTATCTTTATCTTGGTAATTTTTTTATTTATATTATGATGAGTATAAAAAGGCCGATTTTTACATATTGAATTAACTAATTGATATTTATTTTTTGAAAACACTAATTGATATTTAAAATGATTAAATGTAACATTCCATAACTTGTGTTTAACCACACTTTTTGAGCCATAATGAATCTAATAGCTATTTAGATTCATTATAAGCCTTAAATTGTTGACCCAATAAATCAAGTTCAACATGTGTTAGTCTTATATCATGGTAATGTTTATTATATTTTTTCTATGTAGATATTACATTCTCCTCTATTAAGGAATAGACATCGTTGTCAGAGGATTCCAGAGATAACATTCATCATCCTTATTGGTGTGACACTTGGTTCCATTGAGTAACATGTTCAGATACCAAAAGTAACGTCACAAAACGTAGGTCTTAACAGAGTAATAGAAATAATTATAATTGTTATTCACACTTGAATGGTTGAGATACAATGTACATTTATAGATACAGTAGAGGATTCTAGAACCTCTATCTATAATACAAAATACAAACTATCTATTATCTATTTACCAATATTTAAATCTATCTTAAGTATTTATCAGTTATTACCACCCCTCAAGTTGGACGAGGGACGAGACCTAACTTGGTACATTGCTGATGAAACGCTGGGCGTGGTAGAGACTTGGTGAGACAGTCAGCAAGTTGATCTTTGGAATTAACATGGGAAATGCGAAGCTAGCCCCGTTGAACCTGATCGCGAATGAAATGATAATCAATGGCCACATGATTCATGCGAGAATGAAAGACAGGGTTTGCACAGAACTGAGTTGTACCAAGATTGTCACAATAAATGATTGGAGGTTGTGAGATGGGAAACCCAAGGTCATGAAGAAGATAAGTAACCCAATTTAATACCGCAGTGGTCGATGCAACCGCACGATAATCAGCTTCAGTAGATGACCGGGTGATCTGGGCCTAACTGAGTGTCCAATCTTACCGGCAGTGTACCGGGTCAAATTGTAGTCTAGTCTAGTGAATCAAGGTCGTATCCTCAGGGAAATGAAAATATAATTCAAAATGTGGTTAAACACCAATTAGCTGTTATTATCTCAATCTAAGTCGCAATCCTTATCATAAAGGTTTATTAATATGATACTAATGTGAATAATAATTAGATATATAGATAGTATTTTTATATATAGATATATAGATATCAATATAATAAATACTAATATAAATAGTTATACGAACTAACCAAGACAACATTATTAAACCATGATTTCTTTAGTTGAATGGATATGATCGAACTTCCTGTTTTAAGGTGTAATTGATTATGTGAAACGGTATACTCCTCAGCTAACAATTTCCCCTCATACAAGTGCATGAATTTGTTCTATGTCTCCTCCTTGGTAAAACCTCGATTAAACCTAATGATTTGACGTGATAATCTCTCGAGTATAAATATTCTGTCCCTGGATAAGAAAGAGGGTTCCGTTTGTCAGACGGCCAATTTTACTTTCCAGTCTTTCTACTCTTTTCTCATATCCTAACGTCTCTGGTCAGTTCATGATTAGGTTATGTTTCTGTCCATATTGGTTAATTACGTCAATACGGGCTGTCAATTAGTCCAAGTAGAAAAAGATTCATCATATTCAATTTTTAATCAAATTTTAACATAGTCATCATCCATTTCCCTAAAAGATCACAATAGCTCAACTACATGTCTTGGCTAGTTGTATAATTAGCCTATAGTCATTATTAATACTACTATATAGATATAAATAACAAACATAATAACATTAGAACATTACCGAATACAATTGTTGAGTTTGGGCTTTATCCTCTGAAAGTAACAACAGCTTATGGAATCTACAATCTTCGATAATTACTCTAAATATTACAATGATAATAATACTACTATTTATGGCTGAATGCCTACTGAAATAATATTTACAGAGAGTAGATAAGATAATATATATATATATATATTGGTACGGTTTTTCTTCCTTCATAAATGAAGGCTATTTATAGGCTGAGTTTTCTGATCCGGCGTGCGCCAAGACTGATCCGGCGTGCACCGGATTAACTGAATTTGAGTACTTATTGTCAGACGCATGTGGAGTAACATGATTTAATCATCACATAATCCGGCGTGAACCGGCTTATTCCGGCCTGCGCCGGTTTTGACAAATATCAGCCACATGATCGATTTTTATATTTTTCGATTCCAATTCTTCTATTTTGTATCACACAATACCTGCATAATTCAAAAACAACAAAACCACAGGTAAATCTGATAACAAAAGTTATAAATTATACTACAACATTTGATTGTAACTATTAGATTTTTTATAAGTTATATTAATAATTTTTAAGATATTTAGATAAAATATGTTATAAATTGTTATAAATTTTAGTTATAAAGTTGACATATATCACCGGGAAATCGTGGATTGTTTCTTTGAACTCCAGGAGACCGCATTATGACCAATATATATGACATAGGCCCCAGTGGAAGAATAATCATCCTTATTACCACCCCAGTCGGCGTCAGAGAAGGCATGGAGAACAAAAGGAAACTGGCAATAAATTTGAAGACCATAATCAAGAGTGCCAGCTAGATAGCGCAAGATACGTTTGACGTGAGCCCAATGAATATCGGTGGGACAATGCATGAACTGAGATAGTTTGTTGACAGCAAAGGCCAAATCCGGACGTGTAAAAATAAGATACTGAAGACTTCCAAGTACCATACGATAATGAGACGGATCACTAAGAGGAGTACCGGATTGTGCAGTTAAGTCAGAAATATCATGAGGGAGCAGAGTGGCTACTGCGTTAGCTTGGAGCATTTGTAACTTGGAAAGTAACTCCATGGCATACCGTTTCAGAGACAAAATATAACCTGTAGAATTCTGAACAACTTCAATGCCCAAGAAATATGATAGTGTGCCAAGATCTTTGAGGGAAAAACGGTCCCCCAAAAGTGCGATAAACCTCTCAAGCATTGAAGAATCATTTCCTGTAATAATAAGGTCGTCCACATATACCAAAACATAGACAATAATACATCAAGAATTTTAAATAAATAGAGAGGTATATGCCTGGGCATTTTTGAAATTACAGGAGATAAGAAAACCTTTTAGCTCATCATACCAAGCTCTAGGAGCCTGTTTCAAGCCATAAATGGCTTTGTGAAGCTTGCAGACATGTGTGGGAAGATCGGAACTGACAAAACCAGATGGCTGAGCCAGATAGACATCTTCGTGTAAGTGCCCCTACAGAAATGCATTATTAACATCAAGTTGACGCAAGGACCACCCCTGCGAAAGAGCAAGGGAAAGAACAACCCTAACAGTAGTGGGTTTAACCACAGGGCTGAATGTCTCATAGTAATCGACACAGGGTCGTTGAGCAAAACCTTTAGCCACAAGGCGCGCTTTGTAGCGATCAATCGAACCATCTGCATAGTGTTTTAACCTAAATATCCATTTTGAACCAATGAAATTGTACGAAGGATCGGATGGGACTAATTCCCAGGTATTATTACACACCAAAGCGTCATATTCCTCTTGCATAGCTTTCCTCCATTGAGGATGTTTAAGGGCATGAGTGATAGTAGTAGGTTCGGTGTTATTAGGAGAAGGGAGATGCGTGTGAATATTGAGCTTTTGAATGGGTTTATGGATATTGTTTTGTGCCATTGTTTGCATAGGATGAGTGGGAAATGTAGATTGAGGAGGTGGTGGGGGAGGTAGGGAGGGTGTAGGGCAGGGGGAGAGGGACGATTCAGGGTCAGAGGTAGAAGGAAGTGTGGGAGTTGGTGAGGGGGCGGCAATAGTACTAGGAGGAGGTGGGGGAATCCAATCAGAGATCAGAAGTGCAGGGGGTTCTTGAGTAGGAGTGGGAGTGGCAAAGGGAAAGACGGTTTCAACAAATTTGACATGTCGAGAGACATAAAGGCGAGAGGCAGCGGTGTCATAGCAGTAGTAGGCATGTTGATCGAGCGCATAGCCTAGGAAAACACACGGTTTTGAGCGAGGTTGAAGTTTATGGTCGGTGTAGGGGCATAGCCATGGATAACATAGGCAACCAAAAAATCATAATTTGTTGTAGTTGGGGGAGTCGGAGAATATGCATTCATACGGAGATTTCATTTTAAGGACAGGAGTAGGCATTCGATTAATAAGGTAGACGGCAGTGGAGAAGGCATAAGGCCAAAATGTGGTGGGGAGAGAGGCATGGGAAAGGAGAGCAAGACCGGTTTCTACGATGTGTAAATGACGGCATTTTGAGAGGCCATTGTGTTCCGGGGTGTGAGGTGGTGTAGTACAAAAGGAAATGCCATTTGTGGCAAGATAGTCACGAAGGGAGATGAATTCTCCACCGTTATCAGAGTATAAAATGTTAATAGAGTGATCGAAGAATTTTTCAACTACAGTGCGAAACCGAATGAAAGTAGCTGCAACATCATATTTTTGAGATAGCGGATAAAACCATATATAACGAGTGTAGTGGTCAACAAAAAAGCATAATATTTAAAACCATTATTGGAAAGAATAGGTGAAGTCCAAACATCACTGAAAATAATTTCAAAGGGACGGGAAGAGCATAATGTAGAAGGGCCAAAGGCCAGTTTATGACTTTTATTTTCTAAACATGCAGAACAATGTGTAAAAGACGACAAAGCCGAATCCAAAGAATAAGTACGAAGGACTGAATTTAAACCCATGAAATGAGAGGAAAACGAAATCAATTACCGAAAAAAAACGCAGAGAGTTGATGTTCTCCAAGCTTCAACAACACCCATGTCACTTTGGGGAAGAAGAAGATCCAATACACACCAAAATCCAAGAGTTGAGCTAGGAATCTAAGCTAATTTGAGCTTAATCTAAGTAAATTAGGTGTAGAAATTAATCTAAGGGTGAAGGGGAAGAAGAGAATGGTGACTAAGGGTTTTGGAAAAAGGGGAGAATGAGAGTTTAGCAGGATATCCCGTTTTTGTGGTGAAAAACGCATAACGAGCCGAGCTGCTCGAAGCTCGGCTCGACAGGTGGTTCGGTAATAGATTGTCTTCAGTAAATTGACCATAACTTTGCGTGTAGACCTCCGATTTGAGTGATTCAAAGTGCGTTGGAAAGATCATTCAATTGTATACAACTTTCATGAAGACCACGAGTCCAGAAAATTCTTGTATCTCGGATAAAATAGCTGATGAAGTGAACATATGGTGAATGCACCAACCACTTTTGATCCGTGTCCATTCCCGGGCTTCGGTTATGCCTCTCTAAACATCATGCCTTGTCTTCCGGGCTCACGAGTCACCTATTTCCTGTAACACAACATTCAAAACACATACCGAGCATAATTCCACAAGATAAATAGGTCTCGAAAAGGGTCAAAAACATTGTAAAATGCCGAGGTTTTCCATCAATGTGACGGTTCACCTCAAAGTGAGTGTGAAATGCATTTTTCCCTATAAATGGTCTAAAATTACCCAATATAAGCCAAAAGTGTCGTAAACGGGGGTTAAAACATGCACCAAAACATAGTAAAGTTGACTCTCATCAACCACCCCCCACTTAGCGTTTGCTCGCCCTCAAGCAAAATGAGTGTTTTAAAAGAATTAAAGTGTCAACGTTACATGCGTAGGTCAAGCCAATCACATATCAAAGATAACCAACAAGTGAAAGAGTAAATAAATGCAACTTAACCCTACCTTATCAAGCAAACGGGATGTGTGTGTGTGTGTGTGAATAGTTTCTCCTACATTTTCCACGGTTCACCGGTGTGGATTATGGATGCTAGGTTATTGCGACTACACCATAGGCTCATACTTCATAAGCATCTCCACTAATCGGGGCCAATCGAGGCTAAGCAAGGTCGAGTAGGAGTTGCACGGTTGTAATGTTAGGATAGGGACGGGGCTAACCGAAGGGAATTTCTGGGGAATAAACAACAAAGAGATAAAAACGAGCAAGCTCAATCATGGGGTGTAACAATACAAAACATAGCTAGCTCTACCCTTCTCTAGCTCAAAAAGAAACTAGAAACATGATCCAAGAAATAAAATGTCATATCGCACTATGTCTCAAGTGTAACGAGACAAAAATGTATAAGAAATCATGTTTCCACTAAAAACTCATCTCAAACACCAACATCACATAACAAATAAAAAACACGAGTCTTAAAACGCTTGGCTTTCTTTGACTCAACCTTTATTACACTTTTATTAACTTTATTGCAAGCTTTCTTTGATTGATTTCATTTTCTTTTGACTTTTCTTTTTTTCTTTTTTTTTTGAACTTAGAAAGCTGCATTATACACATTAAATAGGTTTGAGTCAAAGGCCATCACGTACATACAATATAAAATGAGCTCCTACCCTCCAAATCGTCAAACAGCTCGTAACAACACCAACTCCTCTATACATACATACTCCTCTACCACCCCACACTTGCTTTAGTAAGTGTGCTCGAAATGAAAAGATTAAGCTTGACTCGTAGGATGTCCAAGGGAACGTAGACCACAAATAAGGCTTGGGGTCGGGAAATTGCGGGCTAAATACGAATGGCTAAGTGTCGGATGGGGGTCTAACCATCCTACCAAGGCTTAGAGGGGTTACTGTGGAGTATGTCATGGGATGGCTATTTGGCTCTGGTCGGGTCAAAGAAACGTCATAACTGTCATCCCAAACTCTACCAAGGTCGGCCTTTCTATTTCGTCTCGAAGTTAATAATATGAGTTCTAGGTAGCCGAACTGTGCCTAAGTCTACCATAATTGGTCATTAGTTACCGCGGTTCATGAAATCGAAGTTATACGTGCATGAAAATCCCATCTCCAAGATAAGGTAGTAAGCCAAGTAACATGCATTCAACCATTCACTAAACCATTTATCCTATCAACGTGAAGGCTCAACATACGAATGCAATGTCAAAACCTTGGAAAATTTTAAAAATTGCTCATTTTTTTGCTAAAGTAGTGACCAAACGATAAGCATACAACACAATGGCTACCATCACCAACGAAGCACATATCATAGCTAAGACTACCACCCCCAACTTTAAATGCAACACTGTCCTCAGTGTGTGAATGATAAAGGAGAAAGAGGCTTAGCTTAACCCGGCAGAGAGGCTCAAACCATGTACATGACTTATCCACAAAAGCTCCACTCGAATACCTAAAGCCATGGGATAAAAACACCAAGAAAGCGCATGCACGGGGAATAGCCACCGTGCCAAAAGCAAGCAACAGATATCGAGATATAATCAAAAAGCGCAAAGTCATAAACACGATCATATGAAAGCAAAAGGGGACCCGACTCGGGGCGCATGCGATGCAAAGACAATCAAACAAGTAAAACAACATCCATGAAAAAAAATACTAGCCGACAATGGACCGAAGAAGAACCACTCGAAAACGGTAACACGATCCCCCAAAGTAGCACCCTAGACCACTCCTAGCACCAAAAACTAAAGCAAAAACAGAGAAACGGTGGGTTGCTGTTGTGTGATTTTCACTCTAATCACTAAATCCTACCGCAAGCGCACGGCTTATCGAGTAGTACTTAGGATGTCGATCCCACAGGGACTTGGGACAATCACCGAATAGTTATCAATTTATATTAGCTAAACTAATCAAATTTTGGTGTTTTGAATTATAAAATAACTAAAACTAAGGTCCTATTTAAACTCAACAAAAGTCCAAGAAAATGCTAGAAATCAAGTTGGAAGAACTTCTAGGACGTCGGATTACCACGGTAACAAATATATGACTTTTACAACGACCTTTCCATTTACTATGAATTTTTACTTATGTTGACGAATAATCAAAAGTGATTAACAATATTCTTTCAAACTACTATTTGATCGTGCCTAAATTAATATTAAATCCAATTTCTCACCCATTAACTTAATCTAGACCCATTAAAACATCATTATTCATATTGTCACAAGAAATTTCAATTAACTTTCGCTCTCATGAATTTTTTTGATTGAAATTAGGGTTCTAACCTATCAACTAAACTTCACCTTTCAGTACATCACCTAATTGATAATAAATTCTTCATATAAACCTATGGAAATTCATCTTACAATCCATCAATTCATAAATTCATACGAAATAGCACACCAAAATCAATACAAAAGCATATCAATTCATAATAATAGGAAAGATAAAATCTTTAACTCATATATTCATTTACCGGGCTCTCCTAATCCTAGAAAATTAAATCTACTCGCGCATAATCAAAGAGATCACAAAAATCATGGATTTAGGCATTGTGAAACGTGAAGATAAAATAAAAGGAAGAAAATTAAGAGAAAGGAAATAGAATTGTCTCACAAATATCATAAAACCAAGAAATTCACGATCCGTTCTTCGTTCTTGAGCCCTAAGCAAAAATCTTGTTCTTCAAAAGTAGAGGGAAAATCATAGATGGGATTGGGAGTGCAAATCACGCCTAAAAGAATGATTTTGGCATCTATGATGATTTCTTTTATTTAAGGAAATCATTTTAGGATAAAATATGAATTTTTCTTAATTCAAATTGTGTAATTTATCTCCTAAAATAAAATCCCCTAAAATATGAAGATAATGGCGCAATATTCCTTATTTTTGCTCTTTTTTTCACGCTAATCTCTTGAAATCACGTTGGGAATTATCTCCACCAATCATAACATTTCGTTGGCCTGTAGAAAATCTGGATAGTTTCTGCATTTTTTCACACCCTGTTCCATTCTTTCACACCTAGGTGTGATTCTTTATGCCTTCATGACTTTGACTCCTTTTTAGCTCATTTTCACAGCATTTTATGCTCGGATTCATCATATCTACAAAATATCAAAGCCACAGCAGTAATCTAGTCCAAAAGGGCAATTTATCATAAGAAAATCACAATTTATGCATCAAAACAGGCCAAAATGATCCAAGAATAACCACATATGGTGGACTTATCAAACTCTCCCAAGCTTAAACCTTTCTTGTCCCCAAGCAAGTCAAAAGGACTCAAGACGAGACAGACTAAGAAGATCACACATGACATAACATTAGACAAAGATGCACAACACACGAGCATTAATAAAATTCATCCCATCATTCAAAACACAAGATATAGACTAACTAATCCTTTTTATCATATCATGAGCAAAAGTGAACAAAAATTGTCAATGGGAAACAAGATAGGCCAAGCAAATAGACCCTCACGGGATAAATCACTCAACTCTCAACATTTGTGAGGTGACTAAACTCTCAAGCTCATTCCATTGGAAATGCCCTACTATAAGCTTGTATATCGTCTCATATCAATCACCGAGACATTGTGCAACACATAAATCATGAGGTCTTTGGGGAAAAAAATGGTAAGTGAGGATATCCCAAGTAAGGAAAAGAAAGTGATAGGTGTAGGAAAAGGTACAAGAGATGGCAAAGCCATTAGAACTAGCGAGACACATGACTATTAAACTTCAACATCACACAAGTGCAAGAGGGTCATACACTTTATTCCAGATAAGAGAGAATACAATGGATAATTTCTCTACTTTGGGAGAACAATGATACAACTCCATCTTTATTATTAACAAATAAAACAAACTAGATTTTGGAGGTTATTTTTGAAATCGCCTCCTTTATTGACTCTTTTCTTTCTTTTTGATTTTTTTTTTTCAATTTGTATTTTTTTTCAATTTTTTTTTTCCTTTTTCTAAGAAACAAACACAAAGTACCAATATGGATTTCCCCCAAGCTTGATCATTACATACTAAGTACAAGAAATTTGATAGTCATATGCCCCAATTAGCTCTAAGGTTGGGTGAATGGAATTGGGCTACCACTTTTAAGGATTGTTCAATATATGGTGAAGTGGAAGTGAGATAAAAAGGAAAAATAAAAAAAAGAGTATAATAAAGATCAAGGCTCAAAGGTATAAGGTATATAGTGTGGTGAAAGGTAGGAACAAATGGCTCAATCATTTCTACGTGTTTGCACATACCAAAGTAACATCAACAAGATTCAACACAAGTTCTAAAGGAACAAATCCAAGGAAGAGAAAATACGCACAAATTTAGGGTGAGACTGAAGTGGTCAGTCATATGGCCGGAATAATATCTCACCGGGTCAATTTGTCTATTCACTCGGACTCTATTGTTTCCAAAAGAAAATAATGGCACTTCTAAACAAGATATTCTAAAAAGGATTTTTCACTCCATGTCATGCATTTATCTTGTCAAAGCAAACCATATCAATTTTCATGCATTGCAAATCTCATCTAAAGTAGCTATGTGCGATCAACAAAACCATCAAGACAAAATGACACAACTGAAACTGACTAGGACTCTAAATTGCACAAAAGTGACTTTTATTGACCCCTAAATTTATTTATTTTTATTTTTATTTTTTATATACCCTAAGACAAAGGACTCAAATAACAGCCAAAGAAACTGCACAAGTGACCCTCCCCCACACGTAAATATTACATTGTCCCCAATGTAAATAAATTAAAGACAAGTGAGGATAGGAAGGAAGCTCACCAGATCAAGAGGCAGGAGGGTTAGGTGGACCCGAAGAGACAGCACGAGCGATCTAGGTGGCGTGCACGACGTTCAGCTCTCGAAGAATCTGTATCTGCATGGAGCAAAGTGTGCGTATCAGCCGGATTGGCCATCGGCTGGGAATTACATGGTGGTGGATGAGGTCTGGTATAGGTTGGGCGAGGTCGGAATGGATAGTAGGTGGCTCGGTATGGCCGACATGGGGGTGATCATGTGATGGTTAAGGATAGTGAGGAAAAATAGATTAGATGAAGAGAAGTCGTGGAGAAAAAGGACGGTTAGTCGCCGGACTCCGGCGACCGGTGGTGGTCGTTTAAGATGGTTTTGTATCTCATGGTTGAAGGGAGGAAGGAGAGGAGAGTAAAAGGAGTGGAGTGGTGGTAGTGGGTTGGCAGGCCGGTGATGGACGCCGGAGAAAGGGAGTCGCCGGCAATAAGGGGAGTGGTGGGGGGAGCACGTTGAAAAGTCGTTCAAATTTGGGAGAGGGGGCGTGTAAATCCATCCAAATTTGCGCCATAAACATGAAAATCACGTTGGAAGTTGTGTCAACCAATCAGAACATTTCGATGGCCTGTAGAAAATCTGGATAGTTTCTGCATTTTTTCACACCCTGTTTCATTCTTCCACACCTGGGTGTGATTCTTCTTGCCTTCATGATTTTGACTTCTTTTCAGATCCACCACGGCGTTGTTTACATGGAATTTCAACAATCTTTCTATCAATATGAATCTTCCATTTATGAAGACCAATTATCAAATATTACACGTAAACATTCTTTCGAACTATTATCGTGATTGTACCTAGTTTTATCCAACATTCAGTTTCCTACAATGATGAATAAAATTAGGTCCATTGAATTACCATAATTAAAGGGCCGCTTTAGGTTTAACCTAATTTTCATTCAAGAAATCCCTAAAGATTCGATCTTGGTTTCTAGGTTATCGATTAATTAATACTTTTTATAGTCATCAATTAATCGAATGGAGTTTCTCATGCAATCCTACAGTCATTCACTCCTTCGAGATATTATTTCCGGAAAATTACATGAATAAGCATACAAGATCAAATTCATGAACATGACAAAAATCCTATCAATGAAAAGATAGCATCTTTAAAACTATATAACCATCGCCGGGCTTTTCCTAATCCAGGAAACCAATATTTACTCTCGTAACATATCAAGATTCCAAGATTCAACCATATAATTCATACTTTGACAAGAAAAATAAATAAATAAAAGAAAGGAGAAAAGAGGGAGAAAGAAACCGTCAAAGTATTGCATAAATAATCAAACCTCGAAAAAGCCTCGTTCTTGAATTCTTAAAACCTAAAATCCTTGTTCTTGGGGATGGGAGATGATGATAGAAGAAAGGAGGAGCAGAGTCGCCTATCTTGATGAATAATGCGTGTGTGATGATTTTTTCCAATTTAAGGAAATTATTTTAGGATAAATAGGAATTTTCCTTAATTTAAATTGTGTAATTTATCACCTAAAATAAAATTCCCTAAAAATATGCGTGTAAATCCATCCAAATTTGCGCCATAAACATGAAAATCACGTTGGAAGTTGTGTCAACCAATCAGAACATTTCGATGGCCTGTAGAAAATCTGGATAGTTTCTGCATTTTTTCACACCTGTTTCATTCTTCCACACCTGGGTGTGATTCTTCTTGCCTTCATGATTTTGACTTCTTTTTAGCTCGTTTTCATTGCCTTTTATGCTCGGATTCATCATATCTGCAAAATATAAAGCCACAGCAGTAATCTAGTCCAAAAAGGCAATTATCATACGAAAATCACAAAATAGGCATTAAAACAGGCCAAAATGATCCAAGAATAACCACATATGGTGGACTTATCAAACTCCCCCAAGCTTAACCCTTGCTTGTCCCCAAGCAAGTCAAAATATCAACTCAAGACGAAGAACTTAGAACACACATAGAACAATCTCAAGTAGGATGCAAAGTACACGAGCCTCGATAGATTATACTTCAATAGTTCAAATGCATAGTATAAACATGGTCAACCTCTTTCAAAATACCACACTTAAACATGGACAAAGACTTCCACTAAGAATGAGATCAACCAAACAAGTAGACCCTCATGGGATAAAATCGCTCAACACTCATATTTGTGAGGTGGTTAATCTCTCAAGCTCATTCCAATGAAATTGCCCTACTATATGCTTGTATATTATCTCATGTCAACCGCCAAAGGAACATGCACCACACAAATCATAAGGACTTAGAAGAAGGTATGGTAGAGAATAGCCCGGAAAGGTAGGAAAATGACTGAAATGGTGGTAAAAATGGTAAGTGTAGGATATATATCATGGTAGGTGGTTCAAGGCCATTAAAACTAGTGAAACATGTGACTACTAATTCATCAACTCGTGAGATCTCAGGGGGGTTTATCCAACAACTACACAATTCTTTAACAACGAGCTACTAACATGACTTTATACTTTGGGAGGATATAGACGTCACTCCCTTTTTATTACACAACAAAAGAACTAAAACAAACATGGGAGGCTATTTTGGGATTGCACTCCTTTATTGACTCTTTTTTTTTTGATTTGATTTGAATTTTTTTTTTTTTTGAGATTTGAAATAATATACAAGACAGAAAACGGACTCCCCCAAACTTAATTTCTCTGCAATCGTGTTTTTAGAATTTAATAGTCAACATCCCATTAATCTTAAGGCCGGGCAAAATAGAGATTTGAGCTATTCAAAAAAATTTGTTTTTTTTTGGTTTTGTTTTGTGGGGTGAGGGCATAATATATGGCTAGTAAGGGTGTTAAGTGTGGGTAAAGGAAGAAACGAGTGCCTTAATCATTTTAGTGTAGATGCAAGTACCATGGTAATATCAATAAGATGCAACACAAGTTCTAAAGGAACAAAATCATGGAAGAGAAAAATAAACGCTCATTTTTTGGGTGAGACTGAAGTAGTCAGTCATTATGGCCGGAACATCTCATCGGGACAGGTTGTCTACTCACTTAATCTCAATCATTCTCAACAAAAATCAATGCACATTTACGTGTGGTTTATCAAGTGGAATCAAACATATTATATCCTGCATCTTTCTTATCAAAGTAGTCTCTAACAATTTTCATGCATTTCAAATCATACTCGATATGACTGTGTGTAATCCAAGCAAGACATGGACTCAAAACGACTCGACACATAGACTCTACCTAAGTGACTTTTATTGACCCTAAGACAAAAGACTTGAATAACAACCAAGGAAACTACACAAGTGACCCGCCCCCACACGTAAATGTTACATTGTCCCCAACTCACCGAATCGTGATGCCAGAACGTCAGACGGATCGAAGAGGGAGCACGAGCAATCAGGGGAGGGCAAGCACGTCGTTCAGCTCTCGAAGAATCTGTGTTAATGATGGTCATTCGCCGGACTCCGGCAAGAGGTGGTGGTTGGAGATGGTGGTCCATGGGTATGAAAGTTGTGGTGAAAAGTGAGGAAGAGGGCAAGAATTAATTTTTTTTTTTTTTTTTTGTACAGGAGAATCACAGGTGTGATAAAAATCACACCTGGGTGTGATACCTGCGTCAATTCTAGGCACCTTTTTTTTTTTGACGGAAGAATCACACCTGGGTGTGATAAAAATCACACCTGGGTGTGATATCTGCGTCATTTTCAGGCCTTTTTCTTTTTTTTTTCTTTTTTTTTTTTTGAAACCGTCTCCACCGTTTCGCTTTAAAAGATGGCCTCAAATCGCACCTCAAAATTTCCTTTCTCCTCGATCGTGGTTTTCTCCATACTAAATATTCCACACCATGGCATCAAAATCCGCAAGTTCCTCTTGTGCAAAGTTATCTGGCTGCAAACCGACACCAAAAACAAAACAAACCAAGACTAAAGGACCGAGAGGACAACTCTCTTCCTTTATTTATTCATTAAGCAAGAAAGAAAAAATAAAAAAAATAAAAAAAAAACATTCTGAATTTATAGTCTTCAGTTGGACTATCTTTAAACATCATTGTCAAGGAGGACTAAACCAAAGAAGGGCATCCCTTTGCATTTTTCTCCACATATCAAGGATATTAACAAGGATTTTCAAATATAGCATTGGGAGCCTATAATCATGCCTTCTTAAAATGCGATTAATCAATTTAGCTCTAAAATATGAAGTGCCACTTAACAATTTATAAATCTCTTTATCAATGCTCATGACAAATCTAAGAGAATTATGGACTATTAGAGGTGCAACATCTATATACTCTACATGCTCAACATCCATAAATTCAACATCATTATACAATGAAGGGGGGTTATCATTATCAAATGCATTCAAATCAAACGCAATATTTTTACCTCCCTTTTCATCCTTTTCTTGGCTCATCAATGTTGAATCTGGAATTATTGCACCGTTATCTTGTGGAGATGGTTCGAATTTCCATGTGGCTTCACTCTTGTTAATACGAAGGCCCAAACACTCTGCAATCTTTGAGAAAGAATCACCGAAAACATTTAGATCAAGACAATGTGGGATCTCATAAGGATCACAGTTTTCATCCCCACGACTTTCAAGGTCGGCCTCCTGCTCTTGAATCGCCTTCTCCATTTCCCTTTCATCTTCAAGAACATGGCGATTACGTGCAACTAATTCTCCCAAAGTCAGTTCCCTTTTTTGTGGAGCAGGACACAATAGGTGTGCCATTTCTCTAGAAAATTTCTCTCTGCTCTCTATAGATTTCTCTAACAAAATTTCAATGTTAGACTTGGACTCTGAGTGAGGAACACTTGTTGTTTCCAATTGCTTTGATCTTGACCCCACGGAGAATAAGGATAGTTACTCCTCCCACCATTGTATGTTGATGCATAGTTGTGGCTATATTGGAATTGATTCTCATGACTTGCACCATAATTGTCATAAGTATTCCATTGGTGGGATGAATAACCTCCATTGCACTGAGCTTCACAATGGTTTCCACCACAATATGAACATCTCACTTTAAATTGGTTAAGTCTATTTCCATACATCCTCTCATCAGTTGGTGTCACTTGAGCACTGAATCTAGAGTAAAATGAATCCATGAAAGCCTGGCACTTCAAATTTCTGCACAAGAAAAGAAAAAAAAATCAAAAGCAAAAAGGTCTCACCGTAGCAAGGTGCAGCTTGCTATGGTGAGGAAAAAAAAAGTCTAGTCTAACAAAATCAAAAACACGTTCGATGTTGACACCGAAGTCCCCGGCAACGGCGCCAGAAAACTTGTTGTGTGATTTTCACTCTAATCACTAAATCCTACCGCAAGCGCACGGCTTATCGAGTAGTACTTAGGATGTCGATCCCACAGGGACTTGGGACAATCACCCAATTTATATTAGCTAAACTAATCAAATTTTGGTATTTTGAATTATAAAATAACTAAAACTAAGGTCCTATTTAAACTCAACAAAAGTCCAAGAAAATGCTAGAAATCAAGTTGGAAGAACTTCTAGGACGTCGGATTACCACGGTAACAAATATATGACTTTTACAACGACCTTTCCATTTACTATGAATTTTTACTTATGTTGACGAATAATCAAAAGTGATTAACAATATTCTTTCAAACTACTATTTGATCGTGCCTAAATTAATATTAAATCCAATTTCTCACCCATTAACTTAATCTAGACCCATTAAAACATCATTATTCATATTGTCACAAGAAATTTCAATTAACTTTCGCTCTCATGAATTTTTTTGATTGAAATTAGGGCTCTAACCTATCAACTAAACTTCACCTTTCAGTACATCACCTAATTGATAATAAATTCTTCATATAAACCTATGGAAATTCATCTTACGATCCATCAATTCATAAATTCATACGAAATAGCACACCAAAATCAATACAAAAGCATATCAATTCATAATAATAGGAAAGATAAAATCTTTAACTCATATATTCATTTACCGGGCTCTCCTAATCCTAGAAAATTAAATCTACTCGCGCATAATCAAAGAGATCACAAAAATCATGGATTTAGGCATTGTGAAACGTGAAGATAAAATAAAAGGAAGAAAATTAAGAGAAAGGAAATAGAATTGTCTCACAAATATCATAAAACCAAGAAATTCACGATCCGTTCTTCGTTCTTGAGCCCTAAGCAAAAATCTTGTTCTTCAAAAGTTGAGGGAAAATCATAGATGGGATTGGGAGTGCAAATCACGCCTAAAAGAATGATTTTGGCATCTATGATGATTTCTTTTATTTAAGGAAATCATTTTAGGATAAAATATGAATTTTCCTTAATTCAAATTGTGTAATTAATCTCCTAAAATAAAATCCCCTAAAAATATGAAGATAATGGCGCAATATTCCTTATTTTTGCTCTTTTTTTCACGCTAATCTCTTGAAATCACGTTGGGAATTATCTCCACCAATCAGAACATTTCGTTGGCCTGTAGAAAATCTGGATAGTTTCTGCATTGTTTCACACCCTGTTCCATTCTTTCACACCTAGGTGTGATTCTTCATGCCTTCATGACTTTGACTCCTTTTTAGCTCATTTTCACAGCATTTTATGCTCGGATTCATCATATCTACAAAATATCAAAGCCACAGCAGTAATCTAGTCCAAAAGGGCAATTTATCATAAGAAAATCACAATTTATGCATCAAAACAGGCCAAAATGATCCAAGAATAACCACATATGGTGGACTTATCAGTTGCCTCTCCCGAGCGCCTTTGTTTTACGTTATTGTCTTGACGGGATGACTTATACGGTTTCAACTTTAGAGTTATACCGTTGACACGAAGGTGGAATTGGTGGATAGAAAGAAGTTTGATGGAGTTATACGATTTGATTGTCAAGTTTAGAGTCCTTGACGAGACTTGATTCCCCCAAATTTTACATTAGGATTCTTTCTTCCCCCCTCGGCATCAAACTCACACTTCTCATTCTTTGGCCACTCTTGAGTGCTTTGACTCACTTGAAGACCTCTATCTTATCAATCCCCTCATTCTTACCCCACTCATCACAACGATGGCCTACATGCTCATAAACCTTGATGGTGGCGTTCTCATTGTGAACTCTCAAAGTGATCTCCCCGGTTCGCATATCTAGCAAGGCTCCCCCCGTAACCAAAAATGGTCGACCAAGCAAAATAGGCATCATAGAGTTGGTTTCCATGTCTAAGATCACAAAATCAGCTGGGAAAACAAATTTATCAACTTGGACTAGCACATTCTCAACGATGCCTCTAGGGCACCTAATGGACCTATCCGCCATAGAAAGAACCATTCTAGTTGTTCTAGTACCATCAAGACCAAGTTCTTTATAAGTAGCGTACGACATAAGATTCACACTAGCTCCTAAATCACATAGGGCCTTGAGACTGTTAGAGCTACCTATCATGCATGGGATTGAAAAACTCCCGGGGTCACCAAGTTTAGGCAGAACTCTCTCTTGACAAATCGCAGAACACTCTTCATTACAATAAACCACACTTTGCATTTTAGGCTTTTTCAATAAAACATCTTTAAGAAATTTAGCATACAAAGGCATGTTCATTAAAGCATCAACTAATGGAATGTTTATCGTCACTCTACGTAAGATGTCAAGGAAACGATTTTGCTTTTTACTTACAACACTCGCCTTCTTATCATGAGATGGGGGAAAGGGAAGGGAACTCAAATCAAAATGAATGCTAGATTGAGATATACCTGAGTTTCCCTTGCCCTCAGAAGTGTTGTTCACATGCTTACCCAAGAGATTTCCTTCGAGTTTCTTGTCTTGCTCAGCTGCTTCATCAAAAACCAACACTTCTTTTGTCTTCTCTACCAACCCTACAAATCTATCTGCCTCACAAATTTCTGTAACCACATCATCATCCTCACCATCATACACCGCAAATATAACATTTACCTCATTCGGTTTTGTCACGGTATTGCTTGGTAGGACTCAAACCGGTGCGGTATTCAAGTGATCGGTCAAGTGCCTCATTTGGTTTTCAAGACTTTTCAATGAATCTTCCATGTTTACCAAACGTGTATCTGTAATGGTTTTGTATTGCTCCACATTCTTCACAAATGCATCAATAATCATTGCTATGCTTTCTATTGTTGCTTCCCATTGAGGATTCCTCTCTTGATGTTGTGGTTGATGAGACAATCCCAGTGGTGCATAAGGAACTTGTGGAAATGGTTGATGGTCTTGATCCAAATGGTGAGAAAAACCTTGTTGTTGTAGCCTGTGACCCATTTCAAGATCCATGATTGCCTTCTCCATAGATTCCATCTGTGCCATCATCAATTTTTGTTGATCTATTTCTATGGTCACAACCTCTCAATAGTGGCATACACATCCGGGGCCGTCAAGCTCAATAGTGATCCTTCACTTGCCAAGTCCAAGACATTTCTTGCATCATCTCTCAATCTGTAATATAAAATTAGCATTTGTGACCATATCTCATACCCATGATGTGGACATTTTCAAACAAAGCCTTCATTCGGTTCCATGCTTCATAAAGTTGTTCACCCAACTGTTGTGAAAAGTTTGAGATCTCAGCCCGGATCTCCATTGTTTTATGGAGTGGAAAATAGTACGATAAGAAAGCCGAAGTCAAGTCTTCCCACGTATGCAATGAATCATGAGCTTGAGAGTCTAACCAATCAACAGCACTATCTCTCAATGCAAAAGGGAATATCCTCAATCGGATTGCATCATCACTTGCCCCACTTATCTTCATTGTCCCGCAAACATTTGTGAACCACACCAAAAACTGATATGGATCCTCTCTCTCAGTTCCATAGAAGAGTGCATGCTCTTTTATCAAATTCCACACATGTGGTTTGATCTCAAAGTCACTTGCATCAATAAGAGGTAAGCGAATGGCATTATGTATAAATCTTTCACGTGGCATGAAATAATCTTTAAGTAATCGGCCTTGGCCTTGAATTGGAGCTTGTGATACTTGGGAGATTGGCATGGGGTTAATGTTGTGGAATTGGCTGAAAATTGGTGGAGGTACTTGAGCTTGGAACATAGGTTGCTCATTAGTAAATTCCATGACGAGTTTAGATCATAAACTGCACAAACTCAAACAACAAGAAAACTGATGAGACTGTATTTTGTGGTGTCTTTGTGCCTCTTTTATATCTATTTTGTCGGGAGATACTCTTTTTTGGGTATGTGTTGGTTGATTTTCAGGTTTTAAGAGTTCGTGAGAGGAGATGGGATTTTTTCGGACATATAGAGCGGTTTTGAAAGCCTTGTGGAAGATCGGAGAAAAATGGCGTCATAAGAATCGTGAATTTCAGTTTTCGCCTATATCGGGACTCGAGATGTTGAAGAAAAGACAAAGCCTATTAAAGCCAACCGTGGATTTTCGCTTTTTGGTCACATTTTAAAAAGACCTTTTTTAATAATTAAATATTATTATTATTATTATTATTATTATTAGAGTTATACCTTTTTAGTAATTAGAAATAAAATAAGGTTGGGCTTATACTTTTTAGGCCCAAAGTAGAACTCTTTCTGAGGTATTTACGTGAGTAGCAGAAAAATAAAAGAGGATGGGATATTAGATATTAGGTTTTTGTATTAGAAAAACAGAGAGTGGAGTTACCAGACGGGAACAATAAGAAAGAAGCTGCGCAACTACAGTAGGCAGGCAGTCTCTTTCTCTATGGTATAACTCTTTTGTTTTGTTTGATTTATATTATTGTAAATTATTATGAATAGCTAGCTTTTATATTCCAGTTGATTGAGTATTGAACCCTAAATTTTATATGGTTGTGAGATCTAATTGTGTTATCTCCTCGTTTGATTGTTAGTATTTATCTTTTTTCTGATTTGTAATAGAGGATTAGAATTATTGTTTAATTGTTGGCGCGCGATAGTTAAACGATTATTTTGATCTAGTACCAAAATCCATCTTAGGCGGTAGCCATAAAAGATTGGGTTTTAGTGGTAAACAACACATTACCTGCCGGTTCGTAGCCCGTAGGATTCCCTGTTGTGGAAATAGATAATCTAGGTTAAAATTAGCCCGGTTGGATTAATACTTTGAATTGGGTCTCTCAAACCTTAATGCTTCCGGGATTCCAAACTCTTATGACCGTGTCTAGGGGTGTCTTCCGGTTAGAGAATAATTAATGACTGTGTCTTGATTATCGAATTTAGGAGAGATTGGTCACTTGGCGGTTGTCGGTGACTATAACCAATTTATTAATAATTTAGCGAGTCATCCTTGAATCGATGATCAATCGTAGGAATTACGGGGGAAATAGTTAATTAGCTGGAACTTTTCTTCGTTTATTTTTCATTTCTTTAAATAGGTAAAAACCCAAATATATTTTGTTTTACAAATCTTAAGAGAAATAAATCCACCGTTCCCTGTGGGTTCGACCCCTACTTCTACTATACCTATTTCTACCATACTAGCTATAGAGGTTTTAGGTGACTTATCTTTGGTGGTTTGACGACCCACCAAATTTTGGCGCCGTTGCCGGGGAACGGTGTAAAGTGATTTATTTCTTTTGAAATTTTATATATAGTTTTGTTTTGTTTTGTTTTGTGTTGCCCTTGTTTGCAAGCATGTCAGGTTACAACCACATAAGTCCTATGGTGAATCATGATCAATACGGATACCGGGTGAACCACCTGTATGAGGAGGGATATTGTCCAAGGCAGCTGCACCATCAGAATTGGGGCTACACCTTTACTTTCCAGCCGCCTAGTGTACAAGGAGGGTCAACTTTGAATTCAGGTAATACTTTTGAAGAACTTGTGAAGATTTTTTCTACCACTATTGCATAGATAATCCAAACTGCAATGATTCCGCTTCAAGAGTTGGTACAAGAGAATTCACAGAAGATCCAAACTGAAATGATGCCACTTAGAGAGTTGGTACAAGAGGCTTCACAGTTCAAAGAAACACATTTTTCTTGGGTTCAGAATATGCAAAATCAAATTGGCGAGTTGAAAACTCATGTGGATCGGCTTAAAGAACAAAGGATGAAAACACCTTCTCCTCCTATGTGGTATGACAATGAAGACGACCGTCCTATGATTGATTTGACACCAGAGATTGTTGAAGATGTTGATCAACTAAAGAGTGAAGAAATTCACATGGTGTTGGAGAAGTTAGAGGATGATGTGTCTAATTATGAAGAAAATCATCCGGAGGAAGTCAAATTTGAGGAGCCGTTGGGGCCAAAAAGTGTTGAGATGGCCATGGACATGCAAGTGAGCAAGAAGGAAGTAGTCTTCCCACTGGATCACTATATTATGAACTGGGATGTGGAAGCACTTAATCCGGTTCTTATTTTCTTGGGAAGATACTTCACCAAAGTGCCTAGTGATGAGCTAAAATTTACCCCTCAAAAATACATTTATAAAGACTCGCAAAACCGAGGGTAAACTAACTCTCTAACTGGCAGAGTACCAGGTCGATTGTTAGGATAGCTACAGGAGTACGAGGTCGATCCCAAGAGAAATGTGGTTGTGAGTACCAAAGCGAACGTAGAACTTAGTCTAGGCGATCAAAGTTTAGGTGGAGTGTTTATAACTAATGCAAAAAGTAAAGATTATTCTAACGAGATTAAAAAGCATAGCCGAGTTATGATCCAACAGGTTATCTCCCCACAGGAAAAACTTGATAAGGAGTGTGTTTTATCGAGTTCAGTTTATATGATATTCACGGGTGTTAACTCTCTATTCTTGCGTTAAGATCTGAACAGCTCTCACTTAATCCCCATACTAGGTTTATTAACCCTCCCTTTAGAGAGCTAACTTGCCTAACATGGTTGACCGGAATAAAAAAAACCGCTGAAAAACCTCACAAAAACATAATTTTAATGTGTCACTTAGGTTGCCAATCTAACGATTAAGACTATGGTTTAGTGATTCTAAAACATGTTTCATTCATCTCGTAAAGATAAGAATCTCACATAGGCATAGTCCAGATCTATCACTCAGGTTGTCAATCTGACAATCAAGACTATGATTAGTGATACTCATATCCCACATCTCACCGCAAAATACATTTATAAGCTTGATGTAACAATGAACAAGGTTGTCAGTCTCATTCAAGGTTATCAAAATGATCAAAACAAGTTTAAAACATGAGTTTATCATAAAAACGTTTAATTAAGCACAACACAACTCCCATCTCGTCTCCCGAAGGTTGATTTCACCCGTTTTCACATATTTCGGCTATGAAAAGTTTAGCTACCCATATAAACGGATTCTGTCAACATGTCATGGATTAAATGGCGGGAAGTTTTACATAATAGCCTTCTGTCAATATGGCGGAATTCTATTAAAACCAAATTAAAACCAAAATCCAATCATTTGTCGATTCTCCTATATATGGATACTACTACATATACATATATATATATATATAACGAGAATGAAAGAAACAAGAAACAACAAAAAAAAAAAGAAATAGCTAGATATAGATATAACAATAATGAGAGAAAACAAAAGCAAACTTACTATTATAACGGAGATATCTTCGATTACATAAAAAAAAACTTGATATTACAACGATTTCAGCAACACCGAACTTCCAATAATTTCCCGAGCATTACAACGATACTATTATTACTAAATTTATTTCGGCATAAGGCCTTATATACAACCTAAAAAATTAAAGAAAATAAGAAGGAGATATATATATATGGTGCATCCCATCTCGTCTCCCTGATTGATCCTTATATAGGCAAAATTCAAGGGGCCGGACCAGTCCGGGTAAGGGCCGGACCAGTCCGGCCTAATCATGACATGCACCCCCCTTAAATCCCAATTTTACGGATAAAAATTTATATTTTGGAATAAAACTTTAAAAATTCATATCTTGAGTTCTAGATCTCCAAATGACATGATTCAAGAGGAATTAGAAAGCTCTCGGAAAAATCTACAACTTTCATGAAGGACTCTTCTTCAGAAAATGTCGTTTTGATGAGCCATTCGTTTGTCGAAGACATTTCTTGATTTCCACTAAATCGAATCGGTTAGCCACTTGACCACTTGACTTAATGATACTTGAGTTGTAGAAGTCCGATTGATGTGATTCAAAATGCGTTGGAAATCTCTTTCAAAGATCTACAACTTTCATTAAGGACACTTCTCCAGAAAATGCCGTTTTAATGAGCCATTTGTTCGTCGAAGATATAATTCGTTAGTGGTACCACTAACCACTGAGCCACTTGACCACTTAAGTTAGTGACACACTCTTATATCCCTAAAAATATCTCTTTTAGGCCTCAAAACGTGTCATTACTCGGGATTTTGGTCAACCTATAATTCTGCAATAAACCACCAAAATACCAAACGTAAATCCGACACGACACTCCGGTTACTAAACCGGTACAAAAACTAATAAAAACACATAAAAACACTATATTTTATAAAATAACTACTACTAACATACTTAGATAAATCTAAGGAATTTATGACTCGAAATGATATAATAACGCTTAAAATGATATTAGAAATGGGGTAAAATGTTATGAAAATAACTGTGAATTTTTCCCTCATCACCTAGAGCCAAGGCACAACTGATTCTTCATGAAGATGAGATGGATGGCTCACTCACTGAGTATGCAAGGAAGAATAATGAAAGGAAAACTATTCCATTTGACAATGGATAGCCGAGGTAAGTATGTCTAGCCAAAGACATTAAAGAAAGGCGCTTGTTGGGAGGGAACCCAATGAAAACAATTTTTGGAAAAGTAGCATGAAATCTTGGAAAAGTACCTAGAAGTGAATATCTAGAGAATTATGGCTCGAGGTTATGTATAAAGTGTATTGCAAGATCTAGAAGAAAAAAAGAAAGAAAGGTGAATTGTTGAAAAAATAAAAAAAAGAAGCAAAGAAATAAAGAGAGCTTACATTGCAGAAGTGTTTTATATTTGAAGAAGTAGCTTGTTTCCTAACCTTTTTTTGTAAGCTTCTTTGGATGTTATTGTTTGCGCTTCAATCCTTATGATGTTGTGATAGAAGTTGGAGCCGTAAGGTGTGTTTCATTGGAATGCTTATTGGTGGCTATGTGATAATTGGTGTGATTATTCATGCACTCTCCTTGACATTTTAGCCTTGTATTTCCCTTTTCCCTACCTTATTTTCAGTCCCTAGCCCCGTTATAATCCTGTGAAAGACCTCATGATTTGTGTATTGGATTTGAATGCATAGTGGTGGAGATTTGATGAATATGCAAACCTATGGTAATGCTTTGATTGTGTGTTGATTTTTCAGAGTGTGTGAATTGTCCCTATGTAGTATAATGAGAGTTTATCCGTGAGGACGAGTTAAGACTCTTTCATTTTTCCCCTTTAATGTTTATGATCGAGTGATCGATGTTATAGTGAGTCGTATGAATACTAGTGTGTGTTGTGCCTTGCTTTGTTATCATTCGATTTGCATTATGAAATACAAGGTTGATGAAAAGGTTGGACGTGCGTCATTGATTGGAATTCTTTTGGTGCTTTGCATTCATATAATTTTAGGTCATTCATATAGGATTTAAGATCATGCATTTTTTCTTTTCTTATTTTTGGGATTGAGAGTGCATTGCTTGATGACAAGCAATAATGTAAGTGTGGGGGAGTGATGAGACTGTATTTTGTGGTGTCTTATGTGCCTCTTTTATATCTATTTTGTCGGGAGATACTCTTTTTCGGGTATGTGTTGGTTGATTTTCAGGTTTTAAGAGTTCGTGAGAGGAGATGGGATTTTTTCGGACATATAGAGCGGTTTTGAAAGCCTTGTGGAAGATTGGAGAAAAATGGCGTCATAAGAATTGTGAATTTCAGTTTTCGCCTATATCGGGACTCGAGATGTTGAAGAAAAGACAAAGCCTATTAAAGCCAACCGTGGATTTTCGCTTTTTGGTCACATTTTTTTTATTTTTTTTTATTTTTTAAAACAGATTTTATTTTATTAAAGCATTTTGAGACTCACAAAGCTGAGTTTCTAGCTTTTTGGAAAAAGACCCTTTTTAATAATTAAATTTATTATTATTATTATTATTATTAGAGTTATACCTTTTTAGTAATTAGAAATAAAATAAGGTTGGGCTTATACTTTTTAGCCCAAAGTAGAACTCTTTCTGAGGTATTTACGTGAGTAGCAGAAAAATAAAAGAGGATGGGATATTAGATATTAGGTTTTTGTATTAGAAAAACAGAGAGTGGAGTTACCAGACGGGAACAATAAGAAAGAAGCTGCGCAACTACAGTAGGCAGGCAGTCTCTTTCTCTATGGTATAACTCTTTTGTTTTGTTTGATTTATATTATTGTAAATTATTATGAATAGCTAGCTTTTATATTCCAGTTGATTGAGTATTGAACCCTCAATTTTATATGATTGTGAGATCTAATTGTGTTATCTCCTCGTTTGATTGTTAGTATTTATCTATTTTCTGATTTGCAATAGAGGATTATAATTATTGTTTAATTGTTGGCGCGCGATAGTTAAACGATTATTTTGATCTAGTACCAAAATCCATCTTAGGCGGTAGCCATAAAAGATTAGGTTTTAGTGGTAAACAACACATTACCTGCCGGTTCGTAGCCCGTAGGATTCCCTGTTGTGGAAATAGATAATCTAGGTTAAAATTAGCCCGGTTGGATTAATACTTTAAATTGGGTCTCTCAAACCTTAATGCTTCCGGGATTCCAAACTCTTATGACCGTGTCTAGGGGTGTCTTCCGGTTAGAGAATAATTGATGACCGTGTCTTGATTATCGAATTTAGGAGAGATTGGTCACTTGGCGGTTGTCGGTGACTATAACCAATTTATTAATAATTTAGCGAGTCATCATTGAATCGATGATCAATCGTAGGAATTGAGGGGGAAATAGTTAATTAGCTGGAACTTTCCTTCGTTTATTTTTCATTTCTTTTTAGGAAATAGGTAAAAACCCAAATATATTTTGTTCAAATCTTAAAAGAAATAAATACACCGTTCCCTGTGGGTTCGACCCCTACTTCTACTATACTAGCTATAGAGGTTGTAGGTGACTTATCTTTGGTGGTTTGACGACCCACCAAAAACAATAAAATAAAAACAACCTAAGCCTAAGTCTTTCAATGACTTAAGAGATATCGATTAACTCCCAGACAACGGCGCCAGAAAACTTGATGACCAAAATAGTAACGACCAACCTTAATCGGCAGAGTACCGGGTCGGAAGCACTATAGTAGAGAGCAAGGTCGTATCCCACGAGGAATCAATCGAATACCAAAGTCATTCTCATACTTAGTTTAGGCTAATCAAGTTTGTTCAAGTTTTGATTATGCTAAAACGATATTTAAACTAGAGATAAAGAGAGATAGAGGCTATGCCAAATCACGATCCAATTGAATACTTTCGCCCCTCTAATCGATTATTTGGGAATGGAAACAACCAACCAACCATCCTAATGCTTATATCGACTCGTTCATGGGTGCAAACTCCTAAGATAGTACTAGACGCCATGCAACAACCTAGTACCCTTTGCCCGGTTCAACAGTCCGCCTTTAAGGATTTAACTGACCGAAACAAGATAAACGCTCTAGAGCCGCTCGATTTACACCGACAAACCTCGTTACCCAATCGATCTAAAAAACTCAGTCAATTGTAGATAACGATCTTAAAACCTCTTTTCCCACACCCCTTCGCAACATACATTTATAAAAGTGGTGTGTGACTTCATGAACTAGGTGATCAAGCTAATTCACGCATTAATAACAAGTTTTAAGACATGAATTAATCGATATAACAACAATTAAACACTACCCAACCCCAATTAATCAACTAGATGATGATTTCTTCAACTATCATATGATTTAGCTATGTAGTAATTAGCTATTCATTACAACGACAAAAGCAATAATCAAACAAGAAATTAAACCCATGAAATGAGAGGAAAACAAAATCAATCACCAAAAAAAACGCAGAGAGTTGATGTTTTCCAAGCTTCAACAACACCCATGTCACTTTGGGGAAGAAGAAGATCCAAAACACACCAAAATCCAAGAGTTGAGCTAAGAATCTAAGCTAATTTGAGCTTAATCTAAGTAAATTAGGTGTAGAAATTAATCTAAGGGTGAAGGGGAAGAAGAGAATGGTGACCAAGGGTTTTGGGAAAAGGGGAGAATGAGAGTTCAGCAGGATATCCCGTTTTTGTGGTGAAAAACGCATAACGAGCCGAGCTGCTCGAAGCTCGGCTCGACAGGCGGTTCGGTAATAGATTGTCTTCAATAAATTGACCATAACTTTGCGTGTAGACCTCCTATTTGAGTGATTCAAAGTGAGTTGGAAAGCTCATTCAATTATATACAACTTTCATGAAGAACACAAGTCCAGAAAATGCTTGTATCTTGGATAAAATTGCTGATGAAGTGAACTATGGTGAATGCACCAACCACTTTTGATCTGTTTCCATTCCCGGGCTTCGGTTATGCCTCTCTAAACATCATGCTGGTGGTTTGACGACCTCCCCCACACTTAAATTATTGCTTGTCCTCAAGCAATGCACTCTCATTCCCAAAAATAAGAAAGAAAAATGCATGAACCTAAATCCTAAATGAATGACCTAAATCTATATGAATGCAAAGCACCCCAAGAAATCCATCAATGACACCCGTCCAACTGTCTCATCAACCTCATCAGTGGAGGAAACCAGAAAAAAAAATTCGGGGTGGTCTTGGTATATAAATTGCAAAGCTAAAAAAAATCCGGGAAAAAAATAAAAAATGTTGGTAGTGGGATTTGAACTTACAACATAGAATTATGGAGACTGAAAAGGGTTTGTTCTTAAACCATTAGGATATAAGGTCTTTTGTTCAAGAAAAAAGACACATAACATACTAATATTAACACTACTACTAATACAATAATAAAAATTTAGGGGGGGCTTGAGACCTTTTGGGGGGGGGGCTTGAGACCACCCCAGCATGGCTGTGGTTCCGCCCCTGAACCTCATGCTCCATAATGCAAATCAATTGGTTCTCAAGCAAGGCACACCACACACTAGAGTTCATATGGCTAACTTTATCTCACTTGATCATATACTTTAAAGTGGCAAAATAAAATAGTCCCAACTTGTCCTCACGGGTAAAACTCTCAATATAATGCATAGGGACAATTCACACCCTCAAAAATCAACACACAACCAAGCATTACCATAGGTTTGCATATCAATCAAATCTCCACTACTATGCATTCAAAATTCAATGCACAAATCATGAGGAGTTAACAAGGTTGTAACGGGGCTAGGGACTGAAAACAAGGTAGGGAAAAAGGGAAATATAGGGGCTAAAAATGTCAAGGAGAAAGCATGAATAACCACACCAATCATATAGTCACCAAAGACGAATTCAATTGAAACACAATGTGGCTCCAACTCCCATCACAACATCTTAAGAATAGAGAAGTGCAAACAAAAATGTCTGAAAAAGCTTGCAAAAATTGCTAGCAGAAACAAACTTCATCTTCAATATATAAAACACTCCTTCAATCTAAGCTCCTTTTTTTCTTTATTTTTTTTTATGTTCCTGTCTTTCTTTCTTTTGCATCATTTTTGTAAACATCTTGAAACACATCTTCATAACATAGTCTCGAGCCATACTTCTCTAGATATTCACTTCTTGGTACTTCTCCAAAATTTCACGCAACTATTCATACAATCTCTTGACAATAGGGTCAACAAAAGAAGGGATATTGCAAGAAAAGGTCATGGGTTCAATTTCTGGAGTTCACCAAAGAAAGGTCAGGCTAGAAGGGATTCACTAGGGGGTATAAAATATAGGTAGGCCAACAAAAGTGGGTCTCAAAGGGGGATGAATCCTAGGTGCCTCAATCATTTAAGTGCATTGAACCTGAAAAAATGTGGTCTCGAAATGCATGTCAATGCAAATTCTAGAATGACATTGGAAGTGTTGATACCACTCAAAGGAAAATAATGAGCGAGTGCGCTCTTTAGCTAGGTGAAATCATCACTTTTAAGTGGCTTTTTGCTAGGGTTCAATTATTTTACCTCCAAAGTTCACAACAACTAAGATAAGTGTGTATCAACAGAAGTGTGTGCTTGCATTGATCAATTACCAATTGATTATTATTACTTCACACAAGATTTAAATGAAAAAGTTAGTAAAGTGTCATCAAAGGCATTCTCAGTGCTTATGAGGTCCTAAAATGTCCTAAATATGCAATTCTAATATACAAATGCATGAAAAGCTCCCCCACACTTATATCATACATTGTCACCAATGTATGCTAAAAGTGTCGAAAAGAATGTGAAATGCACAAATATGTACTAAATGGAAATGGAATGCATGATATGCAAGAACTACTAATGTAACTATGAAATAGAATAGAATAAAAAAAAATGAGAATACATTACTATTCAGACCGTGGGGTGATGACAAAAATTCCTTAGAGTCCATCATGGTTTTCATAGCATCAGTGGCATCCGAGGTGGTGGTGCGGGTTGAGAAGGAGCTACGTGTCTCATTCCCCGAGTCGCGGCACTCCGCGACAACTTCGGTTGGGTAGTAATGGTCGGGGGCTGTAGCTAATGGTGGTGGGGTTTTGGGGGAGGAATTGTGCTGGGGCTGGGGTTAGAAGGGGGGGGTGGTAAAACGAGCATTAGCCGAGAAGGAAGGGTGTACCTGCGTTGTCGATGAGCGGCCGGCGGCGGGTATGGCCGGAGAAAGAGGTGCAACTCGACGGAGGAGAGGAGACTTGTTCCTTGCCGGTTTCGTGTCCCTTGCCATCGGAGAAGAGAAGCTGGTGGTGGTGGCCGAAGTAGTGCTGCGACGGTGGTGGAGGCAAGCAGATGGTTGGCGGCGATGGTGTCGTGTGTGAAAGGAGCCGGTGATGGTTTTGCTGGGAAGGGGTACAGGGATGGGGGAAACTTATTTGGGAGAGGAAAAAAAACGAAAGAAAAAAAAAGAATAGGAAATTTTTTTTAATTTATTTTTTTATTTATTCAGAACGGAAAGAGGTGGTGAGACCTCTATTGCCATTCAACAACAAACGTGGGATCCCCAAGTTTGCATAAAAGTTATTAAAAAAAATTTCTTTTTTTTTTATTTTTTAACCAGCTTGCTTTTACAAAATGCTGGGAGCTCTCCTTCCTCTCAACATCTAAATTGGGATACCAAAATTACAATTTACCCCTTTTGCATAAAATAGTTCCACCCCAAGCATAAAAATCCTCCAATCTTTAACGGTCTTGTCAACTCATGCTTCCACACATGAACTTCAAATGAACGCCTCCTATTTCATCACAAAATTCAGTTTTTCACCTACAAAACAGACAAAACATTCCACCAAACATGCAAATCTCTATCTCTTCACTTATTCAACAAAACAAAAAAAACAAAAAAATTACCAAATTTATTTTAATTGGATTGCCTCTCAACAAGCGCCTTTCTTTAATGTCTTTGGCTATACATTCTTACCTCACTATCCATTATCAAATGGAATAGTTTTCCTTTCATGATTCTTCCTTGCATACTCAGTAATTGAGTCATCCATCTCATCTGCATGAAGAATCAGCCGTGCCTTGACTTTAGGCACTTTTACGAAGTATCTTCCCAAAAAAAGGAAAATGGGATTAGGGGCCTCCACATCCCAGTCCAAGATATAATGATCAAGTGGGAAGACCACTTCCTTCTCGTTCACTCGCATGTCCACAATCACCTCAACACTTTTTGGCTCCAATGGTTTTCTAGTGACTTCCTCCGGGTGACTTAGCTCTAATTTAGGCACATTATCCTCTAAATTCTCCAACGTCGGGTGCATTTCTTCATCCTTTGGTTGATCAACATCTTCAACTATCTCTAGTGTCGGATAAATAATGGGACAATCGTCTTCATTGTCATACCATATAGGAAGTGAGGATGTTTTTAACCTTTGTTCCTTAAGCCAATCAACTTCAGTTTTCAGCTCGTCAATTTTCCCTTGCATATTCTGAACCCATGCGCGTTACTCTTCTCTGAACTATGAAAGCTATTGCCCAATTTCTTGTAGAAACTCTGCATTATCTTTTCGGAGCATTTGCGTTAGATTTTTAGTAAGAGACTGCATCATGGCTTCAAGAGATCCATTTGAATCGGGAATCGAACTGTCAAGTTCAATAGACGGCTGAGAACTGGACCAATTCAGATAACTCAGCTCACTAGGATAACATCTCTCCTCATATGAATTATTCACCCGGTATACATACACATCACGAATCGCCATATGATTTGCGTAGTGGTAACCTGACATGCTTGCAAACAAGGAAAACACAAAACAACACAAAAAAAAAAACTATACACAAAATTTCGAAAGAAATAAATCACTTAACACCGTTCCCCGGCAACGGCGCCAAAATTTGGTGGGTCGTCAAACCACCAAAAATAATTCACCTACTACCCTTATAGCTAGTATAGCGGAAGTAGGGGTCGAACCCAAGGGGAAACTTGTGTCTGTAACTCTGTGTAACAACACATTATCAAAAATATACTACCTTTTTTTACACATTTATAAAATGTGTTTTCGGGGTTTTACGGGTACAACGCCCCGCTTCGCCCCTCCGTGGCCCGCCAAGGTACGTTTGAGTTTAAATATGGAAATCTTTTCTATTTACTACGTACTTTCTTTTGTGGCTTTGTTGTAATAATTTCTTGATCTCAGCTGAAAATCCTCACCAGCAGAGTCATTTAGAAACATATATCATTCATGTCGAGCCGCCTAATTCTCGACTTTCAGTTAATGATGATGCTGATCAGCAGGTTGAGTTAAACAACTATTATTCTTCATTTTTGCCATCATCAACAATTGCAAGCCAAGATGACAAGAAATCCCGTATCGTTTATTCCTATAGAAATGTGTTCATCGGTTTTGCAGTTAGATTATCTGCAGAGGAGGTTGAGCAAATGGGATATAAAAAAGGTTTCATCTTTGCACAAAAGGAAGAGATCATACCGTTGCATACTATATTAGGTAGAAGTGAAAAAAATAAATAAGTAGAAGTGAAAAAGGTAAAGGTGAAGAGATATTTAAACTCAAACGTACCTTGGCGGGCCACGGAGGGGCGATGCGGGGCGCTGCGGGGCGAAGCGGGACGCAGCGGGGCGTTGTATCCGTAAAACCCCGAAAACACATTTTATAAATGTAGTATATTTTTTATAATGTGTTGTTACACAGAGTTACAGACACAAGTTTCCCTTGACTAAGTCCTAAAATAGATTAAAATAAAAACAAAAGAAAGAAAAAAATCGAGAAAAGCTCTAGCTAATTAATTGTTTCCCCCTCAATTCCTACGACTGATCATTGATGCAAAGATGACTCGTTAAATTATTAATAAATTAGTTATAGTTGCCGACAATCGCCAAGCAACCAATTTTTCCTATATTCGACAAGCAGGACAATCACCACTACTTATTCTCTAATTGTATAGCACACCTCTCAACAATCGCAGAGGTTTGGTGAGAACAATTGCATTAACGATTAGAAAACCCCAATTCTAGGTATTAACGCACATCGGATTAACTTTAACCTAGATCACTTATTTTCACAACAGGGAATCCTACGGGCTACAAACCGACAGATAATATGTTGTTTACCACTTAAAATCAAACCTTTTGACAATCGCCTAGATTCAATTTTTGGTGCCAGATCAAATTATTCATCTAATCATCCGGCCAAAACAATTAACTGAACAATCAAATCATAAATCGTTAAAATCAGAAAATAAATGAATACTAACTATATAATGGAGGAGAACAACCAATTCGATCTCACAATCTCATAGGATCAAGGGGTGAAATAATCAATCAACTGGAACAGAAAATTAACTACTCATAAAATACAATAATATAAAAGAAATAGTGTACCACTCTTGTAAAAAGAAATAGGAAATCGACGGCACTGTGCGCACCTTTTTGTTATTCCCCTCCGTCCAAACCTATCCTCCTTAAATATTAAACCTAATATAATATACTAGTAGACGTGAACGCCGTGCAAGGCACGGCGGGCCCAACATAAAGTGTAACCAGGGATAATACAAAGAAATTGATATCGAATGCGTAAACATATGATTTTTTTATTTTTATGGGTTTGTTACATTTGTAACTGTATTGTTTATAGTAAAAAAAGGAACTTGTTGAAAATAGTTATTAAGTTCAATTTAGTGTATTATTTGAACCATGTGTCTGCATTGGATATGTTGAGGAACAGATTCGGGGTAAGGCTATATAGCAGTCATGCCGGTAAAAGTCCAGGAGTAAGTGCAATCTCCAACCTGGAACTCTGGTCGTGCCTCCTTAAGATGAGCATTGGAAACATAGTAGTGTTGATAGGGTTGTAGCAGTCTGTTGAGATTATTGACCTGTTGTTGATAGGTGTTGTTCATAAATCATAAGTAACAGCTGACACCAAGGTACCCTGTAAAAAAATACCATGAACAGTGAAGAGTGAACATATACAAATAAAGATGTCATTGCAATTTACAAATGCAATTACACGAAAATATAAAACGATACAGTTTCCTCACACATAATTGTTTATCTTCAAACTGTTTTTTGTTCACCGTTGTTTAACGCAGCATGTTGCTTACTCATTAAACTTTTTATTAGATGTGGATGACTATCACTACAATTTACCATAGATTGAAAATCTAGGTTTGAGTTATTACATTTTGACACCGCATAGTCTATTGCAAGCTGATCTTCTTGGTGTTGGTTTATATTGGATTGTTTAGACGAATAAGTAGCTACGAAGCAAGCAGCTACATGACCATTGCCATTTTTGTGCAACAACTTATGTCTTTTTGTAGCCTCAGGTAGGGGTGAGCTTGGATTGATTTGGGGGGTTTGGTTTGGTTTTGAAAGACTCGGGTTGGTTTGGGGCGCCATAATTCGTTCCCCAAACCAAACCAAAATGAAGTCAACCCCAATGGTTTGGTTCGAACTGGTTTCGGTTTGGATTGGATTGGTTTCGGTTTAACAGGCCTAATCTTAAAAAAAATTGACAAAACCAACATTTTTTACATAAACTCTAAGTAGCTACATACATTACAATATAATTTAGCTACAATCAATCCTCCATAGTTGCATACTTACATACATGCATTTACTGATTTACATATTTACATCAAAAGAGCAAAATGCTGAATGTTGACACAACAAAATGATCAAAACACCATGTGTGTCTTCCAACCAAAACAACATAGCAAACCTCAGCAAAAACAAGCATCCAATCCAACTCCAACAGCAGCCAACAAAACCTACAACCTCCATGGCTCCATAAAAAAACAATGAAATAGAATTAGATCAATGTTCATTTTTTCAATGAGCAAAATAGGACAAGTCCAACTTGCATGACTGAGTAGGAGAATGATCAAAATGAATGTACCATTTTGTGTTTCCAAGCAGCAGCCAACAATTAAAGCAAAAATTGCAACTTGAATATAGCATAGAGAAATAAAAACAATAAGGCCAATCACAATGGCTTAATGCTTTCCCATTGTCACTTATCATCAAAAGCATGAAAATTGTCCTACATGGCATTATAATGTCATTCCTATTCACATTCCCCCACACAATGGCTTTAAAAGACCACAGTTGATTTTACCAACGGATATAAATTTTCCTACCGAAAATGGGTATAAGACAAATGAGTATAATATATAATGAGTATAATATATAATATATAATATATATAATTAATGTATTAAAATTTTGGTTTGGTTTGGTTTGGTTTGGATTGGGTGTAAAAAAAAAAAATATCCGAAACCAATCCAATGTAGTTTGGTTTGGTTCCAAACGAAACCAATTCATTTGGTTTGCTATTGGTTTGGTTAATTCGGATTGGTTTGGATCGGTTTACGGTTTGGATTGGTTTACTGGTTATTTTGCTCAGCCCTAGCCTCAGGCGTAGATCCAGTGTAGAAAAACACACACACTTTTCTGAAGAAATAATCTGAACAAATAAATATATTGAAGCTTTCTGTTTTTGCTTGAGAAATTGTACACTGGAAAGGCTTTATTTATAGTACAAAAGTCTAATCTATCAGATTTCTTCCAATTTAGGATAAACCCTAATTTGCAATCTGTTTGAATTTCAGAGGTAATCTTCAATTTGGAGTCAAACTGCTGAAGCTTGAACCATCACCATGATCAGGGGCAGGTGCAATCCACCACTTTGTCACCAAGCATCTATCCGAATTCTGTTTGAATTTAAAGGTAATGATCCCTCCTTATCTCTCCTTAGTCAATCTTATCTCTCCAAGGATCACAATTTCTTTGATCGATGTTTTTGAATTTTGATTTATTCAAACACTGTAATGGGATTAACTTCCCTTATTTTGAATTACAATGGTCATGAATTGTGTGTTATTACCCCCCTCAAACGAGGTCGGGGCTGAAGACCGAGTTTGCTACGAAGTGTCTGAAATGGAACTTTGGGCAGTGCTTTGGTGAAAATGTCTGCCAATTGAGCAGAATCCGGTACATGCTTAGTGACTAGGAGACGTCTTGCCACCTATTCCCGTACATAGTGATAGTCCAGCTCTATATGCTTGCTACGAGCATGGAAGACTGGATTGATAGTCATGTGCAGCGCACTGAGATTGTCTGAGAGTAGAACAGGAGAAGTTGTCAAGGTGATGTGCAGCTCCTGTAGAAGATAGGTGAACCAAGTGAGTTCTGCTGCTGTATGTGCCATAGCTCGGTATTCAGCTTCAGAGCTTGATCTGGAAACTCTTGGTTGTTTCTTGGCACACCAAGAAATGAGATTAGGACCAAGAAAGGTGCAGTAGCCAGTTGTAGAGCGTCTGGTGAACTGGCATCCTTCCCAATCCGCATCAGAAAAAGCCACTAAATATGGCCAATCTGCATCTGAATGAGTGAAAGCCAGTAAGGTGGTATTGGATGCCTTATGTAATGTCATACCAAGATCCAATGTCCATTTGACATATCTTAGAATCCGGTGAACAAGTGTGAGATAGGCATGAGTGGGCTGTTGCATGAACTGAGAGACATAATTGACACTGAATGATAGATCCGGTCTGGTGAATGTGAGGTACTGGAGAGCTCCAACAAGACTCCTATAGTAGGTAGGGTCAGAGAGCAATTTAGATGAGTCTTCTTCTTCCTTGTGTTTGGTTGCTAGAGGTGTCCTCATGGGTTTGAAATCAATCATTTTGGCTTTGTCTAGTATGGTAGATGCATAGTGAGATTGATCCATGTGTATTCCTTCTGGGGTATGATGTACCTGTACTCCAAGAAAGTGATGAATAGGTCCCAAATCCTTCATAGAGAACTCTTTGCTTAGAAGCTGTATAAAGGTTGTTAAGAGCTCCTCACTGGAACATGTAAGTAAAATATCATCCACATACAAAAGGAGAACTAAAGTTCCAGAATTAGTGTGACAATAGAATAGAGATGCATCAGATAAACTGCAAGTAAAACCATATTGAATTAAAAAGGAGATGAATCTATCAAACCAAGCTCTAGGAGCCTGTTTGAGACCATAGAGGGCCCTGTCAAGCTTGCACACATGGTCAGGGAAGGAAGGGTGAGTCATACCTGGAGGTTGGGCCATGTAATGTAGCCATGTAGAAATGCATTTTTAACATCTAATTGCCTTATAGACCATGACTGACTGAGAGCAATGCTGAGGACAATCCTGATAGTACTTGTTTCACAACTGAGGAGTAAGTTTCAACAAAGTCAATGCCATCTATTTGACTGTATCCTTTGGCAACAAGCCTGGCTTTTAGCCTTTCTAGAGTTCCATCTGGATTGAGTTTGGCCTTGAAAACCCATTTAGAGCCTATAACATTCATGGTAGGTGTTCTAGGAACTAAATGCCAGGTTTGGTTTTGGATGAGGGCATCTAGTTCTTCTTGCATGGCTGCTGATGTATTACTTTTATATGATTAAAATTACGTTATATTATTATGTTTTATCAACGAATTCTATATAAAATATATGAAATTATGATATAAATAGTATGAAATATTAATCTTTATAGTTTAGAGTAGTTAGTAGTTAAACTTAGTAATAATAGTAAAAAGTTATCAATTTGTACCGATTTTAGTAAATCGGAATGTCGTGTCAGATTTACGTGGGTATTTGTGGTATTTTATTACAGATTTATAAACCAAGACCCCGAGAATCGACATTGTGAAGTATAATCATATCTTTGGAAGGATTTAAAGAGTGTCACGAGCTTAAGTGGTCAAGTGGTCAATCGAAGTGGTCAAGTGGCTAATCGATTTGATTAAGTGGTAATCGAGAAATATCTTCGACAAACGAATGGCTCATCAAAAAGACATTTTCTGAAGAAGAGTCCTTCATGAAAGTTGTATATCATTCAACGAGCTTTCCAATGGATCTTGAATCATGTTGTTTGAAGATCGGGAACTCGAGATATGAATTTTAAGTTTAATAATTATATATATATATATATATATATATATATATATATATATATATATATATATATATATATATATATATATATATATATATATATATATATATATATAATTATACGTTGCACATGATCTGAATTAAGGGGATGGACCTAATCATTATACAGGCCCGGTCCGGCCTAAACCCGGCCCAGGCCGGCCTTGGATCATTTTCTATATATAGGAGATCAGATGCAGAGCGAACGTTTGTACCAATATATATATATATATACAATATCCTATATATATATTATCTATATCTTTTCTTTTATTTTCGTAGTTTGTAAATAGGCCTTATGCCAAAAATAATAATATCGTAGTATTGTTGTAATGCTCGGGAAATTATCGGAAGTTCGGTGTTGTTGAAGTCGTTGTAATATCCGGAAGAATACGACCTCTGATTCAGCATTTGTAATCGGGTAAAATTTCTAAAGTATTTATGTTTGTTATGTTTGTTTTTATCTTTTTAGTCGTTATAATGTTTTTAGGCTAAATCTAATAACTAGCCAAAGTTATGTAATCGTTTTATTTCAATCTTTTTGGTAAATGAATGCTGTCTAAGTAAAATTTTACTAAAATTGAGTTAATTGAATCTTTTTCTATTTTGCAACGTATTGATAATATTCGGATTGACGTAATTAACCAAGATGAATCGCAACATATAACCTAACGATGAACTGACCAGAGAAGTTAGGATATGAGATAAAAGATAGAAAAACCGGAAGGTAAAATTGGCCGTGCGAAGCGTGACAACGGAATCCTATTTCCTACCCGGGGGCAGATTTGTTTTGGGAAAGATGAATCTTATTAAATTTGTGCTCAAGATCGTAATAATGTTAAAATCAACGGTTTAATTGAAACTAACACCGGAAAGTTAAATCGATCCGCCTGACAACCGGAGCCTTTTGAATAACATCGGTCGTCTGACAAACGGAATAACCTCTTTTATCCGGGGTAGATTTGTACTCGGTACCTGTTTAGACTAACTGAGATTAGCATGGGGCAGTTGTGGAGATTAAACTGATGACAATTTGACATATGTCAATTTCATACGCTCGTGTGAGGAGGAATTGTTAACCTCAGGAGTGCACCGTTTCATTTACTCAATTGGACCTAATATAAAAGGAAAGATCGAGCACATTCCGTTTACTGAAAAAGATCGTATAAATCAATTATATAAACTTTGGCTAGTTCTATAAAATTATCTGTCTAGTCTATTATATATAAACTATATATTTATATATATATATATATATATATATATATATATATATATTACATTCCATGTACATCTATATATATTTATATATCTATATATATTATATTAGAATAACTTTTAAATTACACATTTACTTTATGTTAAGTAGAATAGTAGTAATCTGTGTTATAAAATTACGGTTTAGATCGAGTTAATAACAGCTCTTTGGTGTTTAACCACACTTAAAAGAATTACCACGTTTCCCTGAGGATTCGACACTCTGACTCACCACACTAGCACTATGATTTGACCCGGTACACTGCCGGTAAGGATTGTATAGCACTAGAAACGTCCGTCAGCTGCCCTCCAACCCTCATGGTTGAGGGCAGATTTGACTGTTTTAGGTTCCTTGGGAATGATGGGGAGAACAGTAGTTAGGGCATATTTGGGATTAGGTTTGAAATCCCATGTTGACCTCTAGTTATGATTTGAGGGGTTTCTGGGGAGTCTGGTGATGTTTGTGTGGGAGAGGTAGGGGAGGACTGAGAAGATTCAGAGACAATATTGGTCATAGTGGGGGATTGAGGTTCAGATTCTACCTCATCTAGAGGAGGGGTTTTTGGTGATGCTGGTTGAGGAATGGTAGTTGATGTTGTTACTTCAGGTGCTGGACTTGTTGGTAGTTCAGGTTCAGGGGTTGATGTTATTTCAGGTTCAGGACTTGAATCAGGGTCTGGAAATAGTGGTGATTCTGTGAGAGGTAAATCTGTTAAGGGTTCTGTTGGAGAGGTAGGTGAATCAGAGGTGTCTAGGTGTCAAATATGGTATAGGTTGAGTCTGTGTTAAATGAGTGCCTTACTTTATAGGGCAATAAAGTCTCATCAAAAGTGACATGTCTAGTCATAAAGAATTTCCTGGTGGTGGGGGGGGGGGGGGTGAAAACACTTGTACCCTTTATATTGAGTACTATATCCAACAAAGATACATGGAACTGTTTTAGGGTCAAACTTATGCCTTTTGTGTCCCATGTATATGGGTAGCACCTACCGCCAAAGACTCTGAGTATGGAGTAATCTGGCTGAGCATTATGAAGCATAAAGTAGGGAGATTCCATCTTGAGTACAGAGGTGGGAAGTCTGTTGATCAAGAAAACAACAGTAGCAAATGCCTCTACCCATAGAAATAAAGGAAGTCTGCTGTGAAATAGCATTGTGAGCCCTAGTTCCCCAATTATTCTGTGTCTTCTTTCTACTGTGCCAGTTTGTTGTGGTGTGTGTGGGCAGGATATTAAGTGAGTTATACCAGTTTTAAGAAAGTGGGTGGAGAGCTGGGTGTTAATGAATTCTCCCCCACCATCAGAATGAAACTGTTTAATGTGTTTGTTGAATTGCCTCAAAACATACTGTTCAAAATTAAAGTAAACATTAGTAAATTCAGACTTGTGTTTAAGGGGAACCATCCACATATATTTAGAGTAATCATCAACAAATGCAGCATATTACTTAAATTTTCCAATAGACTCAACTGGGGCAGGGCCCCAAAGATCACAATGTACCAAATCAAATAGACCAGAACTAGAATGACTAGACAGACTGAATGGGAGTTTGCTGAGCTTGCCAAGCTGGCAACTCTCACACAAGTGCTCCTGTTTATTGTGCCCTAAAACCTCTATGAGGCCTTTATTTTTTAAGACTTGTACTGTAGGGTATTGAACATGTCCTAAACGCTGATGCCAGAGTTCAGCAGATCCTGATTTGAACCTATGTGAAAAGTAGACTTGGGGTGTACTGGACAGAACATACAGCTCCCTCCCAAGTGCTCCTTTCAAGAGAACCTGTCATGTCATTCTTTCCTTCAAGACAAATCCAGTGTTAGTGAACACACAATCAACAGAGTGCTGATGCGCTAACTGACTTACTGATAGTAAGTTCTTTTGGAGATGAGGCACATATAGCACATTTATGATAGACACAGGTGAGGTACTGGTTTGGAGATGTAATTCACCTATGCCTTGTATAGCTAGCTGTGTGCCATCTCCAAGGAGAACATATTCAGACCCTAAATATGGAGATAAGTTATGAAGTATTATTTTGTTACCTGTCATGTGGTTGGAGGCACCTGTGTCCATGATCCACTCAGTTTCTGCTATTGTGTTATCCAGGGTGAGTGCTGCCAGAGCTTGTGGAAGACCTTCATTTTGACCCTTCTGTTTGGAGTTCCACCAACAAATATGTCCTACATGACCCTTGATTCCACAGCATTGACAGGTTTGGTCCCTGTATTGATCTCTTTCAGATTTTGACATTCTTCTGAAGACTTGTCCTCCCCCTTGTCCTTGATTGGCAGTTCCATTATTTCTGGAGTTGGTTTGTTGTGCTTGAAATCCCCTGCCTGCAGAATTAAACCTTGATTGTTATTGCCTTGTTGATGTGCCTGTTGACCATAAAAAGCCATATGTGTGAGATTTTCTGAGTCCTTTTTCATGGAGAACCAGGTTCTTCTCTGATCCAGACTTTGAAGTTGAGAGACTAATTCAAAATAAGTTGGCCTTGGGGGTTTTAACATGGTAGTAGTAAAGGTTTCATACTCAGGTCCTAGACTTGTTAGGAGATCGTAAACTTTTTCAGGATCTGTAATTGGCTTTCCTATTGCGGCCAGACTATCACAGAGTCCTTTGAATGCTCTTACATGTTCACTGATAATTTTGTCATCTGTCTTCCTTAGATAGGTGATTTGTTGTCTAAGGTTGAATTATCTTTCCTGAGAGTCTTGGGCATAAGAGTCCTTTAGTGCTTCCCAGACTGTGTGTGTTGTATCTAGTCCAATAACAAGACCCAAAGATTCCTCAGACAGTGAACCAATGAGCCATCCCCTTAGCATCTGGTCTGATTTTTTCCATGAAGTATATTCTGGGTTCCTTTCTGTTGCAGTGGTTTGAGTGCTTGCTGTATTTGTTGTGGATTGATCACTGGCTGTTGGATTTGCAGTGATAACTGTGGTGATGAATTCTGGAGGAGCAGGGGTGGCATTGGTGAGATAAACTGCTAGATCTTGGCTTTCAGCCAAAGCCAACACTTGTTCACGCCATAATGGATAGTTCTTAGAATTTAATTTGAGACTTATGAAGTTTGCTACATTAATGGACAAAGTTGTCATGGTGTTAAAGCACCAATCTCTCTGATACCATGTAGAAAAACACAAAACACACACACACTTTTCTGAAGAAATAATCTGAACAAATAAATATATTGAAGCTTTCTGTTTTTGCTTGAGAAATTGTACACTGGAAAGGCTTTATTTATAGTACAAAAGTCTAATCTATCCGATTTCTTCCAATTTAGGATAAACCCTAATTTGCAATCTGTTTGAATTTCAGAGGTAATCTTCAATTTGGAGTCGTACTGCAGAAGCTTGAACCATCACCATGATCAGGGGCAGGTGCAATCCACCTCTTTGTCACCAAGCATCTATCCGAATTCTGTTTGAATTTAAAGGTAATGTCCCTCCTTATCTCTCCTTAGTCAACCTTATCTCTCCAAGGATCACAAGTTCTTTGATCGATGTTTTTGAATTTTGATTTATTCAAACACTGTAATGGGATTAACTTCCCTTATTTTGAATTTCAATGGTCATGAATTGTGTGTTATTATCCAGCAGTTGATGTATTATGTTTAAAGTCGATTTTTTAGTTACCTTTTTCTCCCTCCATTTTTCTATACATGCGGCTCGATTTTTGGGCACTTCACAGGCAAATTTTTTGTTAGTTGTGGCAGGTCTTGTGTGAACATAGATCACAAACTTTAGCAAGTGTTAAGTGGAAATGAAATGCCCATAAGAGTAAATGCTATGCATCGATCGCTATACGTATTCTAATATAACGTAGAAGCATGTTGCAGCAGTACCTGGAGATTAGCCACGTCGACTTTGTGGAGAAAAAAGAGTTTGGTGCAACTTGACAGACGTGGTATGACGGCGGATATCCGTATCCTAACAACAAATAGAACAACAAAATGTAACACATGGAAGACCGAGCATTTTTAGATTTATTTGAGGAAACATGCATGTCACTAACCACCCAAGCTATCATAAGTACAGAAGCATTGAAAAGCTCACTTTTTTTTAGAACTCCAAACATGCTACGAGTGTGTGGATATACTAACCAAATCTGTTACTTGATTCATATTCAAGTTTAATAATGGGTAAGAATATTCAAATGTGTTACTTTGTTAAGAAGAACTCCAAACATGCTGTGAGTGTATGGATATACTGACTACTTTATTCATATTCAAGTTCAATAGGGAGTCATAATACTCACAATAACACCATACAAACACAACTAACCTAATTTTTCCACTTTATAGTCAAACTCTTATATTATATGATAACAATTCAAGTATGGAATACTAACCAAATATGCTAACCAAATATGCTACTTTATTCATATTCAAGTTTAATAAAGAATAAAAACACTCACAGTAACACCATAACGGACATTCAAATGTAATAAAGGCTTTACAAGCAAGTTGGCCTCTAATGGAACACTAACAAAATGCACTACTTTACTCATATTCAAGTTCAGCAAAGAACAAAAACACTCAAAGTAACACAGCAGAAAACATAACAAACCTATTTGTTCCACCCCATAGTTAAATTGTATTCAAGTTCAGTAAAGAATATGAGTTTAATGTAGACATACTTCCCTAGAATGAGTTTCCTTGGTAGATCATGAATGAAGAAACTCAGTTAAATTTTTTGTTCATGTTCAGTAAAGAACAAAAAAAGTCACAGTAACACCATAAACAACATCTAAAGCAGAAGGGAAGTATGCATTCAAATGTAATTATAGGCATAACATGTAGAATTGGCCTCTAAATAGCTTTGGAATTGTTTGCCTGAGTAAATCCAGGTAGAATCTTCTTTTGTGTAACAGTGTATGGTGGTTGTAAAATGGCAGAAAATTTAATATATAGACAATGAAATGTTAGTTGTTAATTAAAGTCTAAATTTAAAAATTAATTCTTTTAACTGCTTAGAAAACTGAAATCCACATACTTACCAGCATGCAAGGTAAGAACCAGCATGTAATCATCATTTCCAAATGATAAATCAGCATAAAAGTATGAAGAATCAACTATGCAAAAGCCTTTCTCTGATCTCCAATAATCGAGGTCGCTTTATTGAAATTTTGTCAAAGACGATTAGACTACCGTGACAAAATTTGTACCTTGTTCTTCATTATCCACCGGTTAAACGAGACCAACCTTCACCGCGGCTACAACTTTCTTTCCCCCTTCGTAAATCGCACAAAACAGACTGGCATGATGGGGAGCGAAAAGATAAAGATGAGGATACCGCCCGTTGGATTAGAAGAACAATAGAGCTAGAGATCAGATTCACCGGGATGTGTATTTCGTCCATTGAAAAGTCGCACAAACAATGATTAAAACAAAAGAGATTTTTATTCGAAAACTTCTTAGACAAGCATGAGCAAAAGCCTAAAAAAATATCTATTTAAAACAAACAGGTGTTCACGTGAGAGCTTCCATGGCAAAATGTGGACGTGGCTGCACAGGAGAATAGCTTTTCAAGGACCTAACCAAAACAAGACAACATCTGATTTAATATAATATTGCAGCAGTACCTGAAGGGCTGCCATTGCAATTGTATGGAGGCTGGAACACGAAGAATCAGCAATAATATCACCGTTGTAACACCAGATGAACTCCATAGCCTAAAACCAACAAAAAGACCATCAAAAGCCAACACAACAGACTAACACCAAGGAAAATACATGAACCTGATGACAAGGAACCTGTTTGTTCCACCCTAAACCCTATATCAATCAAACTGATAAAGGCATTGTATTAACAATTCTAAATTGGACACAACACAAACAGAAAAAAGCACACGGATAAAGGATAGTAACAATTTTACAATTTCGTTCAACCAATTGACAGCAGATAGCAATTAATACAATCAACTCCAAACCCCACTCGCCTCCAAAACCAATTTCAACTTCAATTCAATAGCAGGAAAAAATAAAGGAACAATAACACCATGAAAAGCACAATTAGGCCTGTTAGTTCCACCCCACAGTCCAACTCTTATATTCTATGATAATCATTCAAGTATAGGATAGTAACCAAACATGCTACTTTATTCGTATTCAGGTTCAATAACGGATAAAAACACTTAAAGTAACACCATAAAGGACATTTAAAGTAGAAGGGAAGTATGCATTCAAAATTAACTAAAGGCATAACAAGCCAACATGTTTGTAATGGAACATCAACAAAATGTCCTGCTTTACTCATATTCAAGTTCAGTAAAGAATAAAAACACTCAGAGTAACACCATAGAAAGCATAACAAATGTATTTGATTCACCCCATAGTGATGTATTCAAGTTTGGTAAGGAATAAAAAAAAACTCTCACTAACAGCATAATAAAGGACATTTAAAGCACAAGGACATTCTTTATTCAAGAGCAGTAAAGAATATAAATAGGTTTGTTGTGACTATGAGTTTTAAGCCTTTTTATTCAAGTTCTGTATAGTAAAAAAGAAAGGGAAATACGGTCATAGTAGTACCATAAAAAGCATTTAAAGCATAAGGTAAAAATACATTCAAATGTAACTAATAAAGGCATCACAAGCATGACATTAATAAAGGCATCACAAGCAGAACTGACCTGTAAATTCTGCTGGAGTAAATTCAGGGAGAGTTTTCTTCTGTTGAACATTTTGGTAGTTGAAAAAATGGGAGAAGCTGTGATATAGACACTGAAACATTATCTATTTGTTAAACAAAACCCGAAAATAAAAATTAAATCTTTTTCCACTCAAAAAAAGAAGCTTTTAACCGGTCCGAAAGACGAAATCGACATACTCACCAGCATGCACGGTAAGAACCACCGTAATCTCATCATTCTCACATGATAAATCAGCTTTAGAGTATGAAGAATCCACTATGTGAAAGACTTCTTCTAATCTTCGATAACCGATGGTCCGATGCTGTTTTATTGAAATTTTGTCTGAACCAAGTAGAATATCCTGACAAAATCCGTACCTTCTACTTCATGATCCACCGGTTAATCACCTTCAATGCAACTACAATCTTTTTTCCGCTTATTAAATCACACAAAACAGGCTGGCATGATGGGAAGAGAAGAGACAACGATAGAAGAACGCGACTACCCTGGCTGCCATGTATTTCGCATATTTTTATTTGTATTAATTGCCTTATTTCGTCCTTGAAAAACTTTTTTTTTTACAAAGCTTTCCTCTTGGAGCAGGAGGAAAAATAGCACAAAACAACAATTAAAAAAAAATAGGAAAAATTAGGGAAAAGTCCACATTTCTCTTCTTAATTAAGCTTTAATCCAGTCTTATTTTTTTTAATTGCAATAAGGACAAAATTTATTAGCTGGACCAAAATGCCCTTATCATATATTGAAGCCTGCAATCCCTAGCTCTTCAATCGAGGAATCTCACCTGCTATGCTGCGGAAATCAAATGTAGAATCAAATCAAATGCTGAAAAAAAAGCGGCAAAGTCCACAGGAACAGCGCTTTCCTTTATATCTCTCCTTCTTTTGTTCTTCCAGAAATTGTTTCGTATTTTGCTCGACGGAAGTTAATTCAACGTTTTGGTTGGTTCCGTTTCAGAGAATTAGTTGAATTTATTAACTTATTAAACTTTGTTTTTGCTTTTCTTGCATCGTTTTTATTATTTCCATTGAATTTCATTAGTTGGTATTCCTGATTTTGAGTTCGTTGTAGTGGATTAGGTGATTGTGCTTTTTTTCTTCCTCAATTGATACTTAGTTTCATCGATTCACAGGATTATGCAATCAACATAATTGTTTTCTTGCTTATCGTTGCTCTATTTTTTTCCCGAACTCGTGTTTACAATTGGAACTTAGCGACGTGAGGAAAAGATTAAAAGTTTGGGGATATTCTTTGGTATTTTATAGACTGTGAATTTCAACTTTTGAAATAGCATATTTCTGCAATTTAGATGATTATTATTGTAAGACATAATTATGTTCGACACTTTCAACTCACCAGCTCATAGTTTGTAGCGACTGAACTTTAAAGTAACTGAAGCAGATATTTGGGACATATTTGAGCTGATTTCAAAGTCTCATTTTGAGGCATTTTTAGAGTTGCATTAGAGCAGGTTTTCAACAAGTATTTTAGGCTGCACTTTGAACATAGCATTTGGAGTACATTTAGTTGTAATGCAGCCTTGAACTGAGCTAAAAATGAGGTAACACGGGCTGCGTATTTAATGACAATGGAGCAGATTTTCAGCTCTGTTTCGACAGCTTTGGAGCTGAATGGATACGGCTATTTTGGAGTTGTTTTAAGATTAGTTTGAGGGCTGCATTTCAAGGGAAATTCAAGCATGATGTGAAGGGTATATAAGGGAGTTTTTGGAGCTTGTATAAGGGCACTTAAATGATCAAGAACTCTTTTGTGTGCCTTATATGAGCCTTATATGAGCCAGATATGATATTGTGTCCCTTGAATTAAGCCTTAAATGAGCCTTATATGAGCCAGATATGTGTGCCTTGAAGTAGTCATTTGAATTAAGCCTTAAATGAGCCTGATACTGTTTACTGATACTGTTATTGTTTACTGATACTGATACTGTTACTGATACTGTGTGCCTTATATGATACTGTTAGTGATATTGTGTGCCTTATATGAGCCTTATATGAGCCTTATATGATATTGTGTCCCTTGAATTAAGCCTTATATGAGCCAGATATGTGTGCCTTGAAGTAGTCAATGGAATTAAGCCTTAAATGAGCCTAATACTGTTTACTGATACTGATACTGTGTGCCTTATATGATACTGTTAGTGATATTGTTTTTGTTTACTACAGGGACATTTTCCATCTTGGTGAGTCAATCTTTTTCACTGTACAGTTTTACATGCTTAAAAACCTTCAAGTTTGTATATATTATCATATTTCTTTTGAATAAAGTTGATTTGGTTGTTCAATGTTTACTTTATATCTAAAAATCAGAAATAATCTAAGAGTGATAGTTTGATTACTGGGTGCATAGAAATATCCTGTGCAAATGCCAAGAATTCTAATAAAATCTGCTCTATTTCAGCTCTGAATTCTGCTTATAATTTGCTTCAATAACATCAAGCTTCAGCCCTCAAGCTGATCCAACTTGCTGCTGAATATCAGGCTTTAAAACAGCCATTAAAGCCCCGAGAATCTGCTCAAACTTTCAGTTCGAACAAGCAGTTCAACAACTTCATTGATAATGGAATCTTTCATTGAGTATGCAGCCTTGTTCTCTGCTATTTCCGAGTCCATGATTTTTGGCTAATCGTATACTATTAATGATAATTAAGCCTTAAATGAGCCTGATACTGATACTGTTTTAGTGTAAATGTTGTGATTAAATTCGGCTTTCAAATACTATGTCGAAAATGTATCAAATAAGGTCTCAAAATGAAGATAAAAAAATATTAACTTTGGCGAAACAATTTTGATGATCGGTGTTCTAAATCAAAAGTTACGGTCGTTTATAAGAATAACGCTCCGGTTAATGGAAATATTTTTTCGACTTCTGAATTAGCTTGTAGACGATCCGATTTCGGCCGGGGAATAATTAAAGGTTCTGTCTCTTATATGAGACTTATATGAGCCAAATATGTGTGCCTTGAAGTAGTCACTTGAATTAAGCTTTAAATGAGCCTGATGCTGTTTACTGATACTGATACTGATACTGATACTGTTATTTAAGGGAAAATTTGTCATACCGAGTTGTAAACGAAAAAGGGTCAAAGAACTCGGAAAACAGCTTGTATATCCTGCAACAACAAACAACAGAAAAGCAATGAAGTCAAGTAATCAAGGTAATGAATGGTAACAAAACGGAAAGTGAAAGCTTTTTGAAGCCCATGAATGGTTTGGGAAAAAGATTGTCTAGGTGTGGGGAGAGTTGATAAAGGAAAAACTACTTGATTTTTTATGGTGCTATTATGGACATATTTTGCGTCTTTGATTATTTTTGTGATGTATTGAAAAAGGCGAATCGGATACGTCTTTTGAAGGATTTTTCAAGAATGCAGCCGTTTATGAAGCCAAGAACAAGTGGCCTAATTTGATTGAACCCAAGAACAAGAAGAGACCTAAAAGAAATGATCCTAAAGAAAAAGTAGTATCGAAACATGCTCCGAAAAGAAGTAAATATGAGTGCTTGAACTGTAAGAAGACATTCAGTTCATATCAAGGACTTGGGGGACATAGACCTTGGAACAAAAAATCGAAAGGAGAGTCATTTTGAGCCTGATACTGATACTACTGATACTGATACTTCTGATACTGATACTGCTCATACTGATACTGCTGATACTGATACTGCTCATACTGTGTGCCTTAATGCAATAGATAGGCCTAGTTCATAGGCTTACTATGTGCCTTGGTGTGCTGAGGTTTTTGATCTACATTGTATTATCATGTAATAGATAGGCCTAGTTCATAGGCTTACTAAACTTGTAATTCATCACCTTGTGAATTCCGGGCATGATAATTTAGTTCTTTGAACTTGAATTTCCTTCTTATAATATGGCTGATAGTTCAGACTGTTTCAGACTTGTATTGTTCTTCTATGTATTACCTTTTAGTCTGATGTACCTATTGTACTAAATCTATAGTCTGTTGTATTGATCTTCTATGTATTACCTTTTAGTCTGATGTACTTTTTAGGCTTAATTCAAGTGATTAACTACTGAACCTGCCATGTCATAAACACCACACCTTAATTAAGTTAATCTATGCTATTCCTTTTATCAATCAAAACCACATAAACTTGACATAGGCTTAATAGTTAATCACTTGAATTAAGCCTTAAATGAGCCTTATATGAGCCAGCTATGTGTGCCTTGAAGTAGTCACTTGAATTAACATTTAAATGAGCATGATACTGTTACTGTTACTGTTACTGATACTGATACTGATACTGTGTTAGTGTAAATGCTGCGGTTAAATTCTGCTTCCAAATACTACGTCGAAAAGGTATCAACGCGGTCTCAAAATGAAGATAAAAAAAATATGAACTTTGGTGAAACAATTTTGATGATCGGTGTTCTAAATCAAAAGTTACGGTCGTTTATAAGAAAAAGCACTCCGGTTAATACAAATATTTTTTCATCTTTCAAAATATACGTCAGAAGGGTATCGTATTTGGGCTCAAATTGAAGAGCAAAAAAAAAAACATGAATTTTGGTGAAAAAATTTCGATGATCGGAGTTGTAAATCAAAAGTTACGGTTGTTTGAAAAAAGAAAAAAAAAAAACAAACAAACAAACAAACAAACAAACAAACCTAAAGCAGCGGAAGATTTAATACATATGCGCGCGTCCCTCTTTAATAAAGGGATAATTTTGTCCGTCTGAAATTGTTTGTCCTTTTTGCAACTAAAAAAATGAGTATGTCCTATTTATTTATTTTGTGTCAAAAAAAGGACTTTTGGCTCTTTATCTTTTATTATTATTATTATTATTATTATTATTATTATTATTATTATTATTATTATTATTATTATTATTAGTGACCGGCATCTTTTCACAAAGCAAATTATTCTGACCCCATTCGATTCAGAAAATGATGATTATTCTGATTCTCTTCGAGTCACAATGTAAAATGTTTTTCACACCCAATACCTGTCAGAAAGACTTTCTGACTAAAATTGAGTCAAGAAGACCATTAACATTCTATTTGAGATTCGGTAAGAATCAACGAGTTTGCAAATGGTTCTGATTTAATTCGAGTCAGAACTTTGAATATTTTCCATACTCATTACCGTCTCGAAAGACTTTTTGCCAAAAATGAGTCAAGAATACTTTTAACATTCTGTCTGAATTCGGTCAGAATCAACGAGTGCGGCAAACATAAATTTGAAGGGTAAAAGTGGAAAATAAAATGCTGCATATTAAGACTTTGATTTGTGTGAAAGGGCATTCTCTTTTTTATTATAGAAAATTAGGTAAAATGACACATTTTGAAATATTTTTAAGTAGTATGATACCCAAATATTTGTTTATAGGGAGGTGTCTATACAGATTTATTCGATAAGATACTTGTGGACTATAGCTTCTATGATCAAACCTTCATTATTAATAGGGGCAATGGATCCACAGCTTCATATTAGACTTCCCCCATTAATTGAATCATTTTCTCTCTTCGAAGGGAATTTCTATGAATCCTTCCCTCCTTAGTTGATACAGATGGTGATGAGTGCCCATCTGCAATCTGTGAAATGGTGTTGCCTCCTTCTTCTGCCACCCGTACACGAGCAGTTTCTTTGAATACTTGATCAAGATTCATGGTGTTTTTCTACACAAAAAAAAAAAAAGGTTTTCCGAATGGTATTATATCATTCCCTCTTTCTAGCGCCAATGAATATGCTCAAAATCGTCATTGTAGAAATCGGGTTTTGATTCGGGTTATTGGGCTTTGAGAGGATAACCCAACTATGAAATTGGTGGATTTGTTGATGATTGATAGTTGAGCCAACGTGATTCACTGCCTACGTACCCAGAAAGCTTGGGATCAAGTAAAATATAGTTATGATTTTATGGGCGTGGACACCTTTTCATAGGACTCCACTAGTCCACTTAGGAGTTAATGCCTTGATGCATGCGATAGAGAATATGACTGAGAGTCTGAGACCATGGAGGTTTGTAGCTCATGGCATATATAATGGGTAGAAATCACGGAGCCATTCTACTAAATGACCGGACTGCCCATTTCAGATATCTGAGGTCGATGATGATAAGCCTATAAGTGAACTGGCCTACTCGTGAGTCACTCGTACTTGACTCAAAAATAAGTTACTCAATTTTGTTTTTTCGAGTTGGAGCTTGAATCAAGCTACTCGAACGATTATCCGAGCGAATCTTGAGCTTTAATATATAATAATAGAGTAGCCGAGAATCGAGCTATATTAAATAATTATTTAGTTAATTATATTTATAAATATAGATGTTAAACAAAATTTTATAAAAATAATTAATTATTAATCGAGAATTAGATGAGTTGAGCTCGAAATTGTCATATTTTATAAAGAAAAATGAATTCTAAAAAGAAAAATTGGGCTTACAAGCGAGCAGAGTTATATTTCTACCTTTGATTTTACTTGTTTACGTTTAGGTATTTCTACCTTTGATTAACCCCTCCACCCACCCACCACCCACCACCCATCCGCACCTTTGAGAAAGTGTAGTGAGGCTTGTGACATTTCCAATTGATAAGGGGTTTCATCCGGTAGTCGAACATATCCACTTAGCGTTCATCATTTCTTTAAGTGTTAATTTTTTTCGTTCATTATACTACTTAAATTTCTTGTTGTGAATTTCTATCTATTAAGTATATTTTAAATTCCACTCAAAAAAGGTATATATTTTAATATAAAGTATGAAAAGTCGATGAAAGTAACTGGAAGTCGTACTACAATTTTAAAAGTGTAAATGTATAGAACAACTGATATGATTGAACTCAGTCATAACAAGAGACTTCTTCTGAAAAATCAAGGACAAAATGATCTGTTACAAGGCATTTCTTCTATATAAGATAAAGGACAAATACTTCTACATTTTAGTTAAGGAAGAAAAGATACTCCAATGCAAAATTCAGTACAAGTACAAAACAAGATCCACATGCATGGCTAATTTGCTTAAAAGGAATGGAAATTAAGAAAACCATAATCTTCTGTAATCTTCTTGTCCCATGCAATTTTTGCAGCCTCAAGCCTTGACACAATAAAAATCTCCTTGCTTGACATTGCTACAGTCTAAAGTGGGATTCAAAGCAATGAACGAATCGTTACTCAATTGATACAACGATTCAATACTCTCACAAGTTTCGGTACTCGTCTTCACTTCGTAAACCCCGCCACAGTCAGGATTATAGTTGACATCTTTAAGAGCCCGTTAATTATTTTATTATGTACATCAAACCTCGGGCATTGTATTAACATCGAAAAAGAGAATTAATCATTAATTGAAATGTGAGAATGACTTATATTGTGTGATGATAAAAATGTTATGATGATTTATAATACGGGATATATATATATATATATATATATATATATATATATATATATATATATATATATATATATATATATATATATATATATATATATATATATATATTGGAAAATTAGGGATAAGGACACAATATGAAATATTTTTAAGTAAAGACAACTACATATTTTTTATAGGGAAGGACAATGCATAATTTTTATAGCGAGAAGGACAAGCAGTGAATCCCGAAAAATCGTGAATCTCCCGGTGAATCCCGAAATCGGTGAATTTTGAATTGAATTTTGAATCCGAAAATTAGTGAATTTGACGATGAATTTTGAAAATTAGTGAATTTCGGATGAATTTCAAATGTAATTTAAGCAGTGAATTTCGAACACAAGTGAATTTCTACTGAATAAATAGTTTTGTCCTTTATGCAAAAGTTTCAAAAAGCATCTACTCAATTGATGAAATATTTATCTTCTCCTCATTCCCCTATATATATATATATATATATAAAATTTATCCAATACATGTAAAAACATATAAAAGCACTAGGGTTTTGTGTGTTATATATATCGGGAACCCCTATATGGAATCGAGTCCCAGAAGTAGAATTTCCCAGAAAAGAATAACAGTAGAACTCATTAATGTACTGGCTTACCTGCTTGATTCCCGCCTGCTGCTACCATGAGAGCGTAAATAAGCATGACCGCTAAGACAATATTTAAACTCGCCATTTCCTACAGATCGATCGACTTCTTTACTGCGAATAGTGGATCTCTTGCAGACTTCTTTCTTCACTGCAGTTTTGTGTGTGATTGAAAGTTAAGATCGATGACGTTTTTATAACCTAATATTAATTGGCAATTTCGTTGTATTCTCCATATAATTTAATTATTGTCCTTTAATTTACAACAAATTATGAATATGGAATTGATAGATTTGTGTGAATAACAAAAGCAATTGTCATTAAGAAATAATGTGTGTACAATGGGTTTATATAGAGAGCCAACAAGGCTATAATCATGCTGACAAAATGACGTTCATTTTTTGTGCCTGTTGATGCGAGACGTTATCGTGAATTTGACAAGAGTTGCATCTCTGCACTAAACTATTCGCATCTCGTTGCATTGACGGCCAGAAGTATCCCGCGAGCTTGCATTTCCGAGCTAACATCCTAGCCCCACAGTGATTTCCACAAGCTCCTCTATGTATTTCTTCGAGAAGATACTCTGCCTCTGTCTCAGATGCGCATCTCAACCATGGGCTCGTGAATGACTTCCGATAAAGTATGTCGTTGAAGAATGCATATCGAGCCGACTGTAGACGGACCTTTCTTGACTGTACTTTATCGTTGGGTAATATTTGGTCCTTTAAGTAAAGGACAATCGGATCCATCCATGTGGCCTGCTGAGATATCGGCTGGGCCTCTATCTCTTCATAGCTTCTTTCTGTTAGCAACTCTACTAACACCTTTTTACTAGAGACGAAGTTCGATGCTAATTTGGACAGAGCGTCGGCCCTCTTGTTCTGAGTTCGAGGTACCTGTTCAAATTGAATCGTGTCGAATTTCGGCTTGAGGCCTTGAACTACTGCCAAATACTTCTTCATAGTATCTTCCTTAGCCTCGTATTCCCCTTTGATATGATTAACGACTAATTGCGAGTCACTGTAAACATAGAGGTTTTCGACCCTCAGCTTTAGAGCAAGCTTCAGACCAGTGATAATCGCCTCATATTCTGCCTCATTATTAGTTGCCTTAAAATCGAATCGGAGAGCGTATGGAAACTCCTCTCCCTTCGGGCTGACTAATAAAAGGCCTGCGCCTGCTCCTTCTTTGCTCGAGGCTTGACAGACCTAAACCTAACCTTGGAAACGGCGCCAGAAAGCTGACGGACATTACCTAGGCTATACAGATCCTAACCGGCAGTGTACCGGGTCAAATTGTAGCTCTAGTCTGGTGAGTCAGGTCGTATTCCTCAGGGAAAACATGGTAATTCTTTTAAGTGGGGTTAAACACCAAGAAGCTATTATTAACTCGATCTAAGTCGCAGGTTTATCATTTTCCTCGGGTTAGATTATGTTAGATCAGTTAGATTAGTTAGTAATGTTAGAGTTAGATGTTAGTAAAACAGAAAATAAAACAAATAAATACTAATATAATATATAGATATATTTTTGGATCTAGCCAAGAATACTTTACTGAATCACTATCTTTTAGTAGAAATAAATGAGACAGATCTTCCTTTATTCAAGGTGTAAATTATGTATGAATCGGTGTACTCCTAAGCTAGACAACTCCTCCTCACACGAGCGTATGAAATTGTCATATGTCCATTGCATCAGTCCAAGGTCCACAACTATTACGGTTTTTCTGAACAGGTCCCGAGTACAAATCTACCTTTAGATAAAAAGGAGTCATTCCGTTCGTCAAACGGTCAATTTTATTTAAAAGGCTCCGGTTGTCAAAGCCGGACGATTCAACTTTCCGGTTTAAGTTTCAATTAACTGATGATTTAACATTATTACGATCTCGAGTACAAATTATAATAAGATTCATTTCTCCCAAAACAAATCTACCCCCGGGTAGGAAATCGGATTCCGTTATCACGTTATTCACACGGCCAATTTTACCCTCCGGTTTTTCTATTTTTTATCTCATATCCTAACTACGAGGCGTCAATTCATAATTAGATTATGAATTCCTCAGATCAATTAAATACGTCAATACGAATACGATTAAAATAGAAAAAGATTCAATTATAATTAGTTTTAATCACGATTACCAGAGTCGATCATTCATTTTACCAGAAGATTAACTAATTCAGATTCATATCTTGGCTAGACATATTTTTAGTTTAATATCATATATAAATAGAAATGGAAATAATAAACATAACAATTTTAGAATATATTACCGGTTATGACTATCGAATCGGGGTCGTTTCCACCGGATCTAACATGCCAAAGCTTCGAAATCAACAATCTTCGATAATTATTCCGTCATTACAACGATACTATAACCATTTTATTTATATATGTGGAAAACATATATACATACATACATCGACATATATATGTATATACGGGCCCGAAAATAAAATAAAAGAAGATAGATGAACTATATATATACGGATGTATATATATATTTTGGGACGTGTGTGTGTGTGTGTATATATATATATATATATATATATATATATATATATATACAAAGTGTATGCAAGAAAAAACAAAAAAAGAAGAAGAAAGGAACAAGAAAGAGGGAAAGAAAAGGGGCATTTTATATTGATCCTGAAGGTGTGCTATATATAGGCTAAAATGTGGGGAGCCGGACCGGTCCTTGAAGGAGCCGGACCGGTCCGGTGGTAATGATTACATAACTCACCATAATTCTAGATCCTTCGATTATATTTATTGGAATAAAACTTCTAAAATTCATATCTTGAGTTGTAGACCTCCAAAAATCATGATTCAAACGTCATTAGAAAGCTCTCGGAAAATTCTACAACTTTCATGAAGGACACTTCTTCAGAAAACGCCTTTTTGATGGGCCATTCCGTTACGTGTTGTTTTCGGGATTTTCCTCTAGTATGAATCGATTAGCCACTTGACCACCATTTGAGTTGTAGAAGTCCGATTGACTTGATTCAAAATCCATTGGAAAGCTTTCTTGAAGATATACAACTTTTATTAAGGAGTCATCCCCTGAAAATGCCTCTAAGCTGGGTCAAATCTCCGTCGAAATAGGTTTTGGTTTTAAGTATGTAAGATAATTTGATCCATTTGAACTCGTAAGCTTGTGGCATCTTCTTCTAATCCTCTAAACACATCTTTTAGACTCAAAACATGTCGTTACGTGGAATCTTGGTCAATGTATAATCCTGCAATGAACCACCAAAATACCAAACGTAAATCCGACACGACACTCCGGTTACTAAACCGGTACAAAAACTAGTAAAAACACGATAAAAATACGATATTTTATATAATAACTACTACTAACATATTTGAATAAAACTTAGTAATTTTGACTTGATTTGATACAATAATGCTCAAAATGGTATCAATATTGGGGCGAAATGTCATAATAATGATCATAAATTTATCTCTCATCACAACCCCCTACTTAGCTTTTGGTCGTCCTCGATCAAAACAAGCGATAAAAAAAAATGAATGAGAGATAAATTCATGAAGATAGAAGATATAAGAGACAACCAGATGTTGCAACCGTATAGAATAACAACCAGGCGTTAACCTCAATATAAATGTATAACAGAGTGTGTGTGTGACAAGCCTTTTCAATTTCCACTATCCTCTCTTGAATAATTCAAGCAAACGCACAAATATCCATTCAGACTGTCCTAATGACTTTCCTAGGTATAGGCAGTAACAGTTCCACACAAAGTTATCCCGTGTACTTATTAGGATAATCCCTAAAGCATATCATTCAGTTTATACTGGGGATAGTCAGAAGATAACTAAGTTTTCAACCATATTTCCATTTTTTTTTCTTTTTTTCTTTTGATGAGCTTAATTTCACATTTGTAGCATATGCCTTCATTCCCAGCAATAGGACATTTCGTGATAACCCCCTAGCTGGACTACTATCATCAGGCAGTCGGGAGCTTTTAAACCTCATAGTGATATAGGACGTTTCGTGATAACGCCCTACTGCACTCAAATCATTGGTAGCTACAACCGACATATAGATAGTTCATCTTTATTTGGTATTCTTCTTTAACTTATATCCTTCCTATCACATTCAAACCTTCAGATATTCACAGTACACATTCAAAAGTTAGGTACTAAGTTACTGCAATTATCTATAGAATAACCACTAGGATACTGAATGGATACAGTTTAAAATTTTCCGCTTCAATATCAAAGGCTTTACGTGAAGGAATTCTTGTTACACAAATATATTTGGAATTACAATGCACTTACGGTTCACATTGGTTATACACATCCAAATTGATCATTATATCTTCAAATCCATGAAATATATACCTTATACAATTTATTTTAATCAACTAAATAATGCTCGAAAAAAATCGAAAACTAAGGGATTTATTGATACAAAATAAACATTAATGCCATTGCTAGACCAACGACTCCACTCCCCACTTACGAACTTACATTGTCCCCAATGTAAAGTGAGTGTAAATAAGTTGTTGGGAAAGCAATTGTGCACTAAAACAAGTCAAAACAAATACTCGGATGATAAAAAAGGGTGGGTGGGTGGGTTAAAGTTATGACCGTTGTGTGTGCAAATGAAATAAAAGTGTGTGGAGTGTGACAGTGTAATGCAAAAGGGTAGATAAACACACCACATAAACTTTTATTGATTTAAAACACACAATATTCCACAGTAGTTGAACTAATACATGTCACACATTATTTGAAATTTAAAACAGACTAGATCATGATATGAAATATGTGACAAGTATTAACTCTGAGTCTTTTATACTCAGATCCTCAAGGGTTATTTCAAATTGTTCTAACAACCTAAGTCTAAGAAATGATGCATTTGAATTTTATCTTTGTTATCCATCAGGATTTTCGGATAACCACCTAATCGTTCCCGTTTAATGTCATTCAAACATTCATCCTAAGACTTGGTGAAACAAAATGAAAATCAATCCGAAGTATTAGCAAAGTATCATCCAAAGTATGAGTAATTATTATATTTAACATTATTACGGGCTGCCTCCCGGTAGCGCTTTTGGTTAACGTCGTTTGCTCGACCAAAATGATAATGATTAACTAATATAATATACTAAACAAAACGGGATACTTCTAACAATTACTCACAAAAGCACGTAACAATTAAGCACATAATCCACTAAAAATAAATGCTTAAGGAGTAAAAAGGAAGGATAGTACCCGTCATTGACTACATTTATAGTCTATAGCCAGACTTTATCGTGTTTTAGTTTTCTAATGCACTGGTGGTGGGTCATCCTCACGTACCGCATCCTTCTTCAATACTGGTTTCCAACAGAGGTTAGACAATTTCCACCAATCCACACGATTCTTGAACTTTTCCTTTGATTTTCGAGCTTTCGGTTTGCGAGCCTTCATATTATTGCTAAAGTCATCTTCTTCAATTACCTGCGTGTTAGTACAATCCACAACAAGGGACACAAAGTGTCTACACAAGAACTAGATTCTAGTGTAATGCATGGATATTTCAATGAATTGTAAATGTTGAAGACAACGCGCTCATCATTCACTCCCAAACTAAGCTCTCCCTTACAAACATCGATGAAAGGGATATTAATATTTAAGCACCGAAAAGTGTCGAGAAAACATGCATACTTCTCATCGTTAAACGAAGATGGTAAAGCTTCCTTGAATGATTGTGCCTTTTGAGGACATTGTGTGTCATCATTCAGTACCTTTTTCTTCAAAATATGCAGTAGATGTGGTGATGCCCTTCCAGGTTGAACCGATGTGAATTTAGGTTGAGCCGGATAAGGTTCGGTTTGAAATGGCCCTTTAGATTCCATATTCTTCTTATATTTACCATCTAAATCATCATCTACTTCATTATTCCCGAATTTTTCTAATCCATTACTTCCACAGATCCTTCCACTTCTGGTAATAACAGCATTTACCCCACTCAGATTTCTTTCGATATTACTTGGCAATCCTTCTGAGGGTTTACTGTTTTTACGTTCTACTTCTCTACTCAAGTGATATTCCAGATTCCTCAATGAAGCTTTTATAATTCTTATTCTGGTATCATGTCCACTCATAGATGTTTTCAACGTACTCATATCCTTAGTGACTGTACCTATAGAAGTTATCATAATTTCCATATTCTGAGCTTGAGTAGATATCATACCTATCAGATTTTCCATTAATTTCTCCCATTTGTTAACTCCTTCAGGTTGAGTTGAACTCTGAGTTACTGGTATGCTTTGAGTGGTATGTTGTGGATATGGTTTAGGTAATGATTGTAGATTCTGATTCGAGGTATCTCCTTGATAAACTAGATTTGGATTCTTATATTGTATTGGATACGGTGGTTGTCCTTGCTTACTAGGGGTTTCAGACCAATGAAAAGTAGGGTGATCACTTCTAATAGCATTAAAAGAGTTTGAATATGCATCGTTCAAATTCCTATGCTGTAAAAAACTCACCTTTTCCCTTGAATATCCTTTTGGTTCTTCCATCCCTAATGACACATTATCATGATTTGAGTAGTCATTTAGTATGATATTTTCTGAGTTTACATTTTTACTGGCTAATAAGCCGTCAAATTTCCTACTCAAATTCTCCAAGTGTGCAAGAACTTCTGCATTCGATGTACATTCTCCTGCAAAGGCTACTTTTCTTGTGCTAGAACCGGTTTCCCACATACGATTATTTTTGGAAATATTTTCTATAGCATCGTAAACTATTTGGGCTTCACTCATAATTAACGAACCACCACATGCATGATCTACATCTGCACGTGAGTCTTTCCTTAATTTACGACAGAAAAGTTGGATTTGCATATCTAAGGAATAACCATGATCGGGACAAGCTCTTAATAATTTTTTAAATCTTTCCTAAGCATTCCCAAGCATTTCTTCAGATCCTTGTTTAAAGTTGGCAATTTCGACTATTAATTCCAATTTTCTACCAGGAGTAAAATATTGCTTTAAGAACTCGGATTGAATCTCCTCCCAACTAGTCAATGAATGATGTGGAAGTGACAAAAACCAATCTCGTGCTCTTCCTTTTAAAGAAAAAGGAAACATAGACATCCTCGTTAATTCCCGATGAGCACCATGACTTTTGGTTGTATTACACAATTCTTCGAAAAGATAGAGGTGATGATGTGGATCCTCATCATCTTCTCCTAGAAATTGGGCTCTTGTGTCAATTAAACCAAAAAGATGAGATTTTATTTCAAAATTATTTGCTCCTTTATTGGGTAAACGAATTGGATTATTAATCTGGTACCTTCTTACGGTCTGATCACATATAGGTCTCGGGTTAGGCTGGTTTCGATTATGCTTATTCCGATTCTGATTATTTCTATTATTCTGATTCTGTTTACTAGGTTGAGGTAAATTCTGATTAAGGTTTTGGCCATGCCCTTGAGCATGAGCAATCCCTTGTTCAGTGTTTCACTAACGGTTTCGGCCATTTTCGTAACTC